>OU896722.1:38417-632733 GCA_918026855.4 Phaedon cochleariae
GGTGATTTCAAAAAACACGATTTTTTCACAGTAGGAATAAAGAGATTTGAAAATATCGAAACTCACGTCTTGTATTCTCTTAGTCTTCAGCGCCCGAAAATCCTCCTCTAGCCCGATCACCTGCCTCCTCAACGCATCCCTCTCGCTTTTCAACCTCTGCAAAGTCTCCTCCTCCCTACGCAACTCCTTCTCGTTTCGCAACTCCTTTTCCGTTCGTAACTCCTTTTCCGTTCGCAACTCCTTTTCCGAGCTGGCGCTGTTCGATCGCGCCTGCGACGACAACTTCTCCGGGCAACTCCTGAAGGAGTTCTTGTCCAGCAGGTTCTTCAAGCTGCCTTCGCGCTCCTTTTGCAGTCTGCGGTTGGTTTTTCGGGAGTCCTCCACGTCTTTTTGAAGGCTGATTTGAGTGTTTTTTGGGGTTAGGTGAATGGGATTCTTTATTATTTACACTGACAAGATGATTCAACTTCATGTGAAATGCATGGTGGAAATTCACCGTTTTCAAATTGAAGTCGTCACTATTGCTAACTTGAATTGTTGCTACAAAGTAGGTTAAATGGACAAACTAGTAGTATTTTTTCTGCTGATTACGATGACGAAAACTAAACAAAAATCTAAAATCGCGTTCACAAGTTAATCGGCGGATAAAATATAACTGCGTAGATATATTTTAAAATTTACTCTCGTGACCTAAAGAAACTGAAGAATACATTGGTATTAGAACCGGAATGACTTTTTTCATGTACATATTACACGTAGAAAATATAGGGATGAAACTCTCAATAAACTGGAATCATTAGAAATCAACTAACGCAAAAACATTTTACTTAGCGTAGACCTCAATAATTCGCTGCTGTTGATTTTTTTCTTAGTAGGTAATAATTCGTATTGTATTTGCTATCAACCTTTTCAAGTTAATCTGGTATACATCATATTTTAATGGAGATATTGTGCCTACTTTGCGGTTGATCGAACCTTCCCACAGGTAATTCTAATCCTTCAGGTTGGGAGAGTAGGATATAAAAGTTAGCCAAGCTACTGTGTTGTGTTAGCAAAACATGTCGGGTGATTAAGAATTTTGTGGAAGTTTATCTTTTGTGAAGTTTTTTACATAGCTAACAAAGACTTCAGCAAAAGTGCATTCAACCTTGTTAGCAATATTATTTGATGTTTTTTTCCTTCTCTTAACCTATAAGCCTGATAATGACTCCTAGAAGTCGAAACATGAATCACAAAGAAGATCTGCATTCAATTTCGATTTTGTCTCTGCCGTATACGGGATGGAAATGTAATGATCGGGTGATTGACTGTGGAATATTCTTCAAACACTCGATATCTCGAAAACTGATTGAGATGATGAAAACTTTGAAGCAGAATTTCCAATCAGATTTTGTTCGCTTTCGAATAGTAAACTTTAATGATAATACCATTCGGTATACGGAGGAGGGTGTACGAGTATATTCTTTTTTCAAATGGAACGAACACCCTTTATTTTATCGTGTATCATGAAAGAATGATTATTTCGGATTTCAATGATATACTGGGTGATTCACGTAGACTACACATCAGGAGTTTCCCAAGTTGCAGTTGAATCGAAAACTTGAAAGTTGGAACGCTGTCATTATCAATCATTTCCAATCTACGTGAAATATTTTCAGTCCTCCAGCTATAGTCAGCATCGACTTCCTTTTTTCAAATAAAAAACCTACATTTTCTCAAACGTTTTGATTGGCATTCTCATTTCGAGTTTGGACAACATAATTTATGTATTTTTATTATAGTTTTCGAAATATGTCGATTTTTCTGAAAATAATTAACGCCGTAGTAGGTCAAGAAAACATTTAGATCTTGTAGAATTAAAGTACCAAATTTGTGAAACAGTTAGCTGAAAGTCCAGGCTAACTCCTGCTGTCCCATCGATCTTTCCATTTTGTACCATATGGGCGATTTTCAAATGTCGTATTGAGTAACTGCCTGAAAACTGAATTCTTTCAAATGTCAACTACTATTTTTTCAACACCATATGAAAAAAATAATGAGTATGAGTTGCTCAAGCATTCCCTATACCTAGAGTCACTGGATGTTATTAGTTTGATAAGAGTTCGGACACAGAAATGACAACGGTTAGGGTTTTTGAATGTTTAGATTTATTAAGTTTCACACCTTGCATTGTGACAAGAGCACCATAGTCGTCCCGCACTTTTTCATTCAAAATTGTTTGAATTTGACAATACATTTCATAAACGTCAGAATTGAAATTAAATTTCATAATTATACATTCGAGATAAAAGCAGCTATGGAAATTACTTGCTGTGTAATGAATTGTGCCAATTCTGGAAAGAATGGATATCATTTATTCAATTTTCCGAAACAAATATCAACCATTCGCTTATGGAAGGAAGATATGAAATGGCCTGGGTGCAAAATCAATTTGAAGACGAGCGAAATTTGTGAGGTACTCATTGAAATTCACTTTTTATAACAGCATCTGATTAGAATGAAACTATATTTTAGGCTCATTTTCAAACAGAAGATTTCGAAATCTGTTTGTCGATTTCAAAGCAGGCGATTTCGAGAACAAAATTCCATTATTATCATCACACAAAATACAAAACAAAATTATCATGGAAAAGAGGAAATGATCACAAAATTACATAATGAAATTGAGAATTTGCAAACGAAACTAAGAAAAGCAAGTAAACTACAAAGTGATATATTATTGAATGGCGTTTTTGGTGCCGACCAAATTTAAAATTTAACAGTGAAAAGTGAATAGTTATTTATGTATCAAGGAAATTATTATGAGGGCCTTAATTACGCTGGACGTTTTGTAGATATTTTCTATATCGATCCATGTTACTTAGCTCCTAGGGCGCTAAGTGGAGTTGCTGAGAACTTTACAAAACCAAGTATTTGGTAGGTCTCGTCAAAATAAACTACTTTTTTCCTATCAAATGTTTATCGAAAAATGATTTGTTCCCTGTATTTCAACACTCTGTATCTCCGAAATGAAGCATTTCCGGACACAAAAGCTTATATTGACTATTTCTTATAATTTTCTCAGGAATACTTCACTTGAAAGTACTTATGTTACTTCCTGTATATTGAGAATACCTACCTTTAATTCAATATAAATAACTTCATGTTTTATACTCATCACTCAAGTACAGTTTCACATACAATAAGGAATTATAGCTATAAGTTTATCCATATGTGTATATTTTCTAATATTAAAATGTTGTTACATGCATTCTTTTCATTTATATAAAAGTTGCTCTGCTAGAAGTGTATAAATTGAAGTAGGTGTTTGTACCCTATACCCATTGTCCATCTACGGCTATGATTGATTTGACAGAAAATATAACCTCTTAATCGTATATGACAATCAGGCGATACTAGGGAAATTGAAAAGACAGAGAGCAGAATATATGTCTTATTCTTTTATTCACTTAAACCATTGTATTATAGAAAATAGAAAAGGACAAAAGTTCAGCTGTGTCCGAACTCTTATCAAACTAATACCATCCAGTGACTCTACCTATACCTACCTTAACTTCAGTGGATATTCACCACAATTAATGTTATAATTTTCATCAACATAGACAAAGTTTTGTAATCAGGAACATACGAAATAAGCTGTAAGAGCCATAACAGAACATACATAGGTCAAACTAGAAAGTCCATTCAAACTGGGCGCAAAGAACATCTTACACACTTCAAGTATGGTAGATTTTGAAATGCAAGTCTCTATTTGAATAGGTCTAGATGCAATGTAGAAAAATAGTCATTATTATACAGGATGACAAGCAAATTAGGAAAACCAAGTTACATAATTTGGAAGTTACTCACCGAACGATGACTTTCTCTTTATTGGCTAAATCCGTTTGAAGACCTCTGATCGTCGCCAACAAATGGGCGTCTTCTTTCGTATTTTCGAAATGTTTTTTGGCCGGTAACGGTTTCGGCGGTTTGTTGGGCAGCGGATCCGTTTGCGTGGACACGGAGAAATGTTCTTTGTGGGGGATTTTCTCCTCCAGGCCTGTTTGCGTGTACACGTCATAAGTGTCGACCTGGTGGAAATCAGATCGAATCAGGTTGCTTGTCGCGATGGAACTTTCGGAAATTATTTTTTCAACAAGCGTGCGTGATTCACCCTATACCCGCACGCAATTTAGTTTGGGAAGTGTCATTTTCCCGCAACAATGCGGGAAAAACAAGGATATGATAATATCGCAAAATATAAGTGGTTGGTGATGGAATATCAAAGTTTAAGTTTGTTTGTTGCAGCATTAAGTATGTATGTTCAGAATCATCCATCAAATTTATTTATTTATTGTGAAATTTGAGAAATATCGAAAACTAAAAATTGATTATTATAAAAATCCCTCTACTTATATATTTGGATTGATCTGATGGGAAATCATTATTGTTGTCATGCCAATCAAATGAGTTCGTAATGGGCTTATATCACAAAATAATTTCATTTCATAATTCGATAGAACTCACTCTAACTAGCTCACCACCGCAAACCATTTCTTGCTGTGAGCTCCCTACGTTTTATAAAAAATTATTGAAATCCCTGATTTTTCGGACCCCTGAAAACGGGGCGATGATGTGACGTCAAAACCCTAATACTGAAACAAGACTATTCCAGACAGAGATGAATGATACATGATTTCTGACAGAGTGAATTAGCGCGAGATCACAGTTGATAGAATTAATATATCAGTTGCCTCAATCTCCGTCGGGCGTTTGGTATTTTCTTTTAACTATGGCGAGATGAGGTTTCTTCGTCATAAGAGGGTCCGTTTTCAGAAGGTACTATTATTTATGTATAAAAGGATCATTATAAAGAAGGTTTGAGTTGAAAGTTCTACTAAGGTGTACACGCCCATTCCGGTATAACTGAAAAAGTTTTGAATCACCCTGTACATAAATTCGAAGAATAGATCTAAAAAATGGTTAACGAGATATTCACCTTTTTCCATAGTTTCTCCTAACCCTGTATACTGTATACAATAACCTCAATAAAAAAGTGTCGAATACATTGAGGTACCTACCCTAGTTCTTAGTACAGGTTTATTGAAATTTAAGGACGACATGAAACAATGACAAGCCTCAGAAAGGTTAAAATGAGATTTTTGACTCTGAATGTTGAAAATAATATACAAAATCCAGTAACAACTTTAATGGTTATAGTCTCACAGAGGTCGATGCGCCATGGCCTATGAGACTATAGTTAACAAGTAGGTATAATAATAAAATCACTTCAAATTTGAGAAAAAACTTTATTTGAAAAAAATATGGCTTGTTACATCATTCCATTTGAAATAAATTCACAATATCTTCCATACTGACCCTAAATTTCTTCGAATTTTTCCTTTTGTTATCGAATAACACTATCAACACATTTGTCTCCATCGACTTGTTGGATTTTTTTCAGATGTGTTTGTTTTTCCTTTTTTTTAGTAATTCACCTACAACAAAATGCAATATTCTAACAAGTCACGTGACATGCCACTACAATGATACTTTCTTACGTTTTATATTTGAATGGTTATAATGTGACAGGCCACATTTGGGAAAATAATACAAACCTTCAACTGTATTTTCACCACTTGAGTTACTTCTAGATTGTATGTAAATACTTAAAGTCACGGTCACTGTCATTGAATGTCGATTCATTGTCGATCTAAATGAAAACCTATGTTAGCGACTAGCCAGATGCCGGACGCCCTGTACCTACCATTAGAAGCACAGAGCTACAGTTAGTGGTTACATAAGGTTTAGTCACCTATCTACAAATGACTGTATCCGATCAGGAGACATTTAGGTTGATTCATTCTTATTTGAAGCGTTGTAAAGAATTCATTGTGTTGAGTGTTAATAAAGGTGGAAGGTTTCAGAGGGACTGATTCTGTTCTAGCAACTGAGATGTTTATAATTCCTATAAACATCTCACTAGCAACCCTATACCGAGCAGTGCTAATACCTAGTAGGCGACTTAGTAGCGAGGAGGTACAATTATTGTCTGTTCAGTCAATGAAAATATGTCTGTTTGTCAAGTGGCGCTGTATCATAGTATAGCATTATGATGCGGGGGTGCGCGGAGGGGCGTGACGTCACTGTTTCCCCGCCGTGTGATTGTAGATTTCGTTTTGTGTCACTGTCAAATGGATTGAAAAAATTTTTGAATTTAAATTCGACAGAATCGCGAATTTTAGACTTTGGTTGAAAACATGGTGACAAGAATAAGACTGAAGATATCTTTGAAAGAGGGTGAGAGGTTGTATAATAATATGGTGTAGTATTATTCAAGGCTGGTCACATCATAATATTATTATGTGTGGAGTCAAGAGTGGATATAGAACAAAAAAAATGTTATAAAATGCCAGTGTTTATACAATCATCTGCTCTTGGGCAGCCTCCACATGAGATTGTTGCTGTTGGCAATGTGAATGTCCCTGTGAAGCAGACATGTCAGAGTTTTGTAATAGTATATTACATAACAAGAGTTGTAAAACGCATATTACGCACGAAGTGGAGAGAGTTACACACGATGCCGCATAGCGGCGAGTGTGTAACTCCACAAGTGAGTAATTGCTTTACAACTCGAGAATTGTACTATACTTTTTCTACGACTACAATATATTTTCTTCCGGATAGTGCAGATATTGTATCAAGGCACAAATAACGAATAGCAAAATGCAACGTCTCCCGTGACTAAGCCAGCTGTGTTTGTTTATTGATACATTGCATACCGAGACATTTTCCTCAATTCGAACTGAAATGGAGCCGTTTTTTCATATCTAAACAGCTTTATTAATAGGTAGCAAAAAACACATTGTATAAAAATATAAAATTGACATTCATAATGGTTATATAGCACGAGAGATTCTGTAATCGTAATTAAAAATAATAAAAAAATAGTTCTCCAACTGCGCTCTGAACCACCGACCTTTAGGTTCGGAGCCAGCGCTTCCAACAACAGAGCTACCACCATTACCACCATTTTCCGTATTAGTAGATATTTTATCAATATAATTTCGAAGATTGATCTTTTTCAATTATTCCTGTTATTTAAAGAAAAAGGAATTCATCAATTCAATGTTTAGTATGTATGATATTTGAAAAATTACCTCCAACTGGAGCATTTCTGCAGAAAATAATTGATTTGTTCAGCATTAGGTATTTTTGATTTTTTACTTCGGAATCCATCTTTCCCTTTTGAGAAAATGGGATATGTTGCTATATTAATATCGTGATTGATATTTAGTGTTGATCGTAACATGGAATATATCGACCAGAGTGATGATGATATCATCGAATTTGATTATTCTTGAAAATTAATATACTGAAAGGATTTTTCCGAAAATAACACGGTATTATTTCTAATTCTCCAGTCTAGGAATTTTTGATGTGCTATTTCGTATTATTCAGAGACATAGCGGGTAGCAACTCATTTTTTACCATTCTAGCTTTTTCCAACATTTCTGGTATTGTAGAAATAATCTGTTCATCGTCATCGCTTAATAGTTGAATATGAATCCAAAGCTCTTTCAAAATGTTCAATGAAAATAATATTGATCTTCAAATCATGCAAACAAATTTGTGTCCATGGTTAGGATTTTCTCCATATGAAATTATTTTTCAGGAAGGAAGACCATGGAAATAATTGAAATAAGTGTCCTTACTGAGGTCCTTACATAGAGGTCTGTTAAATGATGTGTATAACATTCAGCTCCAATTATTTTCTCAAATTTTCAGGTGCAGAAAATGGTTCAGAACATTTTGTGGAACAATGCAATTTCTTGATAGGACACACTTATTATGGATAAATTCAGTTGGGAATAATGGCCCTAAAATGTCCCTTATGAACTTGAAAGAAACTAATTTTCTTGTATGATTCTTCCTTCTCCAAAACTTAAATAGAAATTTCAGTTAATTTTATGAAACATTTTTTGTTAATCTTATAAGAAAGATATCTCAAAGATATTTCCATTATGTTGCACTGATACTGAAATAAAACCATTGAGTTAAAATCATTCAATTTATCCTGTAGAAAATCCTCTTTAGTTAATTGTTTCTTCTTTCTCAGAAATGATGGCCATATCAATTTCAAGAATTTTTCTTCACATTCCTTGTCAGCATGCCCTTAGCCACCATGCCCTTATCCACCATGATTCCATCATTAGGTTCAGACATCCCAATAAAATTTTCTTTATTAAAAATTGCTTGATCAGTAGCTCAACCTCCATATCCTTAAATGCCAACAGAAATCAGACCTGATGGAGTGATATTGCAATGAGAATTTGATTGTGTGTTTTTGTAATGTGTCTGTACAATAGGAGCACTGAGGACCTGAACATATCTTTCTAGATTTCTGTTTTCACAGTCTTCTGTACTTGCTGCATGTTTTGGGAAAACAGTGAACTATCTCGTAAATACAAAAAAATATTGGAAAACTTCAAAATTTATCAAAATTCACTGGATTGCACAATGCTAAATTGGTTTGTTTTGTTTATCACCTCCGCCATTTTCATTTTGCCGCTCGACAAAAGACGACTGGGGAAACAGTGACGTCAGGCCAGAACAATATGAGGCAACCTTATGAGTTAATTAGCCTTGTATTAGATTGACATTCTCTTCTTCTATTTTTCTCCAATATGTACTCAACCACAGAAGTACTTTCCATCATTGACGTGATATTTGACACGAAGGCGATGAAAAAGAAGATTCTTTCATGAGATTGAGATGTGGTAATGGGAAAATTATTTTCTGACAGTTGTCATTAACTTATAACTTCGTCTTTGTGGATGTGTTGAACTTTGAATTTGAATACTTGAAAATTACAATTATACCTAATTGTTTTTTTCTGGTATTGGTTGTTCTATTATAGTTTGTTGATTGGTTTGTAAATGCGATTGTGTTATTTTGCAACCTTATCTAAAAACATTGCACTTCAGGAGGTGGAGGTGTAAAATTATCAAGACATGGTTTCCCCAATTCCCACTGTTGTAAATTCGAGCCTCAAATTCTGAGGTATCAATGGGTTTATGCAATATATAAGGTGAAATATTTTTTTCGAATCGCATAATATTTGAAACTCAATGCATTGATATTTCAGGAATGGGGATTTTTGAAGTAAGCGAAAATGATAGCTATTTTTCTTTTCAATGAACAGACAATATTATAGCTCTTGCCTACTAACTACCGAACTAGGTTGTCATCTAGAACGGCAATGGTCGATTCAACTTCACGATTTGTCTTGCTAGAATCGCCCCAATTCACAGCATTATCGAAACAGCTTTCGCTCGCGTCGGCCATTTTGTGTGGCTAGTCATTATGTCGGGTAGTAACTAGAGAAAAAATAGACCTATGCAATAGTGTGACCATAGGTTTTTCACGCCATTTATTAACGAAGACCCGTAATGATTTTGTAAAGTCTTGCTTCAACAGAGAAGAGCACCAACTCATTTTGAACTCCTGTGTGGCTTGTCATTGTTTCACATTAAGCCCTTCAATTATACTGATATTTTTATCGAGACGAGTGGAGGGAAAGTCCCAAAAATCCAGAGAAATGTGTAATAGGGATCCCGTTTCGTGCGTTCCAAACGAAGAAAGAAAACTTGCATCTTACCTTCCTTTTCAGCTGGTCCTTCAGATCATTGACATGCGTCTCCAAATCCTCGATATGACTCTCATATTTGTCCTTCATCTGATTGAACTTCTCCTGGATCTCCACGAACACCTTCGAAGACTGCGATTCTCTGCTTAGCTGCTCCCTTTCCAGGCACTTTATCCTGTTGTTAAATACTTTGATATTCAGCTCATATTTTTCAAGTGAAACGTAACTATGTTCAAAATTGGTCGTAACCAGTGGTTAGGTTAGGTGAGTTAGGGTGAGTGCTGCGTATTGCCTATTGTGGCTCACCCTATAGTTATATTTCCCCCAGTATACAGTGTCTTTCAAAAGTATCGGAACGGTCTCATATTTCAGGAACGGCTTGAGAAAAATTCACGACATTTTCTACAGGGTGATTATTGATGATGTCCGATTCAATGGTGGCATCGGCAATGTTGCCAAGTTTACATTTTTTTCAGATATTAGGAGTAACTTTATTTTTTCAAATGGAATACTCCATTTATTTTTATTGCACTTAATTAAGCGGCTCCTAATTACTTGAGTCCCTAAATATCAGATTCGTAATTAACGTGATTTTCGAAATATGACAACATAGCATTTTCGTTAAGAAGTTCTGGAACGGTCCCATATTTCAGAAACGGCTCAGAGAAAATTTATGAAAACTTCGACAGGATGGTTGTTGATGATGCCCGATATTTAGGGTAACTCAATATTTTCAAATGGATTACCCTATTTGTTTTCATTGCAATACATTCAGCGACACCTCATTACCTATGTCTCCAAATATCAGATTTTAAATTGAAGTGGTTTTCGAAATATGACAACATGGCATTTTCGTTCAAAAGTCTGGGAACCTTCTAATATTTTCAATACGGTTCAAGGAAAATTCATGAATTTTATACAAGATGATTTCTGATGATGCCCGATTCAATGGTGATATCGGCAATGTTGCCAAATCAATAGTTTTTCAGATATTGATTGCAACGAAAATAAATAGGGTTTTCCATTTGAAAAAATTGAGTTACCCTAAATATCTGAAAAACTGTTGATTTGGCAACATTGCCGATATCACCATTGAATCGGGCATCATCAACAACCATCCTGTCGAAGTTTTCATAAATTTTCTCTGAGCCGTTTCTGAAATATGGGACCGTTCCAGAACTTTTTAACGAAAATGCTATGTTGTCATATTTCGAAAATCACGTTAATTACGAATCTGATATTCAGGAACTCAAGTAATTAGGAGGCGCTTAATTAATTGCAATAAAAATGAATGGTGTATTCCATTTGAAAAAATAAAGTTACTCCTAATATCTGAAAAACTGTAAATTTGGCAACATTGCCGATGCCACCATTGAATCGGACATCATCAATAATCACCCTGTAGAAAATTTCGTGAATTTTTCTCAAGCCGTTCCTGAAATATGAGACCGTTCCGATACTTTTGAAAGACACTGTATATTCTAATCTCTTGGCGAAATTAAGGAGTACGTTGGGAGAACAATTTGTCAGGCATTCTGGCCCTACTGTTGTATCCAGTGGACACCAACCTTTTATTAGTTATATTGTATAGTGGAGACAACCCTCAATTAATATACAGTGTGTCCATTTAGTGCGTAATTCTTCGATATCTCGAAATCAATTATCACAAGAGAAAAACTTTGGAAACAAAACTTTTTCAGTTACTAAAGTTGCTCATTTCGAAAATATTTCCAACGATACTGGGTGTTTCATAAAAGCGGGGCAACTCGAAGACGAGTTTTTTCAAATGGAACACCCAGTATTGTTCATTCGAAATTTATTCCGCTCAAGTTCAGCTCTACATCGCTGTAAAAATAATTGAATTTGGTTGCGGCGTTGCCAAGTTATAATTGATAAACCCATTTTTACTACTATTGAAGGGTCATGTTCAATTGGGTATGGTATATTTATTTATTGAAATTTCGAAAATATTTTTGGCATATAGTAGTAGCAAGGTCTCACGTATACCAATACAGTAATCTTGCGAGATTATTTTCTACAGGGTGCTAAAATTTACATTCTGAATATTGTAAGATTCAGACGACGATCATAAGAAATTTTCAAATGGAACACCCTGTATTTTTCATCACGGATTTATTTCGACATCATTCGCCTTTTCATCGCAGAAGAAAAAATCAAAATCGGTTGCGGAGTTTTCAAGTTATGAGTTATTTCCTTATTTTTTCTACTATTTCGGGGTAATTTGTTCGTCCTGATGGTTCCTTAATTTGATTTGAGTGTGGGAATATTGCTTGCCACATGACATTCCAGGTTCTACATAGATCATTCAGGTATTTTTGTGATATGTGCATCGTCCAAATTTGAAATATTCCGTAATCTTGCTACTTATGATTCAATTAATATGTGAAACAAACAAACATGCCAAAAACAACGCCTGTCTTTGAAATAACTTCTACAATACAAACAATGAAGATGCGGATTGCGAAAATTAGGAATTTTTTTTTAAATTTGGGCCATTTTTATTGTCGTTATTCCCATAATCCAAATCTCCATTTAACTTGAAGACGGTTAACATAATGATACAAACAATATGTCTCTACTACGCGGCTTTTGGGAGAAAATTCAGCAAAATGTCGAATCAACCCAAGATATGTTTGATAGTAGCAATGTTTGACAGGTCATTACACAAATATTTTGAACAAAATTCAAACTTGGAGAGCCTGTCAATGTTCCTTTTGTAAAAAAACATATGAATGGTCAATGAACAAATTTGATTATACCGTAGCAACGCAATATTTCCACAATACAAATAAATGAAAGAACTATGACGTACAAATTACCTCGAAATAGTAATAAAAATAAGGAAATCAACCATAACTTGACAACGCCGCAACCGATTCCAATTTGTTTTCCAGCGATGAAAAGGCGAAAGATGTCGAAATGAACTTTTGAATAAAAATACAGGGTGTTCCATTTGAAAAATTCTGATGAATGTCATCTGAATCTTGCAAAATTCTAAACGCAAAATTAAGCACCCTGTTGAAGAACATATCGCAAAATCACTGGATTGTTATACGTTGGACCTTGCTCCTGCCGTATGCCAAAAATATTTTCAATATCTGAATGAATGAATATACCATGCTCAATTCAACATGACTCTTCAATAATGGTGAAAATAGCTTTATCAATTATAACTTGGCAACGCCGCAACCGATTTCAATTTTTTTCACAGCGATGTGAAGGTGAACCTCGACGGAATTAATTCCGAATGAACAATACTGGGTGTTCCATTAAAAAAAAAACTCTTCTTCGAGTTGCCCTGCTTTTATAAAACACCCAGCAATATTGAAAATAATTTTGAAATGAGCAACTTCAGTAACTGGAAAAGTTTTTTTTCCAAAGTTTTTCTCTATAGGTTATGGCTTTCGAGATATCGAAGAATTACGCACTAAATGGACACACTGTAGACATTATCAGTTGTCACTTGTCAACTGTAGACATGACATGATTGACGCAAGGTTTGGTTGGTTGACAACTCTGGAAAAAATGTCGTGTTCAGGATATTGGGAAATAGCGATGATACTGTCGTTTCGAATCCGGCTATCGGCTGAGCATTTTTCTTTAAAAAATGTGTGATTCATGGTTATAATCCTGACAGCACCTCGATGCCCTAGAAGTGGTTCGGATTCCACTATAAGCTATAGGTCCCGCTCAAGTTTCGACTTCTGGGAAGTTGGTTCCCAACTTTGAAGTAGCGATATACAAATTTTACAAATTTTACAAAATCAAATATTGATTCTTCGACTAAAATACGTAATCAAGTGAATACAATACCTGTCTTCCAGGATCTTCCTGGCAGTACTATTGGTGTCGGTGGCGTTTTCTTTGGCTGCCACTATCAAAGCGGAAACGGAGTCCGGGTGCTTCCTCGCTATGATTCTTTCCATTTCTTTGATTTGCCTGTTGAGGTCCTGGATTGGATATACGACGGAGTATTTATTCATTTATTTATACTGATTACAAACAGACTATGTCTGATAAAATGTGTCAGATGAAGAGAAAGAGAATGAAATTAGCTAAAGCTAGAACTGAAAACTAAATATATACATTTTACATTTACGTAATTCATAACACAATTACTAACAAGAGTATTATATATTGAAATAACAATAAAAATATAAAATTAAAATAGCTATTGGATTTTTCTTTTAGGCTTCCTGATAGAAAAATTTGTTAAACTCAATGACATTTTGGGGCATATCATATCCCTTTCGTGCGCTCCAAGCAATAAAAAAAAATTTACCACCTTCTCGATTAACCTACAGAGAGTATACAGTGTGTCCCACTTACCATGCTCATCATGGGTATCTTTTTAACGGTGAGAGATACGAGGTCGGTTAAATGACACCAAATGTGGAGTTTGTCAAGGCCAACTATAATGTGAAAAAATATTTTGATGAAATCTATTCG
Organism: Phaedon cochleariae; assembly: GCA_918026855.4. NCBI lineage: Eukaryota > Metazoa > Arthropoda > Insecta > Coleoptera > Chrysomelidae > Phaedon > Phaedon cochleariae. The sequence goes on from OU896722.1 coordinate 52,516, forward strand.
TTTTTGTTTTATACACAAAAAACAGATTTTGATCATTTTCATGTCTCCTCCGTAACGTCTTTATTTATGAAAATATTCAAATAGGAATTTCACATTCTTATAGCAGTTTTTCAAAGTGATTTCGAAAAAAATATGAAATTTATAATAACTATTCTAGAATTTGAGATATGAGCACCAACTTTAGTTTTTCAAATGTAGGTAATAGCTCACTATGACTTAGTTACAAATAACTTTTTTTTCTCTTTCAGATGATGTGTCGCAGTAATAGTTTTGTGTTGATAACAACGGAGTTATCGTCATTTATACAAAAACAAAAAATAATTTGGAAGCCGCCATCTTGAATTTATGAATTTCAACAAAAAATCATGATCTCCGACCTCAAGAACCCCCACTTACCAATTTCGAATGGAATCGGACCATATCTTGTCCGCCATCTTGGAGCAGCCATTTTTTTTATTTCAACGAAAATTCCATAATGTATTGTCACCGGATTTACGAACATCTGCCAAATTTCAAGTTGATAGGACGGCCAGAAGTGAGTAAAATTCACTTGCAACATTTGATTACAGACAGAAATTTAAAAAAATGGCTGCTCCAAGATGGCGGACAAGATTTGGTCCGATTCCATTCAAAATTGGCAAGTGGGGGTTTTTGAGGTCGGAGATCATGAGTTTTTCGTTAAAATTTATAAATTCAAGATGGCGGCTTCCAAATAATTTTTTGTTTTTGTATAAATGACGATAACTCCGTTGTTATCAACACAAAACTATTACTGCGACACATCATCTGTAAGAGAAAAAAAAGTTATTTGTAACTAAGTCATAGTGAGCTATGACCTACATTCGAAAAACTAAAGTTGGTGCTGATATCTCAAATTCTAGAAGAGTTTGTATAAATTTCATTTTTTTTTCGAAATCACTTTGAAAAACGGCCATAAGAATGTGAAATTCCTATTTAAATATTTTCATAAATAAACGAGTTATGGAGGAGACATGGAAATGATCAAAATCTGTTTTTTGCGTATAAAACAAAAACGAATAGATTTTATTGAAATATTTCTTCACATTATAGTTGGCCTTGACAAACTCCACATTTGGTGTCATTTAACCGACCTCGTATCTCTCACCGTTAAAAAGATACCCATGGTGAGCATGGTAAGTGGGACACACTGTATACCTATAAATTTATTGAACACTAGTGCAAAGAATAGTATGTTGTTTAACGAGCAGGGAATGATTGTGATTTACCACGAGAATGAAGTTTGCAATTAGCATTCTGTGCGAGTTGTACACTATAATTTCTCTACGGCTGTAACAGATAACAGCGGCATTTTCGATTTCTTCGTCTTGTAGCGATCTGATTTCTTGTCAAGCAATGCCCATCTATAAGAAAGAAATGTCATTTCTTGAAATTTGACACTCCATGGGCAATGGAGTCATTGATGAATCGAACAAAGTAAAACAAGAGCAATTTTGTGTTATAGCCGTAGATAAACAAAGTAATCACATGAAAATTCGAAAAGAATTAAGGAAGGAAAGTGTGTAGGTGCGTAAAAAAAATAAAAGAATTGTAGCGCTAATAGGCCATCATACCTGGATGCATTTGGCGTCCCTTTCATGCTGCAACTTGAAGCTTTTCGTCTGCAGCTTCTCGATTTCCAAGAGCTTATTGAGGTTTGCTTCGTTGTGCTGCAACTTCTCTTTGGCATTTTGCAAATCGATTATTTCGTCTTTGTACTTGGACAAAGTGAAATCCACTTCCCCGAGGCGTCTCTCCAAAATTTTGGTCGAGTTCAGAAGGTCTTCGTAGGAGCTCTTCAAGTTCTGTTGCAGTTCAAGTTCAAGTTTATTTAATCCCCAGAGCAGTTATGTTATCGGACATGTCAAGTGTCAGTACAAATATTTGGGCACGGACAGATCATAGCTCCTTTATCTTTTAATCATCTAGTGACTTTGGTTTCGTGTATTGGCGTCCCTGACATGACATTGCTGTCACGTCACATTCATAGGCGTTAAAGGAGATCTTACAAAATTTAAATTTCATACTTGATCTTTACATGGCATTATTCAATTCTGTTTTGGAAGGATGGTAAAATGTGCTGCGTTAGGCTGTATCAATCAGTTGGATGGCAAATTTGAATTTGAAAATGGAAAGTGAAGTGAGCGAATAGGGAAAATTGGTAAATACATCAACAAAATATTCGAGGTAAAACTAATACGAAATGACATATTATACTTTCTAATTGTGCCTATAATTATCCACTCCACTTTTGAATGCATTTTAGCAGAAACAGTTGTGATCAAAACGGAGGATTGAAAGAAAAGGCAAATGCCCTACCATTTAAAAAATTATACCTACGTTCAGGAAATATTATGGGTTCGTGAAAAACTGCAAAAATGATTCCCAAAATGAATATATATACATCACACATGACATATGAGCACATTAGTTCGAATACCTACATAAAATTTTTCACCATTTCTCAACCATAAGGCGTAGTCTGAAATAAAAATTCATTTATTGATAGGTACTGCCTAAGAACAGTCCCATTTGTTAAAACGTATTGAACTTTCAGAAAAATTTGCTCACTGCCTCACAAAGATTATATGCTGGAGATGAAATATCAAGAACTGGAAAATAATCATCATCATTTGGATATAATATGTAGAGTTGAATGAGAAATTACATGTGGAAATTACGTATGATACGCCAATGTCCCCAATATAACCTAAAAAACAACAAATGTTAGAAATCTAGTGTTTATCCCTAGAAATGAATGAAGATGGAACTATATAACTGTTTCACAGACACTTTAGAGTGAGAGGAGACGAGGATCTGTCCGTACCCTGTTGAGATGACAAATACGTCAATTTACATCAAGGGACCCTAAATGAAACATACAGTCTAAGTGAACAAACAGGTACTAAAAGAATTCGTTCGAACGATAGGGGCAGAGGTCGGTAAGAAGCATTTTCATTTTATTTTTAAAAGTATGAAGTTCATTAATCAATTTTAATTCTTCGGGAAGAGAATTCTATAGCCTGAGTCCCAATATGTCCGGGATTTCTGAGATATCGTCAAACGTACGTTGGGCATTTAGAAATTATCCTTTGTTCGCGTTTCATAACTGTGTATTGAATTATGATTCATTAAACTTTCTCGTTTTTTATGTATACCAGTTGAAAGTTCAGGAATATACAACCCAAATAGGGGAAGTAGCTTGTATTCTTTGAATAATTCCCAACATGAGGTACCATTTGAAACACTGGCAAGGCATCGTACAATTCTTTGCTGCACTATGAAGACTTCATGAGCGGCAGATGAGTTACCCCGAATAGTGATTCCATTCGGGATTGAATTTCTCCGTGGTGAAAGAGTAGGAGCCCTCGCATATCTAAAATTGATTTGAGAGCTCTCAATTTGAAGCATTCAGTACTCAATGTATTTGCTAAGGATTCACAATGTAATTTGAATGATAGATGATGATCAAGTCTGACCCCTAAGAAAGTAGGGCATTCAACCGTTACCACATCGGTGGTAACGATTCAACCCTCTCTATAGTTCGATCATCTATATATACAACAGGAACATGTTTATTCTGTCTGCTATGATGAGTTAAGTAATTTGTTTCTGAAGCATTCAAATACAGGGAGTTATCATATGACCATCTACAAAGTGACTGAATACTATTATCGATTTTGTTTTGAATTTGAGTCTCAGTTGTGCCTGTGAACAATAACGAAGAATCATCTGCATATAAGCCTCCATACCACCTTCTCTTCCAGGGTTTCAATACCAGCCAGGCAAATCAGAAACGAACGTGGAAGAAATGTTGTCAATGTAAATATGGACTTGGTAGATTTCAATGCAAACATAACACGAACATGCTTTTTGTCTAGAAAAGCCGATCTCACTGTGCCCAACATAAGCTTGTCAGGAGTAACCATACCTTTGAAGACATCCATTTCAATGCTTGGTATTACTATCAGCAATAACCTTTCTTGGGAAAATCACGTGAGATCAATTGCTAAAAGTGCATCACAAAAACTTGGTTTTCTGTTTCGGGTCAGGCGTTATTTCACTTCCAGTCAGCTGCTTATGATTTATAAGCCACTGATCCGACCTGTCCAGGAATACTGTTGCCATATTGCAGCACCCAAACATACCCTGAAACTGTTGGATTCTGTCCAAAAAAAGGGCAATTCGTCTTGTGAGTGATGCCTCGCTCACAAACTCACTCACTACTCTGGAACACCGTAGAAAAGTTGGCGATCTGGCTCTATTTTATAGAGAAAAGATGCTTGTGTTTTGTTTGCATTGAAATCTACCAAGTTATTGGATTCCATTTCGAGAATTGTTGCCAATTCCAAATTTATATTATCAACATTTCTCCCACGTTCGTTTCTGATTTGCCTGGCTGGTATTGGAGCCCTGGAAGAGAAGGTGGTATGGAGGGTACTATCATCTCCAAAGCTGTATACTGGACATGAAGTTGCTTCCAACAAATCGTTGATATGGATCAAAAATAGTGTTGGTGCTAGAATTGATCACCACCAGCATTTATGATAAGAAAGTCAGATGAAACCCCGTCGACCACTACATGGAGAGATCTGTTTGAGAGAAAACTAGCTAGCAGAGAACATAGCTGGGGAGGCATGCCATAAGATAGAAGCTTGGCGAGGAGTACGTGGTGTGGACGGAATCAAAGTATTAGGTGCTGTTGCAAGATATAATCTGTAACTTTCGTAGAAAATAGATCCGTTTCATTAAAGAACGAATTCATTAGCAAAAAAATGACTGACAAGTTATAAATAACATATTGTAATATAACGATAGCGAAAAATTATAGATCCTTTCGCAAAATATCATAATTTATCTTTATTAGTAATCAATTTCATTTAGCCAATGAGAGATTTATGGGAATCTTTCATAATACTCCACAAAGTAGGATTCAAGAACCTATTATATCCCATTGCTGTTATGATATAGTTATTATGCATTCAAAGAACAATTTCCGGATATCTAGAAATATGGATGATGTCGGCAACATCGTACTGGCACAGGGAATCGTATTTTAACTCTGTGTGGATGTGGATTTTCAGAAATACGTCATAGAAATGGTGAAGGAGCCAAGTTCGTCCTTTTTTTTCAAATGAAATACGATTTAACGAAAAAAAAAAGTATATATTAATCTTTCACAAACTTCACAGTGAGATGAAAACCTCAATATAGGACACTTCCCCATTGTGAATTTACTCAAAATGGTCGTAATTAATTCAAAAAGTCGAACTTTCTTTTACTTTTTTATAACCTGACCTGTTGGCTTCTGTTTACGGTGTCCAGCTGCAGTTGTAGAGCGGTGTTTATCTCTCTGGAGTCTTTGAGCTGTTCCAGAGTGTTTTCCAGTTCCAGGTTTAGTGCCGGAGAAGTGGTTGTTTTGGCGTCTAGGGCGGCTTTGGTTTGTTCCAGCAGGGCGTTTGTTTTTTGTAATTGCAGCTGAAAAGAAAATTACGGTCACGAAACAACGGACCTTTTTATTTTACTTCTAGTATTATCACTTTTCAATATATTTTCATCTACTCGACATTTCCTGGGAGCTAATAAAATAAAGATTGTGGTTACGAAAAAGCTAAAACTTTTATTCCATCACTTTTCAACATATTTCTAGTTCCTAATTTGAATAACTTGAAATTTATTGAAGTCCCTGTTAAAATATGAATAACTTTTTTCTGCTTTAAACAATTTGAATTCGGATCACACTGTTCGCTAGCCCACTCCTTCAGCTATAATTTCGTATTTCTTTGAAACATGGTGGTTCTTCATATAAAATCTCTACAGGGTATCACCTGAAACTGTGCAAAATTTTACAAAACTTTTTTTGTTCAACTAAGACAGCAGAGGCATGGAGATGATCTCATTACCTTGGGATATTTCTTGAATTGTCTTCTTATCTCTCTTATTTACAGAGTGATCTCAAAAAATGAACTTTTTGGTTTTGCAGTCATAACTCTTTTGCTCGTTAACTGAATTGAAAATCTCAGGCTCATTTTGGATCATAAACTTCAGATGAAGAAATATGAAGATCAGAATTGACTCAAGATGAACATAATACGGTGTGTCTCACTTCTAATGAAAGCTACCCTGTATCTTTCGTAATTGTTGAGTTGGGATTCTGAAATTTGCAGGAGCGGTAGATATACTGAGAATACACACTCTGACTAAGTGGAGTCATCTCCAGTGACATACACTGCTCGCCAACAGCCATGGAACCATCCGCAAAAATGATACGAGGAGGCAAGATAGGTTGAAATTCGCTTCGGATTCAAAATCAGGACCTCCAATTCACTAACTTTCTATGGAAACACCCCCGTTTTTTACATCACATTACGTCACATACAAGTAAAATATGTATAGTTAGTGAATTGGACGTCCTGATTTCGAATCCAAAGTGATTTTCAACCTATTTTGGCTCCTTATATCATTTTCCGGAAATGTAATGCCGTGGCTGTTGGCGAGCAGTGTATATCACTGGAGATGACTCCACTTGGTCATAGGTGTATTTTCAGTATATCTATACAGGGTTTCCGCTAAAAGGAGGTCAATCCATTAACCATATATTCCTTGAACAAAAATAAAATGAGTTTCAAGATACCATTTTTCATTTTAGCCCTTCTTATTCAATATACAGGGTGTCAAAGTAAGAAATTAAAAACTGTTTCTTTCTAATTACTCGCGTAATTAATAAGATATTAATCTGAAAATTGGTACATTACTTCAGCACAAAGAGTTACAGGAAAACAAAACAGAAAATAACTGTCAAATATTCAAAATACTGGGGGTCAAGTATACACTTACCGCCATATTTTTCTTGTACGTGCGCTAATGACTTCTTATCTATTTTTCTTCAAGTGTTCAGTCATATTTGAGAATTTTTTTATTTTTGTAAAATTCCGATAAAATTATTTGTTTTTCAGATAATTCGAAAAGTACTGGTTATTGTTTGATGCCTCGCGGCTTACGGTAATCTCATAATGTTCAGATACTCCTATTTATTTCGTCGAAATTGGAAGAGGGCGTATCTTATTACGCACGGAATGGTAAATATGGAAATACCGGGTGCTCAGAGCGAATGTCTTCAAATAATTTTTACACTATTTTATTTTTTTTTTGTAAAAATTATTTTAGTACATTTGCTCTGAGCACCCGGTATTTCCATATTTACCTTTTCGTACGTAAAAAGATACGCCCTCTTCCAATTTCGACGAAATAAATGAGTATGTGAACATTGTGAGATTACCGTAAGCCGCATAGGCATCAAACAATAACCAGTACTTTTCGAATTCTCTTCAAAAACGAATGATTTGATCGAAATTTTACAAGAAACAAAATGTACTCAAAAATGATTGAACACTTGAAGGAGAATTGATAGGAAGTCATTAGCGCACGTACAAAAAAAATATGGGGTAAGTGTGTACTTGACCCCCAGTATTTTGAATATTTGACATTTATTTTCTGTTATGTTTTCCTCACACGATGTAACTCTTTGTGCTGAAGTAATGTACCAATTTTGAGATTAATATCTTATCAAATACGCGAGTAATTAGAAAAAAAACAGTTTTTAATTTCCAACTTTGACACCCAGTATATCGAATATGAAGGGCTAAAATGAAAAATGGTATTCAGAAACTCATATTGTTTTTGTTCAAGGAATATGTGGTTAATGGATTGACCTCCTTTTAGCGGACACCCTGTATATTTTCAGTGTATTATTTAATGAAATTAGAATTATGAATAATCAAAACACAATTTAATCTAACAAATAATATCCAATATGAAAAACATTCCGAACATTGAGTTTTCTTTCATAGTAGATGCTCAAAAATATTTCCGTTTGCGTTTAAGCTATTTCCCCTCGCTAGAAGGAGGAACGTCGGATGTCTAATTTGACAATTCCATTTTGTAGAGGAGGAAAAGTGGCAATGATGAAGTGACATTCATTTTGGAATATCTCTTCAAATGATCTGAGTGATGAATAAAAATGATTTTGTATATTTTGTTGGGCATGAAATGGTGCAACTTCACCATAATTCAAACTACTCTGTATCTCTCAAGATTACCGGAATCTCCATGCTTAGCCACGAATTTGTAACACCCTGTATAGTGTTTTGAAGGTTGATGTAATTGAAAAAAAAAATGAAAGTACGCGATGAGATAAGTTTTCTTTGTTATCTACCAATAATATCACACACGTGTAAGGGCTTTAGTTTTTGTATACTTCACTGCCATTTCTTTCGACAAAAAACAAGATGACGAATATTTGTGAAACCGTGTGACTTTATCCAAAGATCATTTATTCAATATCGTGTCGAATACATTTTTTTAATCACTTCCAATTTTTCAACCGAAGAAAAAAATTAGTATTTTTCTGTGAACGGAAAAGAGTTTGGCATTTCAACTCTGTTGGCAGGTTATAAAATGTCACTTTTCATAAATTACTTTTTTCCCGTGGGAAAAAAGTTAGTACTTCCCCGTCAACAGTGTATACATATGTATACACTGTTGACGGCTTTTGTTGTGCTATAGTTCCGAAAAATTAGTCAATAATATCGTCCCCGAGAAAGAACTGCAAGTCCTTTTATCTTCCATTCGACTTCGCGGTTACGTATATTACTAAACAACCACTAAATTCGCAATTTTTTGAAATCAAATCACAGAATTGGACTGTCAGGAGTGACATCAGATATTTGATTACTTCAAATGAATGATAAAGATGCCTACAACGCAGGTGTCCCTACTGTTAAAAAAACTTAAAATTTCACGTCGATAATTTTCAGATATCAAAATAATGTAATATCTTCTCAATATTGATTCGTCCTTTTTTCTGTCACAGAAAAAAATTGCGTATTATACACGGGAAATATATTAGATTTTAGCTCAACACAACCTGGAGCTAAAATCTACTACTTTTTTCTATTGTATAATAAATTACTATTTTTGTATGTAGAGCGCAAAATGCTACTTTGGTAATCGAGCTCAGCTACGCCTCGTTAAAAAAAATAGTCGAGATGACCAAAGTATTTCGCGCTCGAGTTGCAAACAAACTTTTTTTTTCTACAAACGTCAAAAAATAACACGGTTATCAACTTGCAGATAACGAATTGCGAAGTGACCCTTTTTTTCAGTTTCCTACGTTACCATGATACCTTGCACAAAACAATGCGCGAAGTAAAACAGTGCGCGAAGTATCTACTTCGCGCATTGTTAAGTAAAATATATGAGATATACCTATTTATATTTCAACTTTATGGTCCTCAATTGAGCAAACATCCACGAAATCATTTATTCCTGGATGCTCAACAATAACTTTGTTTAATCTCTTGGAGCCCACGAAAGGAAATTCCTATTATGTTAGTGGAACATCGTGCCTAGGGGGGATAGGGGGAGGCCTTCTAAGCCAGTACAACACTAATTTTCATATCAAGTTGAACATATTTTTACTTTGGAACTATATTTTTTGACGTTTGTATAAAAAATTTTGTTTGCATCTCGAGCGCGAAATACTTTGGATCTCGATCACCAAAGTAGCATTTCGCGCTCTAAATACAAAAATAACTATTCTACAAACGTCAAAAAACATAATTCTAAAGTGAAAATATGCTAAGCTTGATAAAAAAGGCCTCCCCCTATCCTCCCTTGGTACGCACGATGTTCCACAAACATAAAATTGATAACATGGTTCGTAAGGGTTTTAGGCCCCAAATTATTTTAAACACATTTTTTAATTTTTTGGTTTTTTTAACCCCCAGATAAACATTTTTCTTAAGATGCTTCCATTTTGTATCAAAAAACTATTATAGTGTGAAGCAAATGGCGCGAGTATGAAGTGAACAAACCGTCAGACTACTTGATTCGAAAGTTAAGATGGTAGATACAAATTATTATTTGACAAAGAAGTGACAAATGTCATCTATCAAATACATCAAACATTGAACTTGACTCAATGGACCATACATCAAAGTTCATAACAAACAAGAAAATTTGTCTAGATTAACAGAACAGAACATTAAACAAAAGGATTGCCAATGCAGCCGATGAATGGAGAGGAAGATTACAAAATGGAATTGAAAGTGGATAGGCAATCAAATCTAACTTGTTCATTAAGGCAGACAGTTGAATTTGAATGAGCAGATCTATTGATTTCTAAAATTTCCAGAAGGTCAAGCTTTTTGCCTTTAGGATGAACATGTAGGACTTCAAAATCTTCTAGTATATTATGTTTGTGTTTATTCTCGAGAACATGGTTTGCGAAAGAAGATGTAGTGTTGATAATATCAGAGTTACTATATTTGTCAATTGTCTTTTTATGTTCTGCTATCCTGGTGGAAAAAGCTCTCCCTGTCTGACCAACGTATTCTGCATTGCAATCAGAGCATTTGATCTTGTGAACGCCTGACTTAGAATGTACAGGGTTTTTATCTTTATTATTTACAAAAATGGAACCTAAACTATTATTGGTTTTGAAAGATAAAGAAATGTTATGTTGTGCAAAGATTTTTGAAAATTTGAGGCAATGTGGGCCAAAATAGGACATAGATCTGTATATCCTGTTGGATTTTTCGATTGATATACTAAACAACCACTGAATTCGCAATTTTTTGAAATCAAATCCAAGAATTAGACTGACAGAAGTGACATCAGATATTTGATTACTTCAAAAGAATGATGAAGATGCCTACAACGCAGGTGTCCCTACTGTTAAAAACTCAAATTTTCACGTCGATAATTTTTTCTCAATATTGATTCGTCCTTCCATCTGTCACAGAAAAAAATTGTGTATTATACACGGGAAAAATATTCGATTTTAGCTCACGGTTTGTTGTCTCCCTCTGCTACGCGTCGGGAGACAACACAACCTGGAGCTAAAATCTACTACTTTTTTCGCTTGTATTATAAATAACTAATTATTTTATAGAAACGAGGAGAAAAAATCCCAACAAATCTGGAATAATGAATTTATCTTCTTCATTTTTTTCTGCAATAAAGTTGAGACCCCGCGAGTTTCGCTCGCTCTGTACTGCTTTGGCGATACCGTTTCCATGAACCAGGTCAACGGAGATCGTCCAGTATATAAGGAGAAGAGACCTTGGCCGCCACTCCAATCGTCAACAACGAAATGAAGACGAAAAGCGTCTTCTTGTTTGCGTTTTTGGTTATAGCTGCTGATAGCGTCAATGGCCGGACTTCTCTACAGGGTGAGTTATCGTTTTAATTAATCGAAACACTGGAGAAATGCACTATTTGCAAAAAAAATCGACCAGAGATAATTCCAACTGAATTGATCGCCTTGTAACTTTTCAAATCTCCTCCGATTCAGGTGAAATTCATAGAGAAAATTTGAGACATATGCCCCTTACAGCATAAGGTTTAAATTTGAAAATTAATTTAGTATTAATTGTATCAAAGAGGGTGTGATTGGGTGAAATGTTGCCCTAACTCTTTTCAATGATATTCTTCCAAAGATTCAGTCCCAGACTATGAGGACGTTGACTTCTCGTACTGGTGGAAAATGTATTGAAATTGTATAATTGTTTCATGCAAACTTAAAACAACGAAATGAACTGGGACAATAGACAGATATAACAGGGAAACAGACAATAAACACACAGAGACCAACAGAGACAGACAGAGACAAACAGAGACCAACAGAGACATAAGCAGAGACAAACAGAGACAGACAGAGACAAACAGAGACAGACAGAGACAGAAGCAGAGACAGACAGAGACAGAAGCAGAGACAGAAGCAGAGACAGACAGAGACAGAAGCAGAGACAGACAGACACAGAAGCAGAGACAGACAGAGACGGACAGAGACAGACAGAGACGGACAGATACAGACAGAGACAGACAGATACAGACAGAGACAGACAGAGACAGACAGATACAGACAGAGACAGACAGATACAGACAGAGACAGACAGAGACAGACAGAGACAGACAGAGACAGACAGAGACAGACAGAGACAGACAGAGACAGACAGAGACAGACAGAGACAGACAGAGACAGACAGAGACAGACAGAGACAGACAGAGACAGACAGAGACAGACAGAGACAGACAGAGACAGACAGAGACAGACAGAGACAGACAGAGACAGACAGAGACAGACAGAGACAGACAGAGACAGACAGAGACAGACAGAGACAGACAGAGACAGACAGAGACAGACAGAGACAGACAGAGACAGACAGAGACAGACAGAGACAGACAGAGACAGACAGAGACAGACAGAGACAGACAGAGACAGACAGAGACAGACAGAGACAGACAGAGACAGACAGAGACAGACAGAGACAGACAGAGACAGACAGAGACAGACAGAGACAGACAGAGACAGACAGAGACAGACAGAGACAGACAGAGACAGACAGAGACAGACAGAGACAGACAGAGACAGACAGAGACAGACAGAGACAGACAGAGACAGACAGAGACAGACAGAGACAGACAGAGACAGACAGAGACAGACAGAGACAGACAGAGACAGACAGAGACAGACAGAGACAGACAGAGACAGACAGAGACAGACAGAGACAGACAGAGACAGACAGAGACAGACAGAGACAGACAGAGACAGACAGAGGCAGACAGAGACAGACAGAGACAGACAGAGACAGACAGAGACAGACAGAGACAGACAGAGACAGACAGAGACAGACAGAGACAGACAGAGACAGACAGAGACAGACAGAGACAGACAGAGACAGACAGAGACAGACAGAGACAGACAGAGACAGACAGAGACAGACAGAGACAGACAGAGACAGACAGAGACAGACAGAGACAGACAGAGACAGACAGAGACAGACAGAGACAGACAGAGACAGACAGAGACAGACAGAGACAGACAGAGACAGAGACAGACAGAGACAGACAGAGACAGACAGAGACAGACAGAGACAGACAGAGACAGACAGAGACAGACAGAGACAGACAGAGACAGACAGAGACAGACAGAGACAGACAGAGACAGACAGAGACAGACAGAGACAGACAGAGACAGACAGAGACAGACAGAGACAGACAGAGACAGACAGAGGCAGACAGAGACAGACAGAGACAGACAGAGACAGACAGAGACAGAGACAGACAGAGACAGACAGAGACAGACAGAGACAGACAGAGACAGACAGAGACAGACAGAGACAGACAGAGACAGACAGAGACAGACAGAGACAGACAGAGACAGACAGATACAGACAGAGACAGACAGACATAGACAGACAGAGACAGACAGAGACAGACAGAGACAGACAGAGACAGACAGAGACAGACAGAGACAGGCAGAGACAGGCAGAGACAGACAGAGACAGGCAGAGACAGGCAGAGACAGACAGAGACAGACAGAGACAGACAGAGACATACAGAGACATACAGAGACATACAGAGACATACAGATACATACAGAGACACTAGACAGACAGAAACATAAAGAGGCAGACAGAGAAATAAAGAGGGATACACAGAGAAAGTCAGAGTAACATACAGGTAATTTTCGTTTCCATTTCCACATGAAGGTTTTATTGGAATTCCCAATGGGAGTGAAGAAGTACCCTTCGAAATAGAAGAACCGGAACCGGTTTTGAAGAACATAGAATATCAGGATGAAAACAATTCAACCAATGTAGAAACAGCGGTAAATGAAGAGACCGTGGGGAATGCAGAAACAACTGTGAATGCAGAAATTGCAGAAAATGCCACAGAAACCACAAGCGATGCAGAACCTTCACTTAGAGTTTCTTATACTGGAAATCAGCTATGGAAAACTTTCGTCGGCAGTACAGAAGAGTTGAGAGTTATATCTAACTTGAAAAGAGAAAAAGGTGAGCATTTATGACTTGAATCATTAGATTGACACTGTATCATTAGTTGAGGTGAAGGGTGATTTTTCTTTATGACTAAAAAAATTCAAATATTCAAATAACGTGAGAAACTTTAGAACAGATACAGAGTAGTTGAAGATTCAGAATTCTGATCACCCTGTATCTGTTCCGATTGAATATCAGTAAATAGTAAATCAAAAGTTGAGATAGGGACATGTGAACCATTCTGGTCGATAATTACTAGTTTCGACACAAATAAATCCTAAAGTTCAAAGATCTCGATTTTCAACACCCTATATATCTCTGTAATCATTTCCGATAGATCCCAAGTGTGATATATTGATGGAATCAGCTTTCCAGGAAGAATCTAAAAATGCAATACATTACAGGGTATTTTATTTGAAATAACAAAGTTATTGCTACTTTTTGATAGGAGCGGCATATTTTCATGGGTTTCTCCCGAAGAAAAGAAGACATTTTATAACCCTGTCAACAGATACGGAATGTCAGACTTTTTTCTCGTCACAGAAAAAAATATGAAAGATGCATTCCACTCTGTATTTAAGTGTATCGTAAACTACACTATAGCGAGTATGCCTACTGATATTTGTCCATGCAAATTTAATTATTTCTTTTGCATAACTGGTTTGGGAGATCTTCTCCAAAGTACCATTACGGAGTGATCACAAATAGAACGACACAGCTTGAAATTCACCTAACTAAATTTCAAGTATCTCGAAAGAAAACCACAAAGCACGATATTTTCGAGAACATGGGTATTACAATAATCATCGGGTAAAATCTGAAATCATGATTTGAATAATTACTCGGATAATTATTATTTCTATTATCGACGTGAAACGATATTATTCATCATTATAATTCCGAATGATTCATTTCGATATTGGCTAGAAATTACCATAAATTTATTAAAAATCTCTACACACATTTTGCTAGCTATGAATGAAAAGATGGATAGTTATTTAAACAACTGGTATATTCTCCGGGTGTAAATCAAGATACTTAATTTTTTCAATTCACATAGCGACTTTGAATAAGCTAGATGTTCCTTAAGCCTAGTTTCAATTGATCTCTAGTCTGACCAACACATGTTTTGCCACATTTGTTTAATACATTAGCGAATCTAAAACCGCACTTTTTTATTGATTTCCAGATATATCTACGTGGGGTGGAAACCATTCTTGCGTCGATATTTTAGTAAAGCCAGAATCCTTAGAAAAAGTGAGCAACGCTCTATCCAAAGGCAACATCAAATACGAAATAGTCATCAAGGATTTACAAAAAGCTATTGACGAAGAAAATCCACCTGTCAATGAAGAAACAAACGACAGGAAAGGTTGGTATCGTTTCCAATTTCATTATGATTCCAATGTTTCCTATACAGTGTATTTCAAAAAATTCAAATCAAATGGGAACAACTTTTAACAATAACTTATTTTGGGATTCTTTTACTTGGGCGTTAAGTTTTGCTTTAAAAAAAATATAAAAAACGACCTAGTCACGCGACTTTGAGTACATGTCAAACGTTGCATTTTTTTCAATTCAATTCAATGAGAATCTGAAAATAAATTAGAAATAGATTGACCAAAATTGATCGGAAATCATTGTTGAGCAGTTTCGGAATTTTGATATATTTTGTGAATTTCACAGGCTATCGTTTAACATGGAAAGCCTATCATGGATGGACGGATATCCACAGTTACCTGGACTATGTAGCAGAAACTTATCCAGATTTGTGCACCTTGAAAACAATAGGACAATCAGTAGAAGGAAAACCAATCAAGGTAAATATTTCGAAATCAACGAAAATTGATATGACATCCGGTCTCCTACTTCCAATGGAACAAAGTGAAAAGTACAAAAATCAAAATAACAATATAGTACAGTGGGTCCAGTTTTCGATGCTTCTGCGTGATATCTCAGTTATCTTTCGAGTCACTTTTTTGTGAAACTCAAGATGGCTTAACCAGATTTTGCATAACTGTTTCCGTTTTTGAGATACACAGCGATTTTGATGATTTATACTTTTTGAACCCCCACTATATCTACGAAGTTTCTTAGCGAAAATGTTAAATTGAAATCTTAGCGTATAGAGAATTCTACGCAGAATCCAGTAGCGCACTCAATATTTTTTCGGGGTATGGTTTTGGAGATACGACTCAAACTTTTTTGAATGGAGCACCCTGTATTTTATCAGCTCATTACATTCCGTTTTCGTTTCCCTTCAAAATGATATACCGGGTGGCTACGGAAGTATTGCCTACGGAATATCTCAGTTATTGTATGAAGTAGATTTGTGAAATTTGGAGCGTCGATAAAATGACATAAGAGCTAGAATTTGAGCACATTGACATGTCGAAGTTAACTTCCGGTCTGACCGGAAGTAACATCAACTTTCTTATTTTAAATGGAAACGCTATTTTTTTTCTTTTCGCTTTATTCAGCATCCAATTCCCTTTTTAATGACATATCACAAGTAGGTATCTAACCAGAAACTAGATCAGAAAAAAATTATTATTGAAATTCACCGAGTAGGCCGTGGAAGCAAAATGAAAGCCAAAAATTGAAAAGTTGGCTATGGAAACCATACGTCACTTGATAACAGTTGCTACTACTGTGATATTTTATTTTCATTCGTCGGCGTTATAAAAAGCCGCCAAAAAAAATATTGGAAAAATTGGGAAAAAAAACAATACTCTGTAGGTCCATAACTTAAATAGGAACATACAACTTTTTCTTGCCTGTACTATTCAGCATAACCATTCCTTTTTAATGATATAATAGAAAGTCATTTTTTGGCTTTCATTTTGCTTCTATACGGCCTACTCGGTGAATTTCAATAATAATTTTTTTCTGATCTAGTTTCTGGTTAGGTACCAACTTGTGATATGTCATTAGAAAGGGAATTGAATGCTGAATAAAGCGAAAAGAAAATAAAATAGGGTTTCCATTTAAAATAAGAAAGTTGATATTACTTCCGGTCAGACCGGAAGTTAACTTCGACATGTCGATAAGCTCAAATTTTAGCTCTTATGTCAGTATATCGACGCTCCAAATTTCACAAACCTACTTCATAAAATAACTGAGATATTCCGTAGGCAATACTTCCGTAGCCACCCGGTATAATGTTTGAACATACAAATTTCAAAAAAACTACAAAATAACTAAAGCATTGAATTTAAAACGGATTGGATGGAGTTTTCATATAGAAAAAGTTCCAATTGAACGAATATTTCCTTTGATTTTTCATAAAGAGGACAACACACTTATTAACTAACAAAACACAAAACTTTGTTACCTGATAGCAACAAATAAATAGTAATACAAAGTTCATAATCTAGAATAAGCACCTGATTGAATATTAACTAAAACAATAGAATTTCGGAATTATTCAGTAATTTATTCATTGAATTGTTCAAATTGATGTCCATTTTTTCTCACACACTTCCTCAATACGGCTCCTGCAATCAAAATCAAAAAAAGGATGTCTTTGTAATTTCTGGAAACTGCCTCTGTTGATACAGTGTGATTTTTCAACGTTTAATCATCACCTTTCGGTAATTCAAAGCACGTGGGCCCTTGTAAAATATGAACCCGACCATTAACATTTTCAGATAAGTTTTATAATAAATTAACATCATTTCACACAGACAATCATGAAGCATATTGTTTTGAGCTACCATTTTGAATCTACGAAATGTTCTTTGAACCAATTTTCATGGATCTCCTTGTTTGGCCAATATGAGTTTTGCCGCAAGTATAGCTCAGACAAGATCTTTATGAAAATAATTGTAAAATTATTTATGATTTCAATATTTAGATGACCTTTCATTCCAAGATGAAAACCCGAAATCATCTCCACAACTTTCATTAGAAAGATCAAAGACCACTCGTAACGGAACATGTGTATACAAGGTGATCCACGGTGGATGGCCTATTAGAAGTATCTGGAGAACGAAAAGAGAGAACATTCTGAAAATTGGGATGCTTTGATAATTGAACATTCTCTATCCGTTTGAAATATTTTCATCGATACAGTGTTGCCACTTCTATCAGAAACAACTAGCAACTTTGTTATTTCTAATGGAATACCCTGTATTTTATTGCATTTTTAGACTCTTCCTGAAGGGCTGATTCCATCATATGAGTGAGTATTGATAAAGACTCGTGCATAAGGTACCCTTCTCCTAGGGAAGCGATTTCTGTATTCTCGAACTGCTTGCTGCCTCTGCGGTTCCATTGAAAAATCCGTAAACGAAATGAATATCTGCATACTCTTCAGTACTAAATCACATAGGCATATTGACAAACGGCAAAATTGGAAAAAAATTATTACACTTCCTGATAAAAACACGGAATAACTCCAGTTTTTTATTTCTTTGACAGAACTTTCAGAGTGACAGCACATATAAACAGTGAACAGTGAAAAACTGAGCATAGCCTACTTCTTTAACTGATATTAAGTAGTATTATTTAACTAAAAAATGTTATAAAATTAAAATTACCCGAAAAATTTGTGTAATTATTACCTTCGCCACCCCAGATTCAGCCGCCACTGAATAGTTTTTATGAATGATTTTCATTTAATCTAATAAAGCTCAAAAAGTTTAGTATCTGTGAAAAATTTCGTTAATTCATCTACCGTTTTTAACTTTTGATTAAAAAAATATATTCAGAAGCGTATTTTTGACACCCAATATCTCGAAAACGAATCGTTTAAAAGTATATGTTCATAGGAAGTTTTTTTATTATTTCAACGAGTACTATACGCTGTTAAATTTTCCGTACTTGACCATAGGTCTTTGATCATTCTAATGAAAGTTGTGGAAATCGAAAATAATTTTACAATTAAACTGCGTGACAAATGAAGTAGTCCACCTGAATATTTCACTCAATTTTGAAATCAAATATTATAAAATATACTAGTCCGATTCTGGAACGGTTCGTTCCATGTTGTGTAATATTCGTTCAAGAATGGGATGGTCTACCTACTCTGTCCATGAAGTTTGTGTTTTCTGATCTACAGGGGGAAACATTTACCAATTACAAAAATGAATATTTTCAAAGTTATCCCAATCAATTTCACGCAGTTTATTTTCATAAAAATCTTGTCTGAGCTATCCTTACGACAAAACTTATACTGGCCAAACAAGGAGATCCATGAACATAGGTTCAAAGAACATTTCTTAGATTCTAAGTGGTAGATCAGAACATCTATTTCCATACCTGCTTTCATTTCCCAACAGGTACTGAAAATCTCCAATGGTAAACCGTCCAATAAGGCCGTATGGATAGACGGAGGCATCCACGCGCGCGAATGGATCAGTCCCGCTACTGCCACCTATCTCATCAACCATCTGGTATCGAACTTGGAAAACGAGCCCCCGTACATGAGGGAGATCGATTGGTAAGTAGGCTACTCACATATTATTATATCTACGTAGTGTCTTTCGTGAAGTTGGTTTCATATGGGAAACAAATTTTGATAATAATGTACCTATTTTGAAATTGAAACAATCTATCAATAAATCAAAATATTAAATACTGTCGAGAACGTGGTACATTCATTATTCCACATTTTTTTTCGGATTTTCTCTCTATAAAATGAAAATATGAATACTATTTCAATATACGCGTAGTCAGGACAGATCAGATAATTTGCCCCAAAATGTCACTGCGTTTAAAAAAATGTTTTCTGTGACGGGAAAAAAGTTTGGCATTTCATCTCTGTTGGCAGGTTATACAATGTCACATTTCATAGATTACTATTTTCCCGTGGAAAAGTCAGTATTTTTTCCCAGATATATATCACATATATATATACACTGTTGATGGCTTTTGTTGTGCTATATTTCAGAAAAATGAGTCAATAATACCGTCTCCGAGAAAGAACTGCAAGTCCTTTTATCTTCCATTCGACTTCGCGGTTACGAATATCACTGAACTACCACTAAATTCGCAATTTTATGAAATCCACTCACAGAATTAGACTGACAGAAGTGACATCAGATATTTGATTACTTCAAAAGAATGATAAAGATGCCTACAACGCAGGTTTCCCTACTGTTAAAAGCTTACAATTTCACGTCGATAATTTTCAGATCTCAAAATATTGTAATATCTTCTCAATATTGATTCGTCCTTCTTTCTGTCACAGAAAAAAATAGTGTATTACACTGTAGAAAATTCCTTTGAGTGAATGCATATGTGGCTGTGAGTGAATTTACTGATTGAAATTTTTGAGTGAATTCTCAACTCAAACTATTCATTCATAAAGTCGGCATCATATGGGAAAAACTGATATTAATGACTTATTTTGAAATTCGAGTTGGACGTTAAGTTTTGCTTCAAACAAGATGAAAAATGGCCTAATCACTACTACTCACGTGACTTTCGCTACATGTCAAAAGTGAAATTTTTTCAAATTAATCGCTGAAAGTAGGTTTATTTGTTCGAATATCGAAATAGTTTACTTGAAAAAGTTGTTTCTATTTAGATTTTACATATGTGACTCGGATTTTATCTTTCTATTACATTTTTTAGATTTCGATATTTTTTAAAAATTTTCGAAATCTCTGTAATAAAAAAATTGTAAATTCGATAAAACTACTTGATACCAGTAGCTTCATCATGCTACTTACTTCCAATTACTAATTATCACTAATTATCGACAAAAATATGATTTTCTTCAGAAAATGATAATCTCCGCTTCAAAATTCTGTTATGTTTGATGCAAACATAACATCAAAATTCTGTTATGTTTGAGTCAAGCATTGAGAAACGAAATTTATTGAAATTTATTTTTTCAGTACTGAAAAGATCAGTGTAAATGAATTTCGTTTCTAAATGCTTGACGATATATCAACTTTGCATCAAACATAACAGAATTTGGAAGCGGGGATTATCATTTTCTGAAGAAAATCATATTTCTGTCCATAATCAGTGATAATAAGTGATTGAAAGTAACTAGCATGAAAAAGCTACTGGTATAAAGTAGTTTCGTGGAATTAACAATTCTTCAAATATTACAGAAATTTCGAAACATTTGAAAAAAATCAAAATCTAAAAGTTGCAATAGAAAGATCAAATTCGAGGAGCATGTGTAAAATTGAAATAGAAACAACTTTTTCAATTGAACTTTTTCGATATTCGAACAAATAAGCCTACTTTCAGCGATTTATTTGAAAAAATGTCACATTTGACATGTAGCGAAAGTCACGTGACCCCGATTGTCTAGGCCGTTTTTCATCTTTTTTGAAGCAAAACTTACCGTCCAACTCGAATTCCAAAATAAGTCATTAATAAAAGTTTTTCCCATATGATGCCGACTTCAAGAATGACACTATGTATATTTCATCAAGTTTTCCTATCAATGAGAATGTTTATAACAATTTTGATTGAATCGGCTCATGAATTATCGTTTTACACAGTAAAGTAGGGTGAAATTTCAATTCAATCGGGCGTGGACCGAAATTGACACAATATTGCGTGGACCTTGAGTGAAATTTCACTCAATTTTTTTTTTCAGTGTATACACGGGAAAAATATTAGATTTTAGCTCACGGAACCTGGAGCTAAAATCTACTACTTTTTTCCTTGTATAATAGATAACTATTCCTATCAGAGAGCCTGAAGAAACAATTCACTAGCTTGTCAGTGAAAATTTGTATTGATAAAGGTTTGGAGAAGAGAAATAAAGTTATATTAAAAAATATCAAATTTCTACTTATCTTTGGATGTTTCGGGAACGAATCTGCTCCCGTTTTCAACATAAAAAATGGATTTCTTGTATGGCAAATTCGTATTTGTCCTGACATTTTTCAGTTCTGTGACAATTGGTGACGTTGGCAATCAAATGAGTTACAGGATTTTTCAAATTAATTATCATTATACACAATTTATATGATCATAATAATAATAATAATAAACGTTCTTTATTGGTTAAAACCAAATGGCCATCGACCGAGGTCCTTCAGCCAGTAACAATTTTCACATATAATTTTTATAATATCAATTCAATGAATGATGTTATGTTCTCGTTTTGAGAATTTGCTTGCCAGATCCAAGAATCTGTTTTGGATTGGTTTAACTTTTGTCAGTTCATACAGGAGTTCGTTTGGTGGATTGTGAAGTGTGTTGTCCGGGTGGCGAATAAACCGAGGAATAAACTAAGTACTAATTTAATTTTGTAAAATCTGCTGTGTTTAAATTTTCAAAATTTCAATTCAAATAAATATTGATCATCGCGACAAGCTTTTATGATCATATAAATTGTGTACAGGGTGTTTCTTAAGTACGTGTAGAAAATTCAGGAGGATGTTGCTGACGTCAAAATAAGAAGAAAAGTTCAAATAAATATATGTCTGAATGTTCTTCGTTTCTGATATACAGAGTGTCAAAGATTAATTCTTATTTTTGTTTTTTGTTAATGAATTTCGAAATAATTGTGATATTCGAATGAAGTTTGGTATCTAGGGGTATTTTTCAATGACACTATCAAACTTTATGTTGGTTTGTCTCTTTCGTGGGGGTCGCGCCACCTACATGTCTTTTGAGTCTTTTGAAGAGTCATAACTTTTTTGTCCGTACCTGTATCACGTTTCATAGTAGAAAAATAGATTAAGAACACTTTTGTCTAAAAAATATATTCCTGGTAGAGGTCGCTGCGAGCAACTGTTTTCGAGTTATTGGGATTTGAAATTATCGATGCGTTTGAATTATTTCCATTGGGCTCGTTAGTCGCCTCTAAGAATGATGGAAGTAAGATATGGTGTAATTACTGATGCGCTTTTGTTTCAGAAATATTACTCGACCTCTCGAGAACAGTGAGAGCAATGGTTCCGTCGATCTTCTAATAGATGGCGACATCGCATAATTATGATTGAATTATGAGATCTATCAGTTTTAAAATTGTCGCAGATTTTTCGAATTCAGAGTTGAATAATCCCACTGTTACATATGTTCCGCGTACCTAAAATGCCATTTGTCATTTTATTTTCACTCGTCACAGCAGCAATAGCAGCATCACCATCTAGTGGGAAAATTTTGAATCAACGTATCGCTCGTTGTGACGTAGAGAAATCATAGTAGGCGATCGAGTGATTTTTTCTGAAATTTTCAATACGTAATAATGGCCGAATACGCGCACCATATCTTACTTCCATCATTCCTCTAAGTATTGAATATCAGAAAAGATACGCCTGTGCATTTTTCTTCATCCATTCAATATTGGAATATCAGCAAAAAAAGATTCTTACTTCTTTGTTCCTACTTTTTTTGGACTCTTCTAATTCAAAAAAATAACCAAAACATACGCTGATGCTCTTAGATTCCATCCAGAGAAGAGCCATTCGCCTGGTGGGTGACGCTACACTCACTCACTCTTTGACATCATTAGAACACCGTAGAAAGGTCGGCGACCTTTCACTTTTCCACCGATACTTCCACGGGAAATGTTCTTCGGAAATCTCTGCTATCATCCCTTCACTAGCAATACCAGTCAGACAAACTAGACAAGCCCAGTCAGCACATCCTTCCGTTGTCAACCTCGAAAGATGTCGAACAGTACTTTATCAAAACTCCTTCATCCATAGAACGGATAGGCTCTGGAATTCATTGTCTGAGGAAGTATTTCCAACAACATATAATCTCCAGAAGTTCAAAAAAAAATCCCAATACCTACCTCCTGTACCTATCCTTCCTAGGAACGCACGATGTTCTTTGAACATTATAGGGATTCCCTTTCGTGCGCTCCAAGCGATAAAAAAAAATCAAATGAAAGATTCCCTAATCTTCGACTGCCGAATCACCAGAAATTCAGAAACCTTTTACAGCGTCTTATGGAGTCTGAACCCTTTAAAAGAGCTCCAATGATAGGTAGACGGTTGACTACTAGGACTCCAGAAATTGAAGAAGCTGTTCTTCAGGCAATCGAAGAAGATCCACAGACAAGCACGAGAAAAATTGCGCAAAATGTTACGAGCCCATGGGAATAATTCGAATGCATCGATTATTTCAAATCAATCAATCAATCAAAGTTATGACTTCAAAAAACTCAAAAGACATGTAGGTGGCGCCACCCCCACGAAAGAGACAACCTAACATAAAATTTGATATTGTCATTGAAATACCCCTAGATACCAAACTTCATTCGAATGTCACAATCATTTCGAAATATATTAACAAAAAACAAAAATAAAAATTCAACTTTGACACTCTGTATCTCAGAAACGAATGACTTTCGAACACATATTTATACGAACTTTTTTTCCGATTTTGACGTCAGCAACATGCTCCTGAGTTATCTACACGTACTTAAGGAACACCCTGTATAATGAGGTTATAAGTTGATAGTTAAAATTATGAAGGCACATTTTATTTCATTCTTTTTAGATCGTTTAAATAATAGTATATTATGTAACAAGTGTTATAAACGTCCTTTTAGTAACGAGTATTTTAAGCACGAGCGGAGCAGAGCGGAGCGAGTTTTTAATAAACGAGAAAAAAGCTTTTTTTCTACTCACATAACTAAAATGGCATTTATCGTACGGATATGTACCACGCTAAATGATCGATTAATCACGGATTGTCGATCTGTGATTTATTGAAAATATTAAACACGTTACCATGGCAACACGACTTCTTAAACACATCACCATGGCAACGCAGTTCATTAAACACAGCTTCAGTGATTCGAGACATGTCTGGCCTGTCAATTGTATTAACTGTCAACTGTTATTTTCATATTTTGTATCAGAATTATTCAAACAATATTCGTTTGTATCGGAATTCTTCATTAAAAATATATGCGAAATGTAGACGAGAGTGAAATCGAAGAGAATGTTCAGGTACTCACATACCTCCAAGAAGTGTAAAAATGAAGCATCCATCTTTGAGAACAATTTATTTATTCAGCGCTAAGCATGACAATAAACGTGAAACAAAGGTTAGTAAGCAATGGACAGGGGGTCTATTCTCGAGCGATATTCGTATACGAGTTCGATCTTCTATTTCACTTCAATATACGTCACATACATAAGTGCATCTTTCTTTATTCGTATTCGAATTGAATTCGAACGGTTCGAGAATAGAGCCCCTGGACAGATCTACAACCAATATCACTTATACGTGTCTCGCTGGTTGCATGCAGTTGTATGTATTATGTTTTCAATTCCCATTCCTTTCGAATTATTTTGTAGGTTAGCAAGAATAACAGGTATGTTAATTAATGTAATTTTTGGAGTTCGTAGAAAAATCATAGTATGTAACGCGTTTATAAACTCTTCTAGACACTCGTTTATTAAACACTCGCTCCGCTCTGCTCCGCTAGTGCTTAAACTACTCGTTACTAAAAGGACGTTTATAACACTTGTTACATAATATACTATTATTGAGAACATTTTTTACTTTTAATTTTTCATCTTCTTTGAAGCAAAAGGATAAAAGGTACTTCATTTGTATTATTCATTATAGGATTATTTCCTGATAATTATCTGAAATCGTTCTATATTCCTATAGGTACTTCGCTCCTTTGCTCAACCCTGATGGATACGATTACTCGCATAAGGTGGACAGGCTGTGGCGAAAGAATAGGGGCGGTGGAGGAGTAGGAAATTGTAGGGGAACGGACCTCAACAGGAACTTCGGGTAAGGACGAGAATAAATTGTTTTTTTCTGCAACCCACACATAAGTCTTCCATTTTGATACCAAAACCAGCTTTTGAATTGACGTTTCTATTACTAGGAGCTAAAGTTACATATTTAGTTCCTAGGAGCTGAAGTTGAACATTAGCTCCTAGGAACTAAAAAGGATGTACTAGAGGTCATCAAGAATAAACAACATTGTTATAGTTGGTTATTTGGGTTGGGACGCATACCTGATTTGTTTCCGATTTCGACAGATTTGGCATTTCATACCCATGCTGGAGATATAAATACACCTTAGTACAGTCTTCGAGTATTCACACTAGTGCATATAATCAAGAGTATAGTTGAGTATTTTTGTTTTGATCAGGAAAGCCTTCAAGATTCACATACTTGCTTGATATGTATTTCATTCGTTATTCTGGGGATGGATAACTTGTTTTTGAATAATCACGGCCAGCAATAGTTTTTTGTTTCAAACAACGATATTGTTTATCTTCATTTGACTATCGAGCCAAACACAGTGGAGTATGAAGAGAAATAAATAATCGCTATTATTATTGTTGATATGCTCACTAACCTAACATTTTCTACGTCTTGTTCCTATACCTGGCCTGGCGTGGTATTTGCCATTAGAGCATCTGCTCCATACACAAATATGTCACTCTGTGGTTGTATTTATATTGAAACTACAATTAGAACATCCTTGAAAATTGAATAAACCTGCTGTTAATGCAGGTAGAATATTCCCCCCCACGGATTATTTGTTGCATTGCATACATATGGCACGGCATTGGTGGTTACTTCACAAATTGATTCGAGTTAATTGCTTCAGTTGCAGAAAAAATAGCATGTTTTATTCGAATCGAAAGTGACTTTGTTTGACTCGTAATTTTGCTTTGGCTCGGCTTCGCTAAACGCTCCGTCTCGCAAATGCAAAATACGCTTGTCAAACAAACTGCCACTTTTGATCCTAATAAAACAATCTACTATTTATTGATTCTTTTCTATTTTATAATTTGTTTTCAAATTATTAGTTCTAGATAGGTTGCAGACCAATACTGATGACGCCTATCTCGCCGAATTACACGAGTCAGAGTTAATCAATCGATGTTACAGGCTTAAAAATCGAAATTTTTAAACTACTCTCAACGAGCCGTTTCATTTGATACCCATATTGTAAAAGTAAATTAAAATAACTATTCCGCCATCTTGGATGGTCTGCCATATTAAATTTAGAATGACGTCACATTATTTTCCGAGTTGCTCTCAACAAGCCCTTTCATTTGATACCTATATTGTAGAAGTGAATTAAAAATAACTATTTCGCCATCTTGGATAGTCCGCCATATTGGATTTAAAATGACGAAGCATAATTTTTCGAATTACTCTCAACGAGCCCGTTTATTTGATACCCATATTATAGAAGTGCAATAAAAATAACTATTACGCCGTCCTGGATGGTCCGCCATATTGGATTTGAAATGACGTCACATTATTTTTCGAGTTACTCTCAACAAGTCCTTTCATTTGATACCCATATTGTGGAAGAGCATTGAAAAGAACGATTTCGCCATCTTCAATGGTCCGCCATATTGAATTCAGAATGACGTCACATTATTTTTCGAGTTACTCCCAACGAGTCCCTTCATTTGATACTCATATTGTGGAAGTGCATTAAAAATAACTATTCCGCCATCTTGAATGGTCCGTCATATTGGATTTAGAATAACTTCACACACCTCATCGTGCATTGTCATCCAAACTAAACGTGTATACAAAATTTCAGCTCAATCGGTTGAATATATCTACTTCAAAATTGAGTTCAAAGATTCCACCCGAACTAACATACATACATACATCCACACATACAAATCATACAATGCAAGTTAAATAAAAGCTTTTAAAATTAAAATATAAAAGGACAAAAGAACAGCTGTGTCCGAACTCTTATTAGAGACTGATACCATCCAGTGACTCTAACTAATACCATCCAGCGACACTAATTTCTACTAGATATTTTGTCAGAATATGTTGTTTCATGTTGTTACTTCTTCTTGTCTAAGGTATCGATGGGGTGGACAAGGATCATCGAAAAACCCCTGCAGTGACACCTACGGTGGATCAGGAGCGTTTTCGGAACCAGAAACGGCAGCAGTGAAGCGATTCATCACAAGTAAGCGATTATTTAATAGCGAATTCCATTCGTAAACCTGGTGATGCACTGGTTTTGCACCCGCACTACTTTAGTTCCCTCTGAAATGTGAACTGGTGCATTCCCAATGGAATATTATAATGAAATTATTGTAGCTCGTTTCCTCCTCTAACCAAGGAAGATGGAACACTAGCCACAAATGCCCAGGAGAAAGCCAACATTTTTGCGCATTTTTGTGGTGGAAATTAGACTCTGGATTCATCAGGAAAACAACCTCCAAACATAACGCCAATTGACAGTCATATGCCCGACATCACCTTTCGCCAACGTACTATAAGGACAATTTTATTGGGTCTCAACACCAACAAAGCTTGTGGCTCCGACGGAATCCCATCGAATGTTCTCAAGAAATGTGCTCCCGAACTAACACCTGTCCTCTGCAAGTTCTGCAACTACTCTTACGAATTGGGGATATTCCCGTCCAACTGGAAAATTGCGAGAGTACAACCAATTCCTAAAAAAGGCAAAAAGACCCTACCTAGCGACTACAGACCGATCGCTCTGTTATCTATTAATTCAAAGATCATGGAGAGAGCTATCAACATCGAGCTCATGAAATACCTGGAACATTCAGGTATTATCAACGATAGGCAATATGGCTTCCGTCATCAGAGATCAACTGGTGACCTGCTCTCTTATGTCTCACATATATGGCAGCAATCTATTGAAAAATATGGTGAAACCTTAGCCGTGGCATTTGATATCTCCAAGGCATTCGATCGAGTCTGGCACCACGGACTCCTCGCCAAGCTTCCATCTTATGGCTTGCCTCCCCTGCTATGTTCTCTGCTAGCTAGTTTTCTCTCAAGCAGGTCTCTCTATGTAGTGTACGACGGAGTTTCATCTGACTCTCTCATCATAAACGCTGGTGTTTCGCAAGGATCAATTTTAGCACCAACACTATTTCTACTCCATATCAACGATTTGTTGGAAGCAACTTCATGTCCAGTACGCAGCTTCGCGGATGATAGTACCCTCCATACCGCCTTCTCTTTCAGGGCTCCAATACCAGCCAGGCAAATCAGAAACGAACGAGGGAGAAATGTTTACAACATAAAGATGGACTTGGCAACAATTCTCGGGATCCAATAACTTGGTAGATTTCAATGCAAACAAAACACAAGCATACCTTTTCTCTAGAAAAGCCGATCTCACTGTGTCCAGCATAAGCTTGTCAGGAGTAACCATACTTTTGAAGACATCCATTTCGATGATTGGTATTACTATCAGTAATAACCTTTCTTGGGAAAATCACGTGAGATCAATTGCTGAAAATGCATCCCAAAAACTTGGTTTTCTGTTTCGGGCCAGGCGTTATTTCACTTTCAGTCAGCTGATAATGAACTATGAGGCACAGATCCGACCTGTCCTTGAATACTGTTCCCATATTTAGAGTGCAGCACCCAAACATACCCTGAAACTGTCGGATTCTGTCCAAAAAAGGGTACTTCGTCACGTGGGTGATGCCTCGCTCACAAACTCACTCACTTCTCTGGAACACCGTAGAAAAGTTGAAGTTGAATCACCAACATTGCAGAAATGCCAAGCAATTGGTCAATCTTGAACACTTTCCTTCTTTTTTTTACTCACATCAAACAATAATTCACATGAAATGAAATACAATAGATTTCAAAGTATTACAGGCTGAAGGACTTCGGTCGGTAGCCAATTGGGTAACCAATAAAGCACTTTTATTATTATTATCATTTTTGATATTGAAACGAAACAACAATTCTCCTCTCCACTTTCCAGGCACCCCGGCAAAATGGAGGGCGTACATCTCCCTACACTCGTACGGCCACTACATCCTGCACCCGTGGGGGTACGGCCGAGTAGTACCGGCCGACTACCGCGACCTCTCGGCCGTGGGCAAAATGGCGGCCACCGCCATCTTGAAAGCGGGCGGGCCTGCGTACACGGTCGGCCCTGCCGGCAACACCCTGTATCCTGCTGCCGGGGGATCGGATGATTGGGCCAAGGGGGCTGTAGGGATGAAATATGCCTACACGATTGAGTTGAGGGATGATGGAAGGTGAGCTTTTTAATGTTGTCGAAAAAAAACTGAATGTTTCTATTTTTCTTACTGCTTTTTCTTCATAATACTTCACTGACTTAGGAGTCAAATTTGACACAAAATTAACATTCGTTGAACATACTTCCGATATTGTTTCGTCTGCTTATGAAACTCTTGGCTTTGTGATCCATTCCAAGCAGATCACTAACCCTAATTCTCCCAAGCTCCTGTTTGACGCATTTGTAAGAACTAAACTTGAATACGCCTCCATTATTTGGTTTCCAGGCTATAATGTAAGCACGAGGTATTCCTCAGGAATCATTACTGGAACGTTTCGGTACTAATTCGTTGCAGGCACGTCGTACATGTCACAGCATAGTTTTTCCTTTCAAACTCCTCAATAGCAAACTAAATTCTCCCCACTTACTCTTTTACTGAATATTCATGTACCTAGAGGGTCTGCACGATCGTATAACATGTTTCATTTGCCAGCACCTAATACAAATTCACGCATGTTTTCTCCTGTACAAATTTATGTTAACTATATGAGATACCAGAATGAGATAGACATTTTCTACGGCGAAATCAAAAAAGTGATTTTTGTCATAACTCACTTCTGTTTCCATCTATTCATGCCAAAACTGCATGTGAACTTTTTTATCTTAACAAGTTTTTTTTTCAGTTCACATGCATAGTTGTTGCATGTAAGTCTCACCAATTTTTCTTGTTTTCTTTGTTATACTATTTTAATCATTCTATTGTAATTTGTGCTCACTGTATTTTCCCCACCCTGTTTAAGGCATCAGCTGTAAGGGTGGCGTAAACCTAAATAAATAAATAAAATAAATGATAATACGCTACGCTATACGCTAACAATCCTAAACACCAAACACGGTTAACTGAATGAAATCGCGAATTGTGGGGATGAATATATACAGGCTGATTCACGGTGGATGGCACGTTAGACGTTTATGGAGAACGGGACATAGGATCATTCTGAAATTTTGGTAACTCACGTAGTTGCTCTTGGTCTATCGATCTAAAATATTTTCAGCTCTGCGGCGTTGCCGCTTCTATCGAAAAGTAGCAACAACTTTGTTATTTTAAATGGAACACCCTGTATTTTATTGCATTTTCAGATTCTCTCTGAAGAGCTGATTTCATCGATGTATCACACTTGGGGTCTAGCGGAAATGATTACAGAGATATAGGGTGTGAAAAATCGTAATTTTTCAACTTTAGGAATTTTTTTAGTCGAAATTATTCGTTATTGGTCAAAACGGCTCACATGTCCCAATCTCAACTTTTGATTAACTATCTACTGATATTTAATTGGGACATATACCGGGTGATCAAGATTCTGAATTCTGCACGACCCTGTATTTGTTTCAATTAAATGTCAGTAGATAGTTGATCAAAAGTTGAGATAGGGACATGTGAGCCGTTTTGACCAATAATGAATAGTTTCGACAAAAAAAATTCCTTAAGTTGAAAAATGTCAATTTTTCACACCCTATATCTCTGTAATCATTTCCGCTAGACCTCAAGTGTGATACATCGATGAAATCAGCTCTTGAGAGAGAATCTGAAAATGCAATAAAATACAGGGTGTTCCATTTAAAATAACAAAGTTGTTGCTACTTTTCGATAGAAGCGGCAACGCTGCAGAGCTGAAAATATTTTAGATCGATAGACCAAAAGCAACTACGTGAGTAACCAAAATTTCAGGATGATCCTATGTCCCGTTCTCCATAAACGTCTAACGTGCCATCCACCGTGAATCAGCCTGTATAGACACCGTGATTCATTCATAAATTATTGAAATGAATACGTTGAAAATCCTGAACGCCAAACACAGATGAATGAATGAAATCGGGAATGGTGGGGTTAATAACAGATACTTCTACATTTGCGGGCTAGTGCTCAGTACTAAATTAAAATAGATAGACACCGCGATTCATTCATGAAACAATGAAAAGTATACTCCAACAATCCTAAACGACAAACATGGTTCAATGAATAGAATCGCTCATTAAGCTTATGGTAACTTCGAACGCGAATATTTTCATTATTTTGAAATAACCCAATCAAACCCAGTATTGTTGAATTATCATAACAATCTTTAACCGATTATGGAATATAATACAGGGTGTTCCATTTGAAAATCGAAAGTTAATGTCATTTCGAGGAAAACCGGAAGATGAACAAAATTTCCTAAAATGTGAGAAAGTACCCTCTAGTGAGCATATTCAATGTTCCAAATTTCAAAAATATAGCTAGAAAAACAAAGGAGAAACGGGGGTGTACCATGAGTCAGTGTCACTTGGGTAAATGTTCTCAGAAAATGCAAACAAAATAACAGATAAGTAGTTAGTTAATATCTGGGCTGATATTAATTAATAATACATCTACAATATTTTGGGAAAATAGTAGGAGTCTTCTTTGAATTATATGCATAGAGTCCTATATATTGCTTTTTGATATAACTTATACAGTGTGTCCCACATACCATGCTCACCATGGGTATCTTTTTAACGGTGAGGGATACGAGGTCGGTTAAATGACACCAAATGTGGAGTTTGTCAAGGCCAACTATAATGTGAAAAAATATTTTGATAAAATCTATTCGTTTTTGTTTTATACGCAAAAAACAAGATTTTGATCATTTTCATGTCTCCTCCGTAACTTCTTTATTAATGAAAATATTCAAATAGGAATTTCACATTCTCATGGCAGTTTTTCGAAATGATTTCGAAAAAAATATGAAATTTATACCAACTCTTCTAATATTTAAGATATCAGCACCAACTTTAGTTTTTCAAATGTAGGTCATAGCTCACTATGACTTAGTTACAAATAACTTTTTTTTCTCTTACAGATGATATGTCGCAGTAATAGTTTTGTGTTGATAACAACGGAGTTATCGTCATTTATACAAAAACAAAAAATTATTTGGAAGCTGCCATCTTGAATTAATAAATTATAACAAAAAAATCATGATCTCCGACTTCAAAAACCCCCACTTACCAATTTTGAATGTAATCGGACCAAATCTTGTCCGCCATCTTGGAGCAGCCATTTTTTTTTAATTTCAGCGAAAATTCCATAACCTCGATTTACTTGAAATTTGGCAGGTGTTCATAATTTCGGTGACAATTCATTATGGAATTTTTGTTGAAATTAAAAAAAATGGCTGCTCCAAGATGGCGGACAAGATTTGGTCCCATTACATTCAAAATTGGTAAGTGGGGGTTTTTGAAGTCGGAGATCATGATTTTTTTGTTATAATTCATTAATTCAAGATGGCGGCTTCCAAATAATTTTTTGTTTTTGTATAAATGACGATAACTCCGTTGTTATCAATACAAAACTATTACTGCGACATATCATCTGTAAGAGAGAAAAAAGTTATTTGTAACCAAGTCATAGTGAGCTATGACCTACATTTGAAAAACTAGAGTTGGTGCTGATATCTCAAATTCTAGAAGAGTTGGTATAAATTTCATATTTTTTCGAAATCATTTTGAAAAACTGCCATGAGAATGTGAAATTCCTATTTGAATATTTTCATTAATAAAGAAGTTACGGAGGAGACATGAAAATGATCAAAATCTGTTTTTTGCGTATAAAACAAAAACGAATAGATTTTATCTAAATATTTTTTCACATTATAGTTGGCCTTGACAAACTCCACATTTGGTGTCATTTAACCGACCTCGTATCTCCGTTGAAAAGATACCCATGGTGAGCATGGTAAGTGGCCCACCCTGTATACCTGAGTGATCTCTGTGGACAATTTTAGCCCATCATAAAGTATTTCATAGAGAAGTGGGGCTAGGACTGCTGGGCCTTACTACCAGTTATTCTGTTGGCATTTTGTGAGAACATGTACATACTTAAGTAATGTATACAGGGT
Organism: Phaedon cochleariae; assembly: GCA_918026855.4. Classification (NCBI taxonomy): domain Eukaryota; kingdom Metazoa; phylum Arthropoda; class Insecta; order Coleoptera; family Chrysomelidae; genus Phaedon; species Phaedon cochleariae. The sequence goes on from OU896722.1 coordinate 86,205, forward strand.
GATCCACGGTGGATGGCCTATTAGAAGTATCTGGAGAACGAAAAAACAGAATATTCTGAAAATTGGGATGCTCTGATAATTGAACATTCTCTATCCGTCTAAAATATTTTCATCGATATAGTGTTGCCACTTCTATCAGAAACAACTAGCGACTTCGATATTTCAAATGGAGCACCCTGTATTTCATTGCATTTTTAGATTCTTCCTGAAGAGCTGATTTCATCGATGTATCACACTTGGGGTCTAACAGGAATGATTACAGAGATATAGGGTGTTCAAAACGGTTCAAAATCGAGATTTTTCAATTTTAGGATTTTTTTGTGTCGAAACTATTCATTATCGATCAAAACGGCTTACATGTCCCTATCTTAATTTTCGATTCACTATCTACTGACATTTAATTGGATACAGGGTGATCAGAATTCTGCATCTTGAAGCACCCTGTATTTTTTTCTTTTTTCCTATTAAATTCTGATAGACAGTGAATCAAAAGTTGAGGTAGGGACATGTAAGTCGTTTTATCCGATAATGAATAATTTCCACACAAGAAAATCCTAAAATTGAAAATTCTCGATTTTGAACACCCTATATCTCTGTAATCATTCCTGCTAGACCCCAAGTGTGATGCATTGATGAAATCAGGAAGAATCTAAAAATGCAATAAAATACAGGGTGTTCCATTTTAAATAACAAAGTTGCTAGATGTTTCTGATAGAAGTGGCAACACTGTATCGATGAAAATATTATATATAATTTTAATTGATAACTTCCTATACATTATGTATAGTTATACCTATTTTATTTTGTACTGTACTGTGATAAAAAGTATTATTATTTTTTTTTTTTTGACGAAATGGATCGTTCCACTACATGTATCTTTCAAGCTTTGTCAATAAGAAAAATGTTCTTGGACAATAAAGCACAGATTGATTGATTGATTGATAGACGGGGATAGAGAATGTTCAATTATCAAAGCATCCCAATTTTCAGAATGTTCTGTCTTTTTGTTCTCCAGATCCTTCTAATTGGCCATCCACCGTGGATCACCCTGTATATTTTTTCACACCATCAAACAACCTGCCCACTGACTTTTTTGAAAAATTAGATATTCTGACGCGAGAAAATGAGGTAAAAAAGGACTATTTCAAATCAAAAGAATCATAGTGTGTTTGGGACATAAGAAGGAAAGTTGTTCACAAAATTCCGTGAAAAATAATGTTTGTAAAAGATAAAAATAAAAAACCAAAAACTTATTTACTCATTTGAATTTTTCATACAAATTTATAGGTTATTTGAAGAAAGTGTATACCGGGTGTCCCTAGACCAGTGGGACAGTTAAATATCTTCTGAACCAATAGGAATTTTCAAAATATTATAATTTCACATCATATCGCATCATGAGTGCTAACTTCAGGAATGACTATATTTTATACGAGGTGCGCAAGAAAGGCTCACAAAATCGAACATAAATTTCTTCAAATGGAACACCCTGTATTTCATTGCATTTTCATATTCTCCTTGAAGAGCTGAATTCAACGACCTAGCACACTTGGGGTCTAGCGGGAATGATTTCCGAGATATAGGGTGTGGAAAATCGAGATTTTTCATTTTTGGGAATTTGTTGTGTAGAATTCAGACTGAAACTGAGAATTCTACACCACCCTGTATTTGTTTCAATTAAATACGAGTAAATAGTAAATCAAAAGTTGAGATATGGACATGTAAGCCGTTTTGACCAATAATGAATAGTTTTGACACAAAAAATTCCCAAAAATGAAAAATCTCGATTTTCCACACCCTATATCTCGGAAATCATTCCCGCTAGACCCCAAGTGTGCTAGGTCGTTGAATTCAGCTCTTCAAGGAGAATATGAAAATGCAATGAAATACAGGGTGTTCCATTTGAAAAAAATTATGTTCGATTTTGTGAGCCTTTCTTGGGCACCTCGTAGAAAATATAGTCATTCCTGAAGTTAGCACTCATAATGCGATATGATGTGAAATTATAATATTTTGAAAATTCCTATTGGTTCAGGAGATATTCAACTGTCCCACTGGTCTAGGGACACCCTGTATATACAAGAGTTATAGATCTTTCCATTAGCTACAACTTTGCCATAGGACTTTTAGTTTCACCAGAAATCTAGATTGACTATTTTTCAACCTTGGAAGCTCACATCCTTCCACATCCAGACCTAAGATTGACCAAAATTTATTTTTTCTTCCATTTACTATTTTTTTTTTTGTTTAAAAAATTATTGGCCCTGGTCTAATAGCAATTATCAAGTATTTAATCCACCTACAAGTTGGAAAATTTTCAATATGTGGCCTGTGTGAATCACTCTGTAGATTTCAGGTCTATTGATGACAATGAAGCAATAAACTAAATTCCAAAAATAACATCACAATAAACTGATTTCCAAAAACAGATATTCTTGAGAATGTTATTTTCTTCTATTCTTCTAGGTATGGATTTGTATTGCCTGCCTCATATATTTCACCAACAGCCAAAGAAGCCCTAGCAGCAGTACGTGTGATAGCAGAAGCAGCTCAAAAAGCCTGAATCCACTATTTTTTCTAGGTTCATATTTATAATTTATATTTTTATATAGGTAGATATACTTACTTGACAATAAATTAGAAAATCAAAATTGTTTTATTTTTGTTAATACCTTGGTTAATACCAATTTATACCAAGGGATCCAATCTAATTCATGATATTTCCATTGATTAGTAGATATTTAGGTACCATCCCTCTGAACAAATTTTCTGATATATACAGGGTGTCTGGGACAGTGTGGTAAATCTCTGGGATTGAGAAAATATTATTGAAAACCAAATATAGTTGAAAATAATCAAAATGGTAAACATGCAAAAAGTTGAAATCCAGTTAAATTGAAAAAATATTCACATACCTTTACTTCCTCCATGTCAAATTTCAAACTCCTATTATTCTCCTCCAAAGTACTTATCAAATTATTCTTCAATTCTAGTTCAGACTTAATTTGCTCAAACTGTTCATCTTTGTGGAACTTGGCAGAATCTACAACTAAACTATGACCTAAAGATTGACTAGCTGACAGACTCTTAATCATTCTATCTCTAATACTTTGTGAATCTTTCAAAGTTGCTACTGATTTAGACCTCGAAATGCTTGATACATTTTCCCTGCTTCTATTAGTGTCAATATTATTATCTGGATTATTATCCTTATCATTTTTTATATTTGTCTCTTCTTGTACCAGCTCAATGATTTTATTTGCTGGTGGAGTTGTTTCCAGTTTACTCTCCTCAGAAAAATCTTCTGAATAGTCATCTTCACTATGCTCTGGATCCATTGGCAATGGACTCAAACTTTGTGGAGTAGGTGTAGAATCCTTTGAAATCAAATCTGATATGTTTTGGGAGGTCTTGCTCCTCTGACTCAACTGTTCAAAGCTCTTTGAACTTTCTAGGTAGATCTTTTCTGCTTCTTTCATCAGATCGTCTATGCTTCTATCACCAAGGGGCTTTTCATAAGGACCCAGGGGACTTTGTGCTGCCACTCTGTTTATTTCTTCTATGATACTGCCCACATCTACATCAGATTCAACGTTCTCTTTATCTTTTTCCAAAAGGTCTACTAAGGAAGTGGACGGACGCAAATTCAGCTTAGGAACTGATAAATTCCCGTCTTTTTCTGTTGTTGGTGCGGGCGTTGTCGGGGCCGATTTCAACCACCAGAAATTTGGACGGGTTTTTGTTTCCATGTTATTATCGATTACTCACACTTGGGGTGAGAATTGGGGGATGAAATATCACCTAGGAAATTATAATCATCACCTTCCTAATAATCTTGTTTCCCATTGAAATAAATAACAAATTTGAATCACGGAACAAAAATAAACAAACCAAACGACGATAACAACCTGACATTCCTGACAATTGACAGCCATGTGAAGCTGGCTGCCTGACAGCTGCTAGGATTTCCATATGCCAGAATTTCCGAAGTTACCCGAAGACCAGTGGCGTCACGTTTTTAATGAAAATTATATCAGGCTGTCTGGCAGCTTGGCAGCTAGCTGCTAGGATTTCCATCTGCCAGAATTTCCGAAGTTACCCAAAGACCAGTGTAGTCGCGATTTTAATGAAAATTGTAATATAATGATTGGAAATTTTGAATAAATCTCATCTCCAGAAAAAAGCTGATAATAACAGAGAATGATCATAGAGGTATTGGAATGTATATTGTTTTCCACAATTGAAAGCAATACGAAAATAATAAAAATATGATAATTGACTGACTGAACAATAAAGTATTAACATTTTGTTACATTTCTTATCAGAATATTTAGAAGGCTTTTCGGTCTATCTGACATTTTTATATTTTATCAAACTTGTGAAATATATAGAAAAAATAATTCTTTGTGTCGAAACAATTTCTTGCTGATGGGGTTGGGATGCCATTTCACTCTTGAAAGGAATATTATTATATTTGAAAAAATCAAAAACCTAGTACTTCGCATTCCACTGTCAGGATAAAATATGAAGAATTAACAGTTCTTTGTGAAACATTTGATAAAACTTATACGGAATAATTTCTTGCTAATGGAGATGAGTTGGCGTTTCACCCCCAAAACGGATAATATTTGAGGAAAATAAATATATAGTACACTTCGCATTCGACTGTCAGGATAAAATATGAAACCAAACAGTGTTCTTATTTGTGACATATTTGATCATATTTATACGAAATAATTTCATGCTAATGGGGATGAGTTGACGTTTCACCCCTAAAACGGATAATATTTGGAAAAATCATATCTAGTACTTTGCATACGACTGTCAGGATGAAATATTAAAAGAACAGTTCTCTGTGACATATTTGATCATATTTATTTATACGTAAGTTTATACGAAATAATTTCTTGCTAATGGAGATGAGTTGACGTGTTCATATATTTCATCCTGACAGTCGATTGCGAAATACTAGATTTGATTTTTTCAAAAAATAATATTCGTTTTGGGGGTGAAACGTCAACTTATCCCCATTGGCAAGAAATTATTTCGTATAGACATGATAAAATATGTCACAAAGAATAACTGTTTTTTTTTCACATTTCATCCTAACAGTCGATTAGAAAGTACTATAGGTTTAACTTTTTTAAATATAATATCCTTTTCAAGAGTGAAATGGCATCTCAACCCCATCAGCAAGTAATTGTTTCGACACAAAGAATTGGTTTTTCTATATATTTCACAAGTTTGATAAAATATAACAATGTCAGAAAGACCTAAAAAAGCCTTCTAACTATCCTGATTAAAAGTGTAACAAAATGTTAATACTTTATTGTTCAGTCAATCAATTATCATATTTTTAATATTTTCCTATTGCTTTCAATTGTGGAGAACAATATCGATTCCAATACCTATGATCATTCTCTGCTATTATCAGCCTTTTTCTGGAAATGAGACATTTATTCAAAATATTCAATCATGATAATTCAATTTTCATTGAACAACGTGACTCCACTGGTCTTTGAGTAACTTCGGAATTTCTGGCAGATGGAAATCCTAGCAGCTGCCAAGCTGCCAGACAGCCAGATAGAATTTTTATTAAAAAACGTGACGCCCCTGGTGTTCGGGTAACTTCGTAAATTCTGGCAGATGGAAAATCCCAAGGATGTTTGACTTATTTTACTAGATACAGTCAAACATCCTTGGGAAAATCCTAGCAGCTGCCAGGCAGCCAGTTTCATACGGATACAATCAATGATGGCATTTATAGCTGGTAGCTGATAGTCATAGTAGCTCAGGCCTGAAAAGGCCCAGAGCCCAGACTGATAAAAAAGAAGAAGTGAGAATGTAACCTTTACTTTTGCGTAAGATTTGTACTGTTTGTAGTATTTTTAGAAGTTTGTGAATCTCTTTAAAAAGATCGAAAATATTTTGATTTCGTACCCTAGTGTGAAATATGAAATATTGAACAATGGAAGGTAATTTTGAATTACTTCGGGTTGAATACAGGGTAAGTGGAAATCATCTTAAAAAATTGTGATAATTCGATTTTCAGCTCGATATGTGAAGTCAATTTTTGTATCAAAACATGATTATAATTTGTGCATTTCCTGTCTTTCTATCAGACAGAAAAAAGATTCAAAAAACCCTCTAAAAAACCCTTCAACAAAACTTATTTACACAAATTTTCTGCCTTTTCATCGGCAACTACTGTCGAAAATAAATCCATTGGTACATTTTTACTCATGAAGTTGGAGAATTTTAAATCATGAGTGGAGACACAGGAAAAGTATGAAAATTAACCAAGATATTGTCAATATTGTCATATGATTCAAAAATTGGGTCTACATCTCGGTCTACATGTTGTTTACATTTATGGTCTACATGCCACTATTGGCAATGTTGCCACTGTCGCCAAATAACTCCGACATCTAGTTACTTTTTCAAAACTAATTTTACCTGGTAGATTGTTGTTTCACTGATGTTTTAGTGTGTGATGCCATGCGACTAATTTTCAGAATGTTTCGAAATTTTACTCTCATCGGATTGCCAAACTCGGCCTTAAACGGGGTGTCCTGAAAAAAGTGTGCATTACCTATAATAACTAAAATTTTGTACAGAGGCTGATCTTTTTATATCCAGTTCATCCACTGGCATATCAAACAAGGTTGGACTGAACTAATTATGGTCCAACTATCGAAATTAATACATTGAATTTAAACCCGCGATCAGAATAAGATTTGGGACAAGACACCTTTTTCCATTAAACATTTTACTCATCCAGAGCTAGTTGCCATGGAAGGCATATAAAACAGGGAGAATCGCGGAGAACGAAGCGGCGTTGCCACAGTTCATAAAAATGGTGAGATAGCAAATATAGTTTGAAGGTGGCTAAAACGATCAATGTGAAACCAGTCACGAGTTCCAGCCACGACTTCGCCAATTTTTCGAGGTGCGCGCCATACCACCAATGGTCGTTTATTACTAATTTATACTCATAGCTGGCCGTGAAATTACTAAATCCTCCGAAATATGTCGTTTATTCCTCTAAGGGTCCTCAATGATTTGAATATCTCACAATATTTTGTCGGGCAAGAATAAACCCCACAGGACCCCTTTTTGTGAATTTCGGAAAAAAACCATAACTCTTTCAAAACACACGTGGATGAGAGTTTCTTCCATAGATCTGTTCCTGTGGGGTTAATTCTTGCCCAACAAAATATTTTGAGATATACACATCACCAAGTATCATCAGAGGAACCACATTTTATGTAAAAAAACTCGCATCCACGTGTGTTATATACAGGGTGGTCCGTTTTTTAATACGGAAAATTTAACAGTGTATAGTACTCGTTGAAATAATAAAAAAACTTCCTATGAACATATACTTTTAAACGCTTCGTTTTTTGAGATATTGGGTGTCAAAAATACGCTTCTGAATATATTTTTTTAATCAAGAGTTAGAAACGGTAGATAAATTAACGAAATTTTTCACAGATACTGAACTTTTTGAGCTTTATTAGATTTAATAAAAATTATTCATAAAAACTATTCAGTGACGGCTGAATCTGGGGTGGCGAAGGTAATAATTACACAAATTTTTCGGGTAATTATTTTTAATTTATTTTTCAAGTTTCGATGGAGAAAGCTCGCTTGTAAGATTTTATAACATTTTTTAGTTAAATAATACTACTGTTTATATGTGCTGTCACTCTGAAAGTACTGATGTTAAAGAAATAACAAACTGGAGTTATTCCGTGTTTTTATCAAAAAGTGTAATAATTTTATTCCAATTTTGCCGTTGTCAATATGCCTATGGGATTTAGTACCTACTGAAGAGTATGCAGATGGCAGCAGTTCGAGAATACAGAAATCGCTTCGAGTCTTTATCAATACTCACTCACGTTTCCGTCAGTTTGGGTTACGTAGCAATAATGAACTGTATTTAACTTTTGATTAAAAAACTATATTTTTTCTGAAGCGTATTTTTGACACCTTATATATCTCAAAAATTAACTAGTAAAAATGTACTAGCTCGGCAACAAATAGCAGGATATCCACTGCGGTCTATATATGGCCTGTTGTGACTCTTCTAATACATAAATGATTGATTTGCAATGATTGGTCTGGTAAACGGAGAATGCTAACTAGATTTAATGCATTACAATCTTTCATTGGGTTTAGAGACGTGCATAGGTTTGGTTTTTAGTTTTCCTTCTGAAACGAAGCTATTAGATAAGAAATCTAAGAGGGCAAAAAAATTGTATTTTAAAATGCACGCCCCTGAAAATATGTAACTCATACATGAACTATAATAAGTCTAAAAGTTAGCTCATTGCATGATATTTCCACAATATATGTGAATTTCATCACAATGGGTTACAACATTTCTGAGAAATCAATAAATAATCGATTTTTTTAAGAAACTTGAACACCCTATATCTCGAAAACGAAGCGTTTAAAAGTATATGTTCATAGGAAGTTTATTTCGGTTTATTTATTATTTCAACGAGTACTATACGCTGTTAAATTTTCCGTATTAAAAAACGGACCACCCTGTATAGACATTCTGTATATGTTCATATATCCCATCCAGATAGTTCTTGTTTAGTTTGACAGTCAGTCAGTGAATGAGAAATAAATAAACTTCAAAAGTTTGTTAATTTAATATTTTGAATTATAATATTTTGGCGACGAGGATACGGAAGCATTCCAAAAGATAATGCTTGAGACCGGTGTGAAGCTAGCAGCAATTTCCTAGCGGCCAGTTTTCACCTAGCAGCCAAACCACCAGTGGCGTCGGATTTAAAAAATTAGTATATTATGTAACAAGTATTATAAACGTCCTTTTAGTAACGAGTATTTTAAGCACGAGCGGAGCAGAGCGGAGCGAGTGTTTAATAAACGAGTGTCTAGAAGGGTTTATAAACGCGTTACATACTATGATTTTTTTTCTACGAAAATTACATTAACATACCTGTTATTCCTGCTAACCTACAAAATAATTCGAAAGGAATGGGAATTGAGAACATAATACATGCAACTGCATGCAACCAGCGAGACACGTATAGTATAAGTTATATTGGTTGTAGATGTGTCCAGTCTTCAATGAACTGCGTTGCCATGGTAATGTGTTTAAGAAATCGTGTTGCTATGGTAACGTGTTCAATATTTAGAATAAATCACAGATCGGCAATCCGTGATTAATCGATCATTTAGCGTGGTACATATCCGTACGATAAATGCCATTTTAGTTATGTGAGTAGAAAAAATATATTTCAATCCACCTTTATCATGAAAAGAGGATATTTAATGGAAAATACATGTTTCTGTGCTTGAGAAATGAGATACAGAGATGATTCAGACTAATTCAGACTGACTCAGAAATCAAGAGCCTACTTAAGTAATTCGACGTTCAAAAATGTTAAGCTATGTTGTAATTCAGTACCAGCGTTACTAAAAAGCTCTAGAATGATGTGTGAGAAGATGATTGATGAGCAGGCCGTCAAAGGGGTAGTTATCACCCCTCAAAATATCGAAAAAATCATAATATACCTTCAAAAATGTTTAGCCAAGTTGAAATTCGGTACAAGCATTACTAAAGAGCTTTAGAATGATGTGTGCGAGGATGATTGATTGGCAGGCCGTCTAAGGGGTAGTTATCACCTCTCCACCACTCACTAGCATACGAATTGTTGAAGAACTCTTTTCTTCTCGTTTACCTGGAGATGCTCAACAGTAGTAGGATTTTTCACTTCAATCTCATTTTCTGAGCTCTGTGATAAGGTGGCATTTGCTTGTCTCACAGAAAGGTAAAATGTGAGCTCTGCACTTTTTTGCTAGGCGATCAGCTGCCTCATTTCGTTGGCGCCTTGGAACCCACATGAGCGAGAATTGATTCTTATACTTATTCATCACAAAATAGATACTTTTGATAGTTTGAATAGTTAATCAGTTTTTTATCAAGATGTTCAAAGAATACTCTATAGCATTTGGAATTATTGCATCGCAATTATAACAACTATAATTCCAGCGTACAGAATTTTAATTTTTTTCCCCCACCCCACAGAATACAAAAACCAAACAATGACCTATTCATACGTTTTAGAGCTTTAATGAATATAGGTTCATATGATCCAAATCATATAAGTTGAAAGGATGAACATGAGTGTGGCAACTACGACTAAAAGACGCCTCCAAGTCCGAGCGCTCTAACAGCCGTTCTTCTTTTTTTCATGATGACGAAATTTACATGAGCTCGATAGGAAATTTGATGCTCTTTCAATATGTGCATGATGCTTTGTCTGTGATAGTCCAATAAATGAAGGAGGAAAAAAAGGCAAAGTTAACATTAATTACGCACTATTTTCATCTTCCGGTTGGAAGTAGCTTTTGGTACCTCATTGAACATGAGACAAAGTTTGACTGGAAAACGCGTGCGATGGCGGAGAAAATGGCCCCAAAAGACCAGAAAAATAGGTTTTCAGCCAATATCTCCTAAAATATGGCAGTTATAGATTTTTGGTTCAGATAAAAATTGAAGTTCAGTTAATTTTCTACAAAAATGGTCCTCATCATTTTTCCCGAAAATTTGCCCGGTTTCGAGAAAAACGGCACGAAACGCACCTCGAATAATGAGCTTCTGTGTTGTATGCCGGAGAGCACAGTCCGTGTATTTACACATCAGCGGGGGGACCAATTATTCAATAACTTTGTTAAAAATGCATATTTTCTCATGATTCAAAGTTCATGTGAAAGAGGAATTGTGCTGCTATCATACCCTGCGTGGCCGCATGGTTTGTAGCAGACGACCCGAGCGCCACGTAGAGCACACACGCGGCGAACGACGGAGGAAGGAAAGTAATAAATTATAGCGTGTACATTTAGATATACTGGTTTTTTCCCGGGATATCAAAGGTATGACTTATATACATCGATGGAAAGGTGGGAATTCCCCCGTTACACTAGTTAAGGTGTTAAAATGCTAAAAATAAAGAGCACGGAGAAAAAAACCACCGAAAAAAAAGTGCGTTTTTCCTTGACCCCGCTTTTTCTAATTTTATTGAAAAATGGACGACTTCGTCTAAAAAAGTAAGTGCACAATCGAAAAGTAGACCTTCTTAGCTTTCAAATGATGTATCATAGAAACCAATCGGATCATGTATACTCGCATGTATAAATTTTTAATTGATGGTTGTTCACAAAATTTTCCCGCGCTTCAAAAACAGCAAAAAATTGGGATTCAATAAACAAAGATTAAATGGAAATTGAAAAAAATTAGGGTATACAAATTTCAGGGATGACAAAGGACTTAATGAGGACCCATAATCAAGAAAATTTTGAGTAAATTGGTGCAATACGAAAAAAAATAAAATAAAATTGACCGGGAGCAGAAAGTTTGACCCATGTTCCGATATGGCCAAAAGAGTCAAGCGTAACTCAATTCACAGGGTATGATAGCAGCAGAATTCCTCTTTCACATGAATTTTGAATCATGAGAAAATATGCATTTTTAACAAAGTTATTAAATAATTTGTCCCCCCGCCGATGTGTAAAAACACGGACTGTGCTCTCCGGCATACAACACAGAAGCTCATTATTCGAGGTGCGCTTCGTGCCGTTTTTCTCGAAACCGGGCAAATTTTCGAGAAAAATGATAAGGACCATTTTTGTAGAAAATTAACTGAACTTCAATTTTTATCTGAACCGAAAACTGCCATATTTTAGGAGATATTGGCTGAAAACCTATTTTTCTGGTCTTTCGGGGCCATTTTCTCCGCCATCGCTCGCGTTTTTCAGTCAAACTTTGGCTCATGTTTAATGAGGTACCAAAAGCTACTTCCAACCGGAAGATGAAAATAGTGCGTAATTAATGTTAACTTTTTCCCTTTATTTATTGGACTATGAGTGATATGCAAAATATGAATTATCTGCGAAACCCGACGAGAAAAGCTATTTTTTGAAAAGTATCCAAATTTGGTCAACTTTCAACTGGCTCTATCTCCGCACCCTTCCAAGCTGAAATACATGCCATCAACCTTTGCGCCCAAAGGTGCCTGAGCAAAGGTCTGAAGGGTGCCAACATATATATCTGCTCAGACAGCCAAGCCGCACTAAAAGCCCTAAAATCATTCGTTTTCACATCAAAGATCACATGGGACTGCTTTGAAACACTCATGCAACTGGGAAAGGGCAACAAAGTCACACTTATGTGGGTTCCAGGGCATGAAGGAATCAAAGGAAATGAGGCAGCTGATCGCCTTGCAAAAAAAGGTGCAGCATCTGCACTTTTTGGTCCTGATCCTTTTTGTGGGATAAGCAAATGTCACCTAAAGGAAGAACTCAGGAAATGGGCAGAAATTGAAAAGTTCTTCTACTGGAGAGCAACTCCAGGTCAACGACAAGCGAAAAGGTTCATCAACCATCCGCAGAACCGAGCCAAAGAGCTACTCAGCCTCAGCAAACCAGAGCTAAAGCTTATCACAGGCTTTCTCACAGGACACGGCCCTCTGAGGTACCACCTCAAAGAGATGGGTCTGGCGGAGACTGACACTTGCCGCTTTTGTAACAATGCGACCGAAACCGCGGAACACATACTTTGCTCATGTGAAGTATTAGTCCGCCAAAGGCTGAACCACCTAGAACAGGTCCATCTCACCCCTGCTGAAGTGGAAAAGTCAACCGACAGGAAAATCGTAGGCTTCATCAGAAGTCTAGGGTTAGAGGACCAAAACTAGATAGGGGTAATCACAATAGATCTTCTAGGTCGCAGTGATCGAGAGGTCTCTCAGCCTATACGACCCATCTACAATCTACAATCTACACAATCTACTATCTCCGCACCCTTCAGTCCTACATTCATAAGCAAGAACAATTTTATCTAGGAAATTTTATCTACTTCAACTTTTTATAGGGCGGTCTTTTGGATATAATGTATGATTTCCGAGTTACGGGCCAAAAAAACGAAGAAAGTCCGAAAATTTCGCTGTTTTTTGCTACTACTTGTTTGTGAAATTCAGATTCGAATTCAGCACCTCCAATAACATATAAAATCACAGAAAAACCGCCTACTTGAATTTTTTCCTGGTTTGGGTCCTAATCGTTACCGTTTTACTGAGCTAAAAGTGTTATTAAAAAATCTCATCGCTCATGGAATGTAAAATTTCAAGTAATGACAACTCTGTCTAATAGATGAGCATTACTTGACAGGAAATCAGATGGCTTCAAGATGAAGAAATCAAAAATGCCGCTGTTATCATCACTATCATCCCGTGATCGTTAAACAATATACTAATATTATTATTCTCTTATTCATTGTTATTCACAGGATGTTCTGCAGAAAGCGTTCGACGCGAAAAACGTCGACCTCCTGGAGCAAAAAGTGAAATCATTCAATAAATCAGAAACAGATTTCAAAACCCCTTTAGACCAAACACTTCGAGATGTTCTACTGAATCTTCTTGAAGAAGAAGTCGATGTTTATGTACTCAAAAACTTCGTTGACTTCTCAATAGCTTTGTGCAGACGAGGTTTAAGTTCTCCCACAATTCCAGTGGTTTTATTAGGAGATATTTTCGAAACACTAACACTGGACACGTGCGAGAGCATGTTTAGTTTTGTGGAGAACAATGTTAACGTGTGGAAAGAAGAACTTTTCTTCACTGGCTCCAAGAATATATTGCTCAGGCTGTGTAATGATCTCTTGAGGAGATTGTCCAGGACTACTGCCACGGTGTTTTGCGGAAAAATCCTGCTTTTCCTTGCCAAGTTTTTCCCGTTTTCGGAGAGGTCTGGCTTGAATATTGTCAGCGAGTTTAACTTAGAGAACGTTACCGAGTATGGTACAGATTCGGCTGATGACATCGTTATGGAGATCAATTCTGGGGACCAGAAGCATCTGATTGATTTCACATTTTATCGGAAATTTTGGGAACTGCAGGACTTTTTCAGGAATCCCAATCAGTGTTACACCAAAGTTCAGTGGAAGCTTTTCAGTTCGGTGAGTTCTGCGGTTTTGTGAGCAGTACTTGAATTCTAGTACCTGTATCGATGTTGTCAATACAAAATTTCCAAGTCTGAAACGACACTGTCATTTTCATTGCCTTGTCAAATGGGCAAAACTCATTTAATATTGTCGTCTTCAAATGGAATCGTCACTCATCTACCTTTCCATTCCATATCTATTTGGATTTTTTTGGTCGATTTTAAGGTGCTAAAATCATCTACAGGTTGTTGCGAAATTCGACTGACAACGCTTGACAAGTGATAACCCTCGTGATTTCATAATCACTGAGGTGGGGACATTCGGCCTTCAAGTGTTCAGTTCTCGAGATACAGGGCGTTAAAGTTGAGAAATAGAAATAGTTTTTCCGCAATATCTCAAGAATGATTGAATATAATGCATCCAAATTCGGTATATGGTTTCATATTTGAATGGGTCATTTTTTGACCAGAAAGCCATTATGGACATTTCATCCAGTGGTGTCCTACAGGGGGTTGTGGTAACTTTTCCTCCCATATTTTCTTGGCTCCGGATTGATATAGCGATGTTCAAAATGACGATTTTCAAAATAGCGGGTTACGAATTCGCGATTTTCAAAGTAGCGATGTACTATAACAGCGTGTAACAAAATAGCGACGTAATAAAATGTATTTTGTAATAAAAAAGCGATGTGAAATAAACACGATGTTATCATATGTTATGCAATGTCGCCGTAACATTTAAACGACTCGAATAAATAGCGATGGTTAACGTTACTAAGCAGCTAGAAGTTATAATATTGTTGTCATCAACGTGACATTTATTAATGAGTTTATTGTCAAAGTTGTTTGAAAATGCAGTTTATAGATTCACAAAAATGTAGTAAAATACTTCTTTTCGGGGGTTACAAATACAGAAAGGATAAGTCGTATATTAATACCGAAAATTGGCGATGTTCTAAGACTGGATGCAGAGGTAGACTTATAGTTAGGAAAGATGATGTTGACCATCCAACCCCGACTGGTGAACATACACATGGGCCGGATATAGAGAGCAATGAAGCTGATATAGTAAAAGATCAAATTAAAAAAAAAGCAAGAATGACCAATGATCGTCCAAGGTTGATTATACAAGAATGCGCGCAAAATGTAAACCCTGAAGGTGTGGTTGCTTTACCTAATTATAACGCCTCAAGGCAGATTGTCCATCGTCAAAGGAACCAATCAGAAAATTCTACTTCATTCAATTTTGAATCAAAAATAACTCTAAAGTATCACAAAACGTTGAAAGGTGACAATTACTTATTGTTCGATTCTAGTGAAGTAGACACAAGTGATAGGATTTTATTGTTTGGGACGAATGCGAACATGCAGACATTGACCGAATTTAATCTTTGGTGTGCTGACGGAACATTTAAGATAGCACCTGAGTTTGCTTTACAGATCTACACAATACTGCTTTTATGGGAAATAAAGCAATTCCGATGCTGTACGCAAATCTTGGTAGCAAGAAAAAGGAGACTTACTCCAGGCTGTTCCAAAAAATAAAAGAGTTACAGCCAACGCTAGAACCTAAATCTGTTATGTTTGATTCTGAAATAGGAGCTGTGAATGCATTCAAAGAAATCTTTTCTAAATCGGATGTAAGCGGATGTTTTTTCATCTTTCTCAAAACCTTTGGCGTCAAATTCAGAAAACCCGAGGACTAGCTAATTTATATGTGAACAGACAGGAAGTCAGATTGAAATGTAAAACCCTGCTCGCATTGAGTTTCGTTCCAACAGGAGACGTACAGTTTGCGTACGAAATTATTAAAGAAGAAGGGTTTCCCGTCGAAATGACTACTATAACAGATTATTGGGAAAATACCTATGTAGGAAGGAGACTGAAAGGAGTTATGCCAAAATACCCTATACCCATGTGGAACATATATGATCGAATCAATACAGATATCCCGAGAAATAATAATTCGTTGGAGGCATGGCATGATGCCTTCCAAAGAGCTATGGATTGCCATCGTCCTTCATTGTCTAAACTTTTGGACAGATTTCTTTTGGAACAAACCCAAACTGAAAACTTCACCTTGAGATACAGAGCTGGTTTTAGGACTACAGAGTCCGTTAAAAGCAAGTATACTCAGTTGAAGAAACGCCTCCAAACTATTACGCAAGGGTACACATTGCGGTGTGTTAAGGATTATTTAGAGGCCATTGCTTTGAATTTGTCGATATGATATAAACTCATGCAATATTATGAATGTATATGTTCTATTCCATAGTGTTATCAGTATATTTTGTAATGCAAAGATAATTCAATAAATGGTTTCTATTAGAGCGTTCTTTTCTTACATCGTTTTAAAATAACATCGCTTTTATGTTATAAGTGCTATTTTGTTACTATCGCCATTTTGATACGTCGCTGTTTTACATGTCGCTATTGTATTACACGCTGTTTAAAATCATCGTTATTTCAACATCGCCGTTTCAAAATTCGTCATTTTGAACATTGCTATATCATTCCGGAGCCATTTTCTTCGCTACTGATGAAATTCCGATTATTTCCAATTCCTCAAATTCATTGTTCAAAAAATGCATTACCTTCAACTGAGCTAAAATGAACAGTTTTCGAGATGTTCGACCCGAAATAGGAGATAACATAGTAATATTTCATCATTTTCAGTAGTAGAAAATTACAAAAATATTTTTCTGGTGTTGAGTAGATTAGATATTATTCAGATCTCATTCTGTAGCTGAATAGAAATAGTTATTCCACGCATAAAGAGAAAACAAATATTTTTGTAATTTCCTACTACCGAGGAAGATGAAAAATTACTATGCAAACTTCCTATTTTGGGTCAAATATCTCTAGAACTGTTCATTTCAGCTTAATTGAAGGTGATGCATTCTTTCAACATTATTGAACAATTGATTCGAGAAATTGGAAATAATCGGAATTCCATCAGTGGCGTGGAAAATATGGAAGGAAAAGTTATCACAACCCCCTGTAGTGCACCTCTGGATGAAGAACCACTATCTTTCTTGTCAGAAAATGAACCATTGAAAGATGAAACCATATACCGAATTTGAATGTGAAATATTTAATCAAATCTGAGATATTGCGAAAAAACTATTATTATTTCTCAACCTCAACAGGGCGAGAACTGAACATTTGAGGATCGTATGTCCCTATCTCAGTGATTATGAAATCACGAAAGCTATCGCCTGTCAAGCGTTGTCGGTCGAATTTCGCAGCACCCTGTATAATGCCACGGTAATTTTCAAACGTGTAAAAAGGACGAAGCAATACTTCGCACGCTTTTCTATGTAAATAATGAGTCTTTGTGTTGTTCAAAATTGTTGAAACTCAGAGCTCATTTCAAACGTACCGTCATGGCCGACATTTGGCGATACGTCGAATAAATGGTGACGCCAGTTTTTACGCTGTTTCGTTATTGGTCAGATAATCTTTCATTGCCACCCTTGAAGCAAGGTTGCCAACTCACCAATTATAATCAAGTTATCAAAAATATGTTAGAGTCCTATCGTTGAATAAAACATAATAGGAGGAACCCATGATATTATACCCATAGGTAATTCTTCACTTTTTCGAGCAACCAGCATATCCAGATATTTCTTATACTTCATAACAAAATATCATGTAAATGTTGGAGACTTGGCAACATTATGCTGAATGGTTAGAACTTACAAGACCACGCCCACAACACGTTCACCCGAGCTTTTACCGGTTCAAATATCCTCTAGTGTGAATTAATATGATATTTATTTACGCAAATATATCATAAGCCATAAGCCACAATACATAGGGGACAATTTTGGGACAATTGATTTTTTCTGCAACCGACACAAAAGTCGTCCATTTTGATACCAAAATCAGCTCTTAAATTGACGTTTCGATTACTGACACAAAAATAGGTATGTTGCCAGGCAACATATTTAGTTCCTAGGAGCTAAAGTTGAATTTTAGTTCCTAGGAGCTAAAGTTGAATTTTAGTTCCTAGGAGCTAAAGTTGAACTTTAGCTCCTAGGAACTAAAAAGGATCTACTGGACGTCATCAAGAATAAACAACATTGTGACGGTTGGTTATTTGGGTTGAGACGCATACCTGATTTGTTTCCGATTTCAACAGATTTGGCATTTCATACCCATGCTGGAGTTATAAATACACCTTATTATAGTTTAGTATTGGAATTATAAACATCTCAGTTGAGTATTTTTGTTTTGATCAGGGAAGCCTTCAAGATTCAAATACTTGCTTGATCTGTATTTCATTCGTTATTGTCGGGATGGATAACTTGTTTTTGAATAATCACGGCAAGCAATAGTTTTTTTGTCTCAAACAACGGTATTGTTTAGCTTCATTTGATTATCAAGTCAAACACAGTGTAGAATGGAGAGGAATAAATAATCATTATTATCATTGTTGGTATGCTCACTAACCTAACATTTTCCACTTCTTGTTCCTATAGCTGGCACTGGCGCGGTATTCGTCATTCGAGCACCTGGTCCATACACAAATATGTCACTCTGTGGTTGTATTTATATTGAAACTACAATTTGAACATCCTAGAAAACTTAACCTGCTGTTAATGCAGGTAGAATATTCGTACCACATGGATTATTTGTCAATATTTGTTGCATTGCATACATATGGCACGGCATTGGTGGTTACTTCACATGTTTATTTGAGTTAATTGTTTCGGTTGTAGAAAAAATAGCATGTTTCATTCGGATCGAAAGTGACTTTGTTCGACTCGCAAATTTTGCTTTCGCTCGGCTTCGCTAAACGCTCCGCCTCGCAGATTCGCTTGTCAAACAAAGTGTCACTTTTGATCCTAATAAAACAATCTACTATTTCTAGTATTAATGAGACAAAATAAGCTAGAAAATCTATCGATCGGAACTCATAAATATGTCTAGTTTCAATCACATAAATTATAGTAAATCAGGGGTTATACAAGGCACGGTAAAAAAAATATTTTTCGGAAAAAAAATTCGAGCACTATTTCAAAATCAACTAGTTATATTTTGGTGAGACATTATAGTTTCAGAGTATTGTTGGCTTCGAAAACGTATTTTGATCCTTGATTACTATCTCTGTTTGAAATATTAATTCTTAGAATTTTGTATTATACCCCGATACGACGTTTTTACGAACTTTGTCGGTTCATATCTCAGAAACTCAGCATACAAAACTTTCCAAACTCACACATTTTTCTGATGAGCCATCTCACAGCAATATAGTCAAATGTCAATGTCATTCGTGGTCAGGTTAGCAAAAAGCAGAAAATATGCAGTAATGACTTTGCGCCTTCGAAGTGCCTAACTGAAGTTAGGTTAGATATTTGTCGTTTTCATTCCATCATCTGAATAATTCGAGACTCACGAGTCCAAAAATATGTTTTCTAATGATTAATATCTAAGGTACCGACGTATAGAGTTCCATGCCTAATTGTTGGATATTTTGTGTCCAACAATCATGTCTGCCAAATAGTTATTTATTATAGAAGGAAAAAAAGTAGTAGATTTTAGCTCCTGGTTGTGTTGTTTCTCGTTAAGAAAAAAACATTTTTTGTACCCGCAGCATTTTTTTTTCAATAAAAAGTATGCGATGTCATTTTCAATACATTTAAGAATATGTATATAAAGTTTCATGATAATCGGTTGAGTAGTTTTGGCGGGAAAGCGTAACAAACAAACTTACATTCACATTTATAATAATAGTAGGGATTGGCTATAAAAAATCGACTGTTTTGAATGAAGTATTCAATTCAATTTATTCAACGACAGGTTTCTCAACTTTTTAATAACTTGGTGATAGTTGGTGATTTCATAACCTTGCTTCATGAGTGGGAATGGAAGATTATCTGACCAATAAGGAAAGAGGATGATTCAGGTTTTAAGGTACAAACCGAAATAGGTGAATAGATCTCACCATTTTGATCGAAAAAGTGTGTTACAGAGGGTCAAAGTTCAATTCTTGTTTTCTATTAATTGGAATATCTGGCTCACTTCTGAATATATTAATTTGAATTTTGGTGTGGTCAATACTTCCTAGAATACCATCATATGAAGCATTTCAAAGATTTTTAAAATCCACAGGATGATACGTTTTTTGGGGTAGAGGTTTTTTTATACGCCCCAAACTCTTACGTAATACGCCTCAGACAACTCTCAGTTACCACATAGGGTGGATCGTTCAATTTAAAGACCTTATCTGCATCTCAAAACCGTTTTCGAGATAAATAAGCATATCTGTCATATTATCATTCGCAATAGAATGTACAAAATTCCAGAAATCCAGAGACGTACTACGAAACAGTTTGGAGGGGATAAAGCAGCCTATACTAATATCAAATTGTGATACATAGTTGAATAGAGAATATCAAGGCAAACAAGATGGACTACAGAAATATACAGGGTGCCATTTGAAAAAAAAAGTTGGGTCTACTTCCGAGCAAACAGGTGGTTGAAGAAAATTGTCATTGGGTTCAGGGGAAGCGCTTTCATCGATAATATAACCCTTGTGAATTTCAAATGACACACAACCATACACAATGTGTTGTTCATTCTTGAAAACAAAATAATAGATCAGATTCCTTGATATTCATAAATATTCGAAAACACAATATGCGAATCTTTGAAATTTAAAATAGTATGCGTTATAACTTCAAACTCAGTTGAAAGAAGCTAAGAGAAGGTCAGTGATTTTAGACGTGAAAATGTATTGGCAACGTTGATAGGGGTACTGATATCAAGTATTGAAGAAATGTATTACCACTCTTGTTTTTAGCACGCCACTAGTATTCTGAACACATTCCATGGGATAAAATTAGACTATGTCAATGCTAGTGACAGTTCCAAGAACGTGGGATACTTTGCGAAGTATCTGACTAGTCAGAAGTTGCTGGACCTTCAACTTCACGACGTCAATTTTCGAAGATCTGTCTTACTCCAGTTCCTGATAGTTTTCCAATATTTCACGTCCACAGTCAAATTCAAATCGTTAGTATATCTCGTAGTTTCAGGAATTTCATTTACCACCTAATTCCTACTATTTTTTTCTTTCGAAACCATTGCTTTTTGGTAAGGGTGTTAGATTTCGCCCTGTAGATGTCACATATTGAACCATAAGTCGCGTGCACGATGACCGACCCTGAAGGTGAAATATTGAAACACAACCTCACTTTCCTGTGAAACTTTGAAAAACAACCTCACTTTTTTCATTTGTTTACAAAGGAATCAAAGGATTGAAATGGTTATTCACAATATTTTGGCATGCGAATCGTGTTTTTCGCGCTATTCATTAATTCAAGCATGCTTCTGTGCTGTTGTACAATGCACAAAAAAAGCAGCAAGAGACGAAGGAATATTCTTTTTCGATTGAATAGTAATGTCACATAGTTTTCATCATGAAATTTTGTCATTTCTTATTAAAATTCCTTCTGCCACTTCTGCAATAGAAGCTAATACTGCAAATAGTGCAAATACACTCAGTTCCAAAAAAAGTGACGCACTTGATATTTGACCTATCTTCTTAAAAAAAAAAAAATAGTAGGCCGATTTTTATTTTCTTTTTATTTGTTGGTAGGTAATGCATTTGTCTTTAAAAACAATAAAGGGGTGAACATTTTTTCAAAGCCTCCTTGATGGTGGTGGAATAACTCGAACCATGATTTATTCTTAATTTTTGACTCACCCTGTGTGTTAATTGAGTAATGCTATAGAAAGTGCTTACACCCTATACGAAAGAGGCTTATTTTGCGAGCATTTTGTTTTTACATTCATTGATTATCTCTAAAATTTCCCGAATTACAGCTTTTTTGCTGATACCTTAAGCTTATCCCACAAATTAAATTTATTGAAGGATCAGAGTACTCAAAATTGATTGGGTAGTACTCTGGTAGGATCACATTGTCTTTAAAAAAACAAATGCCGTTGCCATAGCAACTAATTTGTTGTATGCCTCCATATTTGACCATTATTTGTCGTTGTGTCATTGATTAAGTGTCTTGTTTTATTGACTATTCCAATTCAATTACCTGTCACATGGAAAATAAATTATTATTATTATTATTATTACTAAAGAGTCATAAAATTCCTCAAATATATCCTTAACAAGTAGCAAGATTAGTTGCGTTAGTAAACGATGGGCGTAGTAAACGTTACGCCGCTCTTGCAGTGGGAGTTCATGAAGCAACTGCTCGTAGAGCAATCCGTTAGTACGAACAAACAGGAAGCACCGCTCGTAGGGTCGGTTCTGGTCGCCCCCGAAAAACTTCTCCTAGAGATGATCGCTTCTTGCGATTGCGGATTTTACGGAATCGATCAAATACTGCGGTAAATGTTCAGCAAGATCTTCGCCAAATTCGTGATGTTGCAATAAGTAAGCAGACGGTATGTAGACGTCTAAAAGAAGTTGATTAAAAAACTAGGAGACCTGCAAAAGGTCCCAAATTATTGCCCGAAGATCGTGCTGCTAGAAGAAATTTTGTTGAAAATTATAGACAGTGGAATATTCCTGAATGGTCGAATGTCTTGTTTACGGATGAGTCAAGGTTTTGCCTTAACATGGTGGATGGAAGAAAAAGAGTGTGGAGAAGAACTGGTGTACGGTTTAATCAAAATTCAAGAACAGAATGCGAAAGATTTAATGGTGGGTCCGTTATGGTGTGGGGAGGGATTTCAATGAATGGAAAGACACCCCTTCATGTTTTTCCGGTGAGGCAGTCGATGAATGCCCAAATTTATATTGACATTTTAGAGCAGTATGTCTTACCTTATGCAGAGTTAGTGGGCAATAATTTTATATTGATGCAAGATAATGCCCGACCACACACCGCAGCAATAGTGCTAAAATTCTTAGAAGCTACTGGTATTACCACCACCACATTACAATGGCCTGCGAGAAGCCCCGATATGAATCCTATAGAATTCGTGGGATGAATTAGGGAGAAGGGTACGTTCTCGCGAGAGGTCTCCGGAAAGGCTCGCAGAAATGGCAGATGCATTAGTGGAAGAATGGGATCGTATACCAATGGAAACGATAAGCAACTTAATTTCCAGTATGCCTCGTAGTTCAGAAGTTCTTAGAGTTGCTAGAGGAGGCAATACACGGTATTAAGCAGTCATCCCAATTTATAATTTTGTGTTTAATAAAAATGTTTTTTTAAATTATTGGTATCAGTTCATTTCATTAGAAAATTGTTTCTCGATAAATTCAGAAAGTTGGTAATCTGCAAGGATTCAGCAAAAAAAGCTGTTATTCGGAAAATTTCAGAGATAAATCAAAGAATAAAAAAACAAAATGCTCGCAAAAGAAGCCTCTTTCGTATAGGGTGTAAGCACTTTCTATGCCATTACTCAATTAATACACAGGGTGAGTCAAAAATTGAGAATAAATCATGGTTCGAGGAGGCTTTGAAAAAATTTCCAGCTATTTTTTTTTTCAAAGACAAATGCATAACCTACCAACAAATAAAAAAAATTGGCCTACTATTTTTCTATTTTTTTTTTAAGAAGATAGGTCAAATATCAAGCGCGTCACTTTTTTTGAATCTGAGTGTAGATTGAAAATGTCTACAACACACACGATCATATTTCGTCAGCATGTTAGACCAGTCCTCCTGTTTGATTACATGAATCCAATCTTCTTGCATTCTTTTAGAAATATCAGGACTATTTCTATTAGCTCCTATTGCAGAAGGAATTCCCATCAGAAATCAGAGAAATTACCGAATTTCAAAATGAAAACTATATGTGAGGGACTATAGTAGGTACTTACTCATAATGTACCAACCGGATTCCTTTGTCTCTCGCTGCAATTTTTTGTGCATTGTTCAACAGCACAATGTGATGACATGCGCGAATCAATGAATAGCCGAAAAACTCGATTCGTATGCCAAAATAATTGTGAAAAACTAGTTCAATCACTCGTAAACAAATAAGAAAAGTGAGGTTGTGTTTCATTGTTGTGCCTCCAGAGTTGGTCATCTGACAGTTCTTGCACGCATCCCATTTGTAACAAACTGTTCTAGAATTTGTGTCTATTGTGATGGAAATTTTGTTGTCATTGGAGAAGTCTTGGAAAAAACCTAAGTATTTTTTTGTCATAGGGATAGTTATGAACTGAAATCTGATCAAAAAGAGTGGATAATTAATAACACTGAAAAAGTTTACAATCTGCTCAGAGAGACACCACCAGATGGTGAAGAATTCGCCGAAATTGTGAAAAATATTTTGAGCAGAGAAGAACTTTGGAATGGTTGGAAAAACGATAGCTGTCCTGGTAAGTGTTGTACATTAATTTTCAACAGTTAATTTCAATAGGAGTACTTAAAAACAGCAAACTATATAAATTCATAGGTATACATCAGTGTACGACAAAACGTTTGGAAAGTTCCTACAAAGTTTCTAAGTAATCAGAGTGCATTTATGATGTCATTCAAAACCGATTCTTTGCATTCTTATATGAAGCACCCTGTATAATCATCCAATTTGACTGAGACAATTATTCAATGTTTCGAGACGGGAATTTTCCTGATTCCTGGAAAATGAATCCATTGACAAAAGGGAAAAATCGACATTTTTGTTTGTTATACAACAAAATTTTATAATTCTAAATTTGAAGAGATGTAAATCAGATAAATTCCTTTCAGAAATCAAGAAAACACTTTCTGCTCAATCTGATGAACCTAGGGTAAATACAGAAAAACCATTGCTGGGAGATATTATAAAAGAAGCACATCAGCAAGGAAAATTCTATATTGGAAAGTATGTGATCTTTCATTATTGTCTCATTTAAATACCTACTTCATCTGAATATTTGAATCATATATTTACTACTTCTATATATGGCACATCGCCTATACGATATCTAAACAAAAATGGGACCAAAATGAGAGGTACTTTCTGATTCTATAAGGATGGGAAGTGAAGGATGGAAACAGCCATAGTGGTTTAATAAGTTTCGTATTATTTTTTCCCTACATCGGCATCAACGCCTATTCGTCGATTTCGTTACCTGAAGAGACAGAAGTTGGTCCTGCTTTGAGGACAGCAGCTATGATTCATATACGAGTAGTAGATATATGATTTGAATCATAGAGAAATTGAAAAAAGCCACAAAGTTATTTTGAAGGGAATGTCAATTTAAACATGAATAGAAATATGGGCATTTTTTCTAGTTGGAAAAGAGGTTATTTTGAAAAATTGAATCGCTTTAATGGGGAAGTTTCCTATATTGAAGTTCTTATCTCACTGTGAAGTTTAAAAAAAAAATAATATACAGGGTGGCCCACATTTCGTTGTCCCACTATTGCTATCTCTGAAACGGTTAGAGATAGAAAGTTGGTTAAATGGAACAAAAGTTGCATATTTCGGGGGACATAAGAATTATGTCAAGAAATCAACGATATCATGAGCCTTTTCCGAGATAATTGAGAAAAAACAAAATTGTCGATTTTCGTTTTAATATATTAAATATGGTGAACGGAGTTGAATACTTAGATTTGCTCCAAAACAATCTGGAAAATGAGTTCGACGAATTGCCTCTAGAAGTTCGTCGGCAATTATGGTTCCAGCAAGATGGATGTGGAGCCCATAATGCAAGAATTGTGCGGGATTTTTTGAAGGCGCGATTTCCTAGACGATGGATTGGAACCGAGATTGGAACTAACGGTCCAGTAAGGTGGCCGCCCCGATCTCCATGTTTGAATCCTTTGGACTATTTTCTGTGGGGTGCTTTAAAAAATATGATCTACGATAATTCCATCACAGATTTAGGAGAGCTGAGACAAAAAATTGTTGTGGCTTTCCAGTCAATTACGCCAGAAATGGTAAGGAGAGCAACGGAACAGATATCAACGAGAGTCAATCTTTATGTACAGAATGGTGGAAGTCATTTCGAACAATTCTTATGATCCATATACTCATAGTGTGATACATGTCTGTATACAGAATGAAAAGGCCAATTTATTAAAAAATATATCAGTCCGTATTTCAAAATGTTGACTTTTTGGCTTTACCTTTTTCAAAATGATATAAGTGGGGTTATACTAATAGTGTGATACATGTCTGTATACAGAATGAAAAGGCCAATTTATTGAGAAAAAAAATATCAGGTCCGTATTTAAAAAAAAAAGTTGAGGGTGGCCCTGGATGAACGAAACGTTGTATCAAAAATCTGATATCACCAGATTAAAGAACATATTAAATAGAAGAAAAAATAACTGTGTGGTTTTTTCTATTTCCCGAAATGAAAGGGCTAGCGCCTGAAAACGAAAATCGACAATTTTGTTTTTTCTCAATTATCTCGGAAACGGCTCATGATATCGTTGATTTTTTGACATAATTCTTATGTCCCCCGAAATGTGCAACTTTTGTTCCATTTAACCAACTTTCTATCTCTAACCCTTTCAGAGATAGCAATAGTGGGACAACGAAATGTGGGCCACCCTGTATACTCATTTTTTCTCTTTTTCGTAAGATCAAATTTTACTTCAGGAAAAAAAAAACATAAAAGAGGAACTTGGCTCCTCCACCATTTCTATGACGTACTTTCTGAAAATTCACATTTACACAGTTAAAATACGATTCCCAGTGCCAGTTCGACGTTGCCGACATCGTGAATATGTCTAGATTTAACAGCAATGGGATATAATAGGTTCTTCAATCCTACTTGGTCAAGTATTAATAATTTCCATAAATCTCTAATTGGCTGAATGAAGTTGATTACTAATGAAGAAAAATTATGATATTTTGCGATAGTATCTATTATTTTTCACTATCGTTATATTACAATATGTTATTCATAACTTGTCAGTCATTTTTTAGCTAATGGATTCGTTCCTTAATGAAACGGATCCATTTTCTAGGAAAGTTGCGGATTATATCTTGCAACAGCGCCTGATACTTCGAGTCCGTCCACACCACTCAAAATACTGACAGGCACAACAAGAGGAAGGAGCCATGGGTGTCGGCTTCATTCTGTTCTGACCGATGACAGCAAATTAGGAAGGATAGTATCATTGAATGTAGCCGATAGAGATTCATTGATTCAATGATATTTTCGTTTATGATCAAGCTCTATTCGAGATATTTCAATGCATAAATAACAAAACCATAACCTGTCAGAATGAAGCCAACTACCCTCTGCATTCCTGCTCCGAGTGCATTTGTGGTTATGTATGTTTTTGTTTACCAGTTCTTCTCCTTCTATTTTTTTCATTCGTTCTCCATTTGTTAGCCATTCGTTAGCTATTCGATAGCTATATTCTCCACCATCAGCTATTTCCAGACTAGATTCAGAATGTACGTCACATTTTGCCGCCCCGAAAATTAGATATTGCTTTAATTTGAAAATGAAAACGACTTGGACTTTATCGGTCGCCATTCTGTACAGCGTGAACATAATACCGGAGAGTTCCAAACTTTTATTTTGAAAATTCATCTGGAGGAAACTTCCCCATTGGAGGCATTGAAAAAAAATATTAAGGTCATTAATAGTTATTCAACCAGATAGTGTATTATTAAGGGCAATTTACAACATTTTTCCGTCGATATATCTCGCCGAGGTCATTCAGCAGATCGAGAGCTCTTCGAATGACGAAGATAGTAATCTAGGAAAACAGTTCATTCAGGCCGAGTTAGGTTAGTTTGTTTAGAAAAAGTAGTCTCTTTTGTTCTCTCAAGATATAAGTCGTGGAAACCATCAATGATCTCAAAGTGATACAGAATTTTTCAAAGAAAGAGACAAAAACCCCAAGTAATCATCCGAAAACTGACCCACAGGAGGTGAGGCGCTACTTGACCTCAATTCAAGCACTCGTTACTTTTCTTTTATGCAAAAAAATCGTTTACTAGCGGGGAACTGACTCGGTTGTGGAACCAATGCCCGAGCAACCTAGAAGCCTGCAAGGGTAGGAACTTCCTTCCTACCTTGGACGAGTATTTCGCTGAGGCAATCCAACAAATCGAAAATCCCCCCAATGGCGAAGAAAATCTCCTCAAAGATGGAAATTTCGGCTGGCGCGCTTTGCGGTTGTTGGCTCGGAGGAGTCCGCATTTTTTCACTTATGGCTCGGTTATTTTCTATCTGCTAGAAGGCATTTAGGCCGAGTTAGGTTAGATTGTTTAGAAAAAGTAATCTCCTTTGTTCTCTCCAGTAATTTCTCGAAGAATATACTTTTTAGAAAGGTTTATTTAGGCCTAGTTAGGTTAGATTGTTTAGAATAAGTAGTCTCTCTTGTTCTCTCAAGATATAAGTCGTGGAAACCATCAATAATCTCAAAGTGATACAGAATTCTTCAAAGAAAGAGACCAAAAAACCACAGGTAATTATCCGAAAACTGACCCACAAGAGGTTAGGCGCTACTTGTCCTCAATTCAAGCACTTGTTACTATTTTTTTATGCAAAAAAATCGTTTACTAGTGGGGAACTGACTCGCTTGTGGAACCAATGCCCTAGCAACCTAGAAGCCTGCAAGGGTAGGAACTTTCTCCCCACTTTGGACGAGTATTTCGCCGAGGCAATCCAACAAATCGAAAATCCCCCCAATGGCGAAGAAAATCTCCTCAAAGATGGAAATTTCGGCTGGCGCGCTTTGCGACTGTTGGCCCGAAGAAGTCCGCATTTTTTCACTTATGACTCAGTGATTCTCAATCCGCTAGAAGGTTCATTTAGGTCGATTAAGGTTAGATTGTTAAGAAATAGTAATCTCCTTTGTTCTCTCCAGGAATTTCTCGAAGAATATACTTTTTAGAAAGGTTTATTTTGGCCTAGTTAGGTTAGATTGTTTAGAATAAGTAGTCTCTCTTGTTCTCTCAAGATATAAGTCGTGGAAACCATCAATGATCTCAAAGTGATACATAATTCTTCAAAGAAAGAGACAAAAACCACAAGTAATTATCCGAAAACTGACCCACAGGAGGTTAGGCGCTACTTGTCCTCAATTCAAGCACTTGTTACTATTTTTTTATGCAAAAAAATCGTTTACTAGCGGGGAACTGACTCGCTTGTGGAACCAATGCCCTAGCAACCTAGAAGCCTGCAAGGGTAGGAACTTTCTCCCCACTTTGGACGAGTATTTCGCCGAGGCAATCCAACAAATCGAAAATCCCCCCAATGGCGAAGAAAATCTCCTCAAAGATGGAAATTTCGGCTGGCGCGCTTTGCGACTGTTGGCCCGAAGAAGTCCGCATTTTTTCACTTATGACTCAGTGATTCTCAATCCGCTAGAAGGTTCATTTAGGTCGATTAAGGTTAGATTGTTAAGAAATAGTAATCTCCTTTGTTCTCTCCAGGAATTTCTCGAAGAATATACTTTTTAGAAAGGTTTATTTTGGCCTAGTTAGGTTAGATTGTTTAGAATAAGTAGTCTCTCTTGTTCTCTCAAGATATAAGTCGTGGAAACCATCAATGATCTCAAAGTGATACATAATTCTTCAAAGAAAGAGACAAAAACCACAAGTAATTATCCGAAAACTGACCCACAGGAGGTTAGGCGCTACTTGTCCTCAATTCAAGCACTTGTTACTATTTTTTTATGCAAAAAAATCGTTTACTAGCGGGGAACTGACTCGCTTGTGGAACCAATGCCCTAGCAACCTAGAAGCCTGCAAGGGTAGGAACTTTCTCCCCACTTTGGACGAGTATTTCGCCGAGGCAATCCAACAAATCGAAAATCCCCCCAATGGCGAAGAAAATCTCCTCAAAGATGGAAATTTCGGCTGGCGCGCTTTGCGACTGTTGGCCCGAAGAAGTCCGCATTTTTTCACTTATGACTCAGTGATTCTCAATCCGCTAGAAGGTTCATTTAGGTCGATTAAGGTTAGATTGTTAAGAAATAGTAATCTCCTTTGTTCTCTCCAGGAATTTCTCGAAGAATATACTTTTTAGAAAGGTTTATTTTGGCCTAGTTAGGTTAGATTGTTTAGAATAAGTAGTCTCTCTTGTTCTCTCAAGATATAAGTCGTGGAAACCATCAATGATCTCAAAGTGATACAAAATTCTTCAAAGAAAGAGACAAAAACCACAAGTAATTATCCGAAAACTGACCCACAGGAGGTTAGGCGCTACTTGTCTTCAATTCAAGCACTTGTTACTATTTTTTTATGCAAAAAAATCGTTTACTAGCGGGGAACTGACTCGGTTGTGGAACCAATGCCCGAGCAACCTAGAAGCCTGCAAGGGTAGGAACTTCCTTCCCACTTTGGACGAGTATTTCGCCGAGGCAATCCAACAAATCGAAAATCCCCCCAATGGCGAAGAAAATCTTCTCAAAGATGGAAATTTCGGCTGGCGTGCTTTGCGACTGTTGGCCCGAAGAAGTCCGCATTTTTTCACTTATGGCTCTGTAATTCTCAATCCGCTTTCTACGTATTTGGAGACCATGGTGAGGAAGGTGGCTCAGGATAGACCTGGCAAGGAGTTGGCGCAGGTGAGATTTTTTTCATACATGAAGTCTGGTCTTGTTTTTCCGTTTTTTCGCGAAAACGAAGCGTTCTATCAAGTATCAACTTGAAGATCTTTTTTGTACATAATTAAATAGCCTTTCATGACATTGTATAAAATTTGAAATTTTTTTGTCGTTGCTCACTTTTAAGTAAAATTTAAACAATAATATTTCCGTAACGGTGCCACTGGTAGAGAAAATGAAAATTCTTGTTCATCAGAAAATGCACCTTGATGCATAAAAGACGTGTATCAAATTTAATGGAGATGCATAGAATATTGTTTCAGTTATTATCAAAAAACTGAATATTTTTCAAAACTCTATCACCCTGTATCTCAAAAGTTAAGACCTTTAGGACATACGTTCATATGGAGTTTTCTTCTTGAAATGAGTCGAAGAATCACCCCCTCGAATATTAGCATGTCTTTAAGAAACACTCTGTATACAGTGTGTCCCACTCACCATGCTCACCATGGGTATCTTTTTAACGGTGAGAGATACGAAGTCGGTTAAATGACACCAAATGTGGAGTTTGTCAAGGCCAACTATAATGTGAAAAAATATTTTGATAAAATCTATTCGTTTTTGTTTTATACACAAAAAACAGATTTTGATCATTTTCATGTCTCCTCCGTAACTTCTTTATTTATGAAAATATTCAAATAGGAATTTCACATTCTCATGGCAGTTTTTCAAAGTGATTCCGAAAAAAATATGAAATTCATACCAACTCTTCTAGAATTTGAGATATCAGCATCAACTTCAGTTTTTCAAATGTAGGTCATAAATCACTATGACTTAGTTACAAATAACTTTTTTTTCTCTTACAGATGATATGTCGCAGTAATAGTTTTGTGTTGATAACAACGGAGTTATCGTCATTTATACAAAAACAAAATATTATTTGGAAGCCGCCATCTTGAATTTATAAATTTTAACAAAAAAATCATGATCTCCGACCTCAAAAACCCTTACTTACCAATTTTGAATGGAATCGGACCAAATATTGTCCGCCATCTTGGAGCAGCCTTTTTTTTTAATTTCAACAAAAATTTCATAACTCCGATTAAGTTGAAATTTGGCAGGTGTTCATAATTTCGGTGACAATACATTATGGAATTTTTGTTGAAATTCAAAAAAATGGCTGCTCCAAGATGGCGGACAAGGTTTGGTCCGATTCCATTCAATATTGGTAAGTAAGGGTTTTTGAGGTCGGAGATCATGATTTTTTTATTGAAAATTATAAATTCAAGATGGCGGCTTTCAAATAATTTTTTGTTTTCGTATAAATGACGATAACTCCGTTGTTATCAACACAAAACTATAACTGCGACATATCATCTGTAAGAGAAAAAAAAGTTATTTGTAACTAAGTTATAGTGAGCTATGAGCTACATTTGAAAAACTAAAGTTGGTGCTGATATCTCAAATTCTAGAAGAGTTGGTATAAATTTCATATTTTTTTCGAAATCACTTTGAAAAACTGCCATGAGAATGTGAAATTCCTATTTGAATATTTTCATAAATAAAGAAGTTACGGAGGAGACATGAAAATGATCAAAATCTGTTTTTTGCGTATAAAACAAAAACGAATAGATTTTATCGAAATATTTTTTCACATTATAGTTGGCCTTGACAAACTCCACATTTGGTGTCATTTAACCGACTTCGTATCTCTCACCGTTAAAAAGATACCCATGGTGAGCATGGTAAGTGGGACACACTGTATGTATGTGTTCTTTCAAATCATAGCTATGAAATGTATATTTTTTAAGCAATAAATGTATTCTATTCTTTTCTAATAAATTGAAATGAATTGTAAAATGAGATAGATTTTTTTTGGTATAATAGGACAGCCAAAACGAGCACGAACTCGACAACATACTGACCGAAGAGGAGCAGGCGACCGAAGAACTGAAACAGAACGAGACAGAAGAGCTCGTCGACGAGCAAACTGTCAGACAAGAGCACAAAAACATCACGTTGCCGCAACTGAATCTGTTCAGCGAAAAAGTGTCCGGCCAATGGGAGAAGTTGGCCGTCAAATTGGGTGAGTAGTTTCCATACTCTGAAATTTTGCCCCTGTTAAAATATGAATAACTTTTCTGCTTTGAACAAATTGTTTTTTTTTTTCAATTCAATTCAATTTAAATTCATTTCATGCAAACAGGAAAATCATCATATTATACATTACTAGCAGCCCTCGCAAACGTAGTTTTGCTATATACATTTTTTCTTTAATATACAGGGCGATCCACGGTGGGTGGCCTATTAGAAGTATCTGGAGAACAAAAAGACAGAACATTATTGGAATTGGGATGCTTTGATAATTGAACATTCTCTAAGCGTCTAAAATATTTTCATCGAAACAGTGTTGCCACTTCTATCAGAAACAACTAGCAACTTCGATATTTTAAATGGAGCACCCTGTATTTTATCGCATTTTCAGATTCTTCATGAAGAGTTGATTTCATCAATGTACCACACTTGGGGTCTAGCAGGAGTGTTTACGGAGTTTGGGGTGTTCAAAACCGAGATTTTTCAATTTTAGGATTTTTTTTGTGTCGTAACTATTCATTATTGATCAAAACGACTCACCATTTGAACTAAAGAAACTCTAATTTATATCGAACTCATAACTACTATTTATGTAAGATATACTGGAGATCTACTTGCCTACGCCACCCATTTATGGCAAGCTTCATTGGAAAAACACGGGGAATCTCTAGCTGTCGCGTTGGACATATCGAAAGCTTTCGACCGTGTTTGGCACGAAGGACTCCTCCACAAACTACCATCATACGGCTTACCACCTCAGCTATGCCATCTCTTATCGAGTTTTCTTTCAGGCAGATCGCTTCACGTGGTGGTGGACGGTGTATCGTCTGATACCATTGGCATCAATTCCGGCGTTCCACAAGGATCAATTTTGGCACCAACTTTATTCCTGCTTCATATCAATGATCTGTTGGGAGTAACAACTTGCCCCATCCACAGCTTTGCAGATGATAGTACCCTCCATACTGCGTTCTCTTCTAGAATTCCCATTTCTTCCCAGGAAACTAAGAACTCACGGCGCAGGCAGGTCAATGCTGTCAATGAAGACCTTGCTGAAATCACAGCCTGGGGAACCAACAACCTGGTTGAATTCAACGCCACCAAAACTCAAGCCTGTATTTTCTCTAGAAAGGCGGAACTCAGTATGCCCGATATTGTAATGTCTGGCTTCACCATCCCCACCAAGCCCACCATATCTATGCTCGGTATTTCCATCAGCAACACTCTTTCATGGGATAATCATGTCAGATCCATCGCAGAAGCTGCTTCAAAAAAACTCGGATTCTTGTTCCGTGCGAAAAGCTACTTTACACCTCAACAGCTTATCATGATCTACAAAGCGCAGATACGGCCTGTTCTAGAATACTGTTCCCACATATGGGGTTCAGCACCAAAACATACGCTGATGCTCTTAGATTCCATCCAGAGAAGAGCCATTCGCCTGGTGGGTGACGCCACACTCACTCACTCTTTGACATCATTGGAACACCGGAGAAAGGTCGGCGACCTTTCACTTTTCTATCGATACTTCCACGGGAAATGTTCTTCGGAAATCTCTGCTATCATCCCTTCACTAGCGATACCAATCAGACGAACTAGACAGCCCAGTCAGCACATCCTTTCGTTGTCAACCTCGAAAGATGTCGAACAGCACTTTATCAAGACTCCTTCATCCATAGAACGGCTAGGCTCTAGAATTCATTGCCTGTGGAAGTATTCCCAACAGCATATAGTCTCCAAAAGTTCAAAAAAATTCCAATACCTACCTCCTGTTCCTATCCTCCCTAGGCACGCACGATGTTCTCTGAACATTATAGGGATTCCCTTTCGTGCGCTCCAAGAGATAAAAAAAAACTATTTATATTACGCGGTATATGACTGTCTCTCTGACACTCGCTGCTTCACTGACTGACGGCAGTTGTCCGGCCGTTTATATATGAGATCCCTTGGAAGGCTTTGGTTCGAGATCGTTCTCGAATGATCTTCCGTCTCCTTCTTTTTGTTCCAGAATCTTCTGTCACGTTATTTGTCATCGCGACATATATTGAGTGTTCGGAAATATGTTGGTACATGTAGGAATCATTGGGATGCTAGAGAACAATCTGGGATGCGTGTTAAAGGATGATCGTTGTACTCCTGCCTTCCTGATGATGTTTCTAGAGCCCCTCTAAGGGAAATATCTTTACAGTATTTTCATTTAAGTCTGAAACACCCTGTATAAAAGAAAGTCTAAAAGCTAGTAATTTATAAAACAAAAAAACTACCTTGGCTTTGAAATAACACGACTTGACAAGGAATAAGTGGTTGGTTCTAGAGTAGGTAGTGAAAAAACGATAATTTTCCGAAAGTCGAAAGAAAAATATTCGTCGACGATTATTCTCAACAAGATTTTTTTTTCAGGATACAAATCAGACGAAATCGAGTTTTTCAGAAACGAGAATCCGACTTTGATGGAACAAGCGAGGAACATGTTGCAGTTGTGGTTCGAGGACGATGAAGATGCAACTCTGGAAAACTTCATTTATATTCTCGAAGGACTGGAAATGCCAGAAGCCGCAGAAGCTGTCAGACAAGAACTGGCATCGACAATGGAAGTTCAGTGAACAATTTCTATGATCTTTCAAACAATTATTCGAATGTTTATTATTAATTGGAATGATATTATTTTCAATAAGGAATAAACTGAATTTATATAAAATATTTGGTATTTTTTTGATATCCCGGTAATCAATAACCTTCTACTTCTATAACTTCATGATCGCACTCTATAGCACCTACCAGTTCGGTTTTCAAACAGCTAAAAGTACTCTCAGTTCCAAAAATAGTGACGCACTTGATATTTGACCAATCTTCTTAAAAAAAAAACACAAAAAATAGTAGGCCGATTTTTATTTTTTTAATTTGTTGGTAGGTAATGCATTTGTCTTTGAAGAAAAAATAAAGAGGTGAACATTTTTTCAAAGCCTCCTTGATGGTGGTGGAATAACTCGAACCATGATTTATTCTTAATTTTTGACTCACCCTGTGTGTTAATTGAGTAATGGTATACAAAGTGCTTGCACCCTATACGAAAGAGGCTTCTTTTGCGAGCATTTTGTTTTTTTTATTCATTGATTTATCTCTAAAATTCTCCGAAATACAGATTTTTTACTGATACCTTACGCTTATCCGACAAATTAAATTTATTGAAAGATCAGAGTACTCAAAATTGATTGGGTTGTACTCTGGTAGGATCACATTGTCTTTAAAAAAACAAATGCCGTCGCCATAGCAACTAATTTGTTGTACGCCTCCATATTTGACCATTAGTCGTTGTGTCATCAATAAAGTGTCTTGTTTCATTGACTAAAATTACATAAAATGCCTCAAATAAATCCTGAACAAGTAGCAAGATTAGTTGCGTTAGTAAACGATGGGCGTAGTAAACGTTACGCCGCTCGTGCAGTGGGAGTTCATGAAGCAACTGCTCGTAGAGCAATCCGCAAGTACGAACAAACAGGAAGCACCGCTCAGAGGGTCGGTTCTGGTCGCCCCCGAAAAACTTCTCCATGAGATGATCGCTTCTTGAGATTGCGGATTTTACGGAATCGATCAAATACTGCGGTAAATGTTCAGCAAGATCTTCGCCAAATTCGTGATGTTGCAGTAAGTAAGCAGACGGTATGTAGACGTCTAAAAGAAGTTAATTTGAAAGCTAGGAGACCTGCAAAAGGTCCCAAATTATTGCCCGAACATCGTGCTGCTAGAAGAAATTTTGTTGAAAATTATGGACAGTGGAATATTCCTGAATGGTCGAATGTCTTGTTTACGGATGAGTCAAGGTTTAGCCTTGACATGGTGGATGGAAGAAACAGAGTGTGAAGAAGAACTGGTGAACGGTTTGATCAAAATCTAATAACAGAATGCGAAAGTTTTATTGGTGGGTCCGTTATGGCGTGGGGAGGGATTTCAATGAATGGAAAGACACCCCTTCATGTTTTTCCGGTGAGGCAGTCGATGAATGCCCAAATTTACATTGACATTTTAGAGCAGTAGGTATGTCTTACCTTATGCAGAGTTAGTGAGCAATAATTTTATATTGATGCAGGATAATGCCCGACCACACACCGCAGCAATAGTGCGAAACTTCTGCCTGCGAGAAGCCCCGATATGAATCGTATAGACCATTTGTGGGATCAATTAGGGAGAAGGGTACGTTCTCGCGAGAGGTCTCCGGAAAGTCTCGCAGAAATGGCAGATGCATTAGTGGAAGAATGGGATCGTATACCAATGGAAACGATAAGCAACTTAATTTCCAATATGCCTCGTAGATTAGAAGTTCTTAGAGTTGCTAGAGGAGGCAATACACGGTATTGAGCACCAAATAAAAAATAAATAAAAATCGGCCTACTATTTTTTTTAAGATGATAGGTCAAATATCAAATGTGTCACTTTTTTTGGAACTGGAGTGTATAACCTCCAGAAATTTAAGAAGAACACCATCCAATTCCTACATAATTTCCCTTGGTTCTCACGATGTTCTCTGAACATTACAGGATATCCCTTTTCGTGGGAACCAGAACATAAAAAAAGGCCGGGAAGTGTCACATCGTTCTTGTCACTGTAACTATGAAAATCTTGGTAGATATGGTTTCGATAAATGCAGATTAAAACGACATTATCGTGAACTCCATATACTGAAAAACTACCAGTGAATTAATTTTGAATTTCTTCATTCATGCTAAGACGATGATAAAAATAAATTAGTATATGTCCATTTCAAAACACACAATTCCTGCGCCATTTTAAATTTCATCAATTCATTGGTGTGACTGGTGTGACGTCTTAGTCCCAACACGCCTATTGTCCTTGAACTGACCAATTACATTGCAACACTGCAGAATGACGAGGTATCAGAGAGAGATAGCTACAGTTCGGGACTAAAACGTCACGACTCCACCATCATATTCGGCTGTTTGAAATATCGAATGAAATATGCTGATTTCAAAACGATATAGATTCGATTCCCTTCAACTTCAACTCATAATATTGATTGTACATTGAAAGAGGTTTGCACGGATTTCTTCCCTCAGTGGTCTTCCCCATTACCATAGCAGCGAAATATCGGCTGACATAGCTATTCGACATCCCAGCGAGCACAAAAACATCTCAGAGATGTTAAAAGTACGAGATTTCGAGACATTGAAGATCCACTGCGACGTTCTGTTCACACATGAATAGAACTATTATAGAACAGCCAATGTCCGCCGCAGTCGGCAATTATCGAGATGTCCTTGATATGTCACAAAACTACCTTCTCCCTAGTTCTTTTTAAAGCCTTTTCATGGACACATCAAAACATTTTTAACGCGTCTTGCGCACATTAAATCGCTGTAAAAAAACATTTTCGAGGTACTTTTCTGAAGCCTTTTGTCAAAATGAACTTTTGCATTAGGATTCCATTTCCCTTGAATGGAAAAATGCATTAAAAATAGATTGAACATAAAAATATTTTCTTGATATGAAATTATCTTCTTAATCGGTTTCTGAGTACCTATAGTGCTTACTAAACACAGACATATAATTGGGAATAGGTTAGTAGGAGGGTTATGTGAGTGCACCTCAGAGGTGCAGCAACCTTGAACGTGGGCGGCCTTGAACGTGTGTGGTCTTGGGCATGTGACTGCACCGCACCGTCGCCGCAGTGACGTCAGTGACCTTGGACGTGGGTGGTCTTGAGCGTGAGACGATGTGGGCCTTCGAAGGGGTCTGAAAAGACCCGCCGCAGCGATGCAGCAACCTCGAACGTGGGTGGTCTTGAGCATGTGACTGCACCGCACCGTCGCCGCAGTGACGTCAGCGACCTTGGACGTGGGTGGTCTTGAGCGTGAGACGATGTGGGCCTTCGAAGGGGTCTGAAAGGACCTGCAGCTGTTCGCATCGACCCGGACCGTGGGTGGCCTTGAGCGTGCAGTGGAGTGGAAACGGATATCGCTTTGAAATTCGGAGGACTGTGTAAACACCAGTCGCCGTTGGTTGGGTGATTCTTGACGTAGAAGTAGGAGGCGACCTATGATTTGTTGATTGGTTAGGGAGGTTCCTTCTCGAGTATCTCTTCGACATTATGCTGTGATGTGGTGTACAGCTATTAGATGTATATCCTTACATAAATTCATTTTCAATTGTATTCTCATCATTTTTTCTTTATTTTAAGGTTGGGTTTTGGAGAAAATTTTATTCCTCGAGTGCAACATCAACAAGTTCAGTCCACTACGAGGCTCTTCATATATGGAGCTGCCCAAGTTTATCCAGAAGAAGATGGCGGTGGTGAATGTCCAAAACGAGGACCAGCATTGTTTCGCATGGGCTGTAACGTCAGCATTATATCCAGCAGCAGTACGCAGTCATTTGATATCTTCATACCCTCATTTCTCCACTGTTTTAAACATAACAGGTATAGATTTCCCAGTCAAATTACGCGATATTTCAAAATTTGAGGGCCTCAATGACTGCTCCATTAACGTTTACGGATTAGAGAATATATTCGAAGATAGTAAGATGAAGTATGAAATAGTTGGACCTTTACATTATTCTCAGAAGGTGCTAGACAAACATGTTAATTTGCTACTCATTACTGATGATGAGAGCGGTAATAGTCATTATTGTTGGATCAAAGATCTATCGAGATTGGTATCTACTCAAATATCTAAAAACAGGAGTAGAAAATATTTTTGCGACGGTTGTTTGATCTATTTTAATGATGAGCGCAAATTGATCAATCATCGCTTACATGATTGCAATCATATCTACACCAGAACACCAACAACAGAATTGAAAATTGACAAATTTGGTAGGGAAGTACCTGAAAATATATTGAAATTCGAAAATTTTGAGAGACAGTTGAAGGTGCCGTTTACTATCTACGCAGATTTTGAATCAATTTTGAAACCAATTCTCACCAGTGAACCCGATCCGGAGCATTCTTTTACAAACAAAACATTCGAACACGAACCGTATTCTTTCGCATTCCTTATCAAATGTTCCTTTGATGACTCCAAATCAAAATTTGTGACTTATCGAGGCAAGGACGCTGCAAAAAAGTTTGTCGATAAGTTAGTCAGTGAATCAGAGAACATTTACAATTCTTATTTGAAACATGTAGTTCCAATGAAAAAATTGACTATTCAGGAAGAGTTGGAATTCTCAAATGCAACAGAGTGTGGTATCTGTAAGAAGCCCTTTGATGATAACGATGTAAAAGTGAGAGACCATTGTCATATAACAGGTCATAAAAGATTTGGGGCCGCGCATTCTGTCTGTAATTTGAATTTTAAGTTACCGAACTTTATTCCAGTCATATCTCACAACATGAGTGGTTACGACAGTCATATGTTCATAAAACAGTTATTCGCAGATGGTGACAATAGTGAGAGAGTGGATGTTATTCCTCAAACCAAAGAAAAATATTTATCATTCACTAAGTACATATTTGTCGATAGTTATATGGGTAAAAACGGTCAAATGAAAAAGGTTTTCTTGAAACTTCGATTTATTGATAGTTTTAGATTCATGGCATCATCCTTGGCCAATTTGGGTAAGATTCTAAGTCGTGACCAGCTGGTTGATACTGCAAAATACTTTCCAGAAATGGATAAATTTGAATTGATGACTCAAAAGGGCGTTTTTCCATATAGTTTTGTTAGTTCTATGGACAAGCTAGATACAGATACCTTACCGAGTAAAGACGATTTTTATGATAACTTGAGGAATGAACATGTTTCAGATGAGGATTATATGAGAGCGGTCCGTGTTTGGAATGTGTTCGAATGTAAAAGTCTTGGAGAGTATTCGGATATATATCTTAAATCAGATGTCTTACTGTTGTGTGATATTTTTGAAAACTTTAGGAATATTTGCTTAAAAGCCTATGATTTAGACCCCGCGCAATACTACACTGCACCTGGCTTATCTTGGGACGCTATGCTCAAGTGCACTCAAGTAGAATTGGAGTTATTAACTGATATTGATATGATACATTTCTTTAAGAAAGGCATACGTGGTGGAATAAGTACTTGCGTTGACCGTAAAGCTGTTGCTAATAACAAATTCCTCCCAAATTTCAAACCTGATGAACCACAATCATTCATTACCTATTTAGATGCAACGAATCTTTACGGTCATAGTATGTCACAACCGCTACCGACATCTGGTTTCTGTTGGCTAACACCTAAAGAAATACAGACATTGGATATCATGAGTGTTCCGGACGATAGCCCAATTGGGTATGTACTTGAGGTCGATGTTCACTATCCTGCAGAACTTCATGATACCCATTCAGATATGCCTTTCTTAGTCGAATCTATCACACCACCGCACTCTAAATCAAAAATTCATAAACTCATACCTAACTTGAACGATAAGAAAAAATACGTCGTTCACTACAAAAACCTAAAACAGGCGATTTACAATGGTTTATTATTAGAGAGAACTCACAGAATACTGAAATTCAATCAGTCACCGTGGTTGAAGAAATATATAGATAAGAACACCGTATTGCGAAATAATAGCTCCAATAAGTTTGAAAGTAATCAGTTCAAAATGATGACTAATTCAGTGTATGGTAAGACGATGGAGAATGTGGATAAGAGACGCGACATAAAACTGGTCACTCGTTGGCATAGTATAGGCAGAAGTGCTGGTGCTTGCGCCTTAATATCACGTCCAAATTTTGAATGTGCTTCCATATTCACCGAGAACTTTCTTGCTATACATATGGGTAAAGTCAAAGTTAATTATAATAAACCATTGTATTTGGGTTTCTGTATATTGGACATGTCTAAAACCGTTATTTATGACTTTTATTATCAATTTATCAAGGCAAATTTCGGTGATAGAGCATCGCTACTCTACACAGACACCGATTCATTGATATTGAAAGTTAAGACAGATAATTTTTATGCATTCATGAAGGATAATATTGAGAAATTCGATACTTCTAATTACCCTCAAAATAATAAGTTCAATATGCCTGTAACAAAATCAATTCTCGGGAATATGAAAGATGAGTTCCCCAATGATCCCATAATGAGCTTCTACGGTACAGGGGCTAAAGCTTATTACGTGCAATCGGTAGGGACCGAGTTGAAAAAAGCGAAAGGGGTCTCACACGCAGTTGTCCAACAACAATTACATCTAGACGATTATAAGAGCATAGTAGAACAAGGTGGGCTCATATTCCGAAAGATGAATTGTTTCAAAAGTTATTTGCATGATATGTATACGGAGATGAAGAACAAGGTAGCTCTTTCACATAATGACGACAAGCGGTTTATAATCCCCAATATCACGAAAACCCTACCTTGGGGACATAGTG
Source organism: Phaedon cochleariae (assembly GCA_918026855.4). NCBI lineage: Eukaryota > Metazoa > Arthropoda > Insecta > Coleoptera > Chrysomelidae > Phaedon > Phaedon cochleariae. Next base: position 128,064 of record OU896722.1, read on the forward strand.
ATATCGAGTTTTATAAATCCGATCCTGAGGATAATGTTAGGTGGTGCAATCAAGTAATAGAATCGTTCATGACTGAAGATGAAAAAAGATTAGATCTACTGATCCAACTATTGGAGGAAGAAATGAATTGAATCATAAACTGGGAAATCTATTTTTTTGTGATGATAAAATTAGATAGTCATAGTCCTGATGTAATTAGGGAAATATTGAGTACTTATAAGCATCATTTTGTAAATATATATATATATATATATATATGTGTGTGTGTGTGTGTACTAATCTATATTTGTAATTATAATTTTATGTCGAGTGTCAGCCTCTAAATGTAAAAAACAAAAATATTATTATTGAGTACTTGTGATTTAGGTAGAGTTCAAATATTCACTATTTCTACATGAGCGTCATTCTGTGTATATAGTAAGCTCTATTGAATAGGGCGCTCAGTATAAGTTGATCATTTGTCGGGTAATGATGAATAAAACTATCGATAAATTTGGGCGCAAAAAGAGTAAATCCGTTGTTTCACTACGCGGCCCGGCAGGTGTAGGCTTCAAACTAGATAAAGATGGTAATTTCGATCTGCAAGGCAAAAAATTAATAAATGTCGGTGCTCCGATCATTAACAGCCATCGTATGGAGATGGAGTCCTTGAAAAAAGAAATCGCCCACGTGAAAGAAGATGCATTACAGGCTGTGAAAGCTGACGTATCGTTAGTAGTCAGAGATGCTCTGATTCTCTTTGATAAACAACAGACTGCGTTCAGATTTTCAATGGCTGAAAAGCAAACCATCATGGAGAGTGAAGTTAAATCACTGATTAATGAATTGTCTGAAATTCGAAAGAGAATAGATTGACATTAGCCGTCGAAAAAAAATTGCCTGATTCTACTACCAGCACCTACCCTTCTCCAATGACTGCAATGATGTCATCTGGAACAATGATCTTAGCGAGTAATAATAATGAATCAAATATACTTTGTCAATATATCTATTAGGTAGGTATGTAATAAAAATATATCTTTCATGTAATAAAAATATATATTTAAAAAAAAAATCGTATCATTATTTCTATATGATTTGTGTGTGTGTGTGTGTGTGTGTGTGTGTGTGTGTGTGTGTGTTTGTAAGACGGGGTTTACGAGGACAATAGCAAGTTCAAATACTAGGTAGCGAGGACATTTTGGCATGCGAGGACCGAAAAAATGTCCTCGCAGATATCTGTCCTTGCTATCGCCTTATTCGGCTTATTCCGATCATTTCTATACCTATATCATGAAAATTTGATGTGTCCTCCTAAGACGGATCCTCAACGGACGCCCAGTTCCGTCACACACCGATAGGTAGCGCATCGAAAAAACTATATACACAGAGTATCCACCATCTAGGCCTAATGCGAGGACAATCGATACACACTGTGTGTATAATGAACACCAATGGAATGCTCCCATTCAAAATTTGAATGAGGCTGACGGAAACTATACACAACACTCCTAGCGAGGGCACTGAATCCAGTAAAATACATAATATCCCGACAGTTGTTTTCAGTAATACGGTAGTTTAGCGGAATCGTTTTATAATTTGTGGTTTTGTACTAGGTAGCTCGAAGTATTAATTTGTTATTGTCTATATATTTCAAGAGCTAATGCTCAGTTTTCCTACCACATAACTTATAGTATCAAGATGGAATATGATGTGATGTCTAATAAATAATTTCATCTATTTATTACGGAATGTCCAAACGGAGGACTCATTAGTCTTCTTACTCATGAACCGAAAATAAACGTTCAGATATACCGGGTGACACAGACACATGGTATACTCCCATTTCCTCATTTGTTTTTCTAGCTATATTTCTGGAATTCGGAACATCGCATATGCTCTCTAGAGGACACTTTTACACATTTTCTCACCTTCTCACCTTCTCGTTTTCCAGGAAATGACTTCAACTTTCGATTCACAAACGAAACACCCTATATTTCATTTCATAATTGGTTAGAGATTATTATAACGGATTCTACGATACCAGGTTTGATTGGGTTATTTCAAATGACCACGAAGATATTCGAGTTCGGAGTTTCCATATGATCAATGGGTGTGACGGCGCAACATCGAAACTTCTATTTCTGTCACACACACGAAATATCTTGCAGAAAACATTTGCATAAGCTGCCTTTGTGTAGCAAGTCCTGAAATTATTAAGTGAACATGTGAAAAAGAGGGGGTATTCCGGAACAATTATTCAACGTATGCTTCTTCACTCAATGCAATTGAATTATGTGGTGTGCATACATTAAATGATTTTTCCTAGTGAATACAAAAAGTGCATGTGCAAAAAATTTTCACAGCGCATGTGCACGCCACGATTGTATGCAAAGTAGTTTATCGTGATACAAGTTACACTAAAAATAGGTCTGTGAAAAAGCATACGTTAAATAATAGTTCAACAATACCCCTTCTTTGTTACATGTTCACTCAATAATTTCAGGACTTCTTACACGAAGGCAGCGTATGCAATTATTTTTCTGCGGGATATTTTTTTCAAATTTCAACGAAGACCAATTTGCAAGCATTGAATAATCGTTCAGAATCATCAAAATCCAATGCCAATTCGAATTTGAGTGGTAATGACGCTGCATGCGAGCACACTTAGATACCTGTCTAGTACATTTTTTCATCGCTTGGAGCGCACTAAAGGAAATCCCTATAATGTTCAAAGAACATCGTGCGTTCCTAGGGAGAATAGGAAAAGGAGGTAGGTATTGAAAGATGCATACATTGAAAAAACGTTGAACAAAATCTGTCATTACCGGCCAAACTATTAGACAAATATCTGGTGAAGTTCACAACAAAGTGATAGAGTTTCTCAAAATGATAAAATATACAACGTGTTCAATTTAAAATTTCTGAGTGGCAACTACTTCCTAGTAGAAGCGACAACGCTACAGTGTTTGAAATATTTTTATATACAGGGTTAGTCACGAGCAACATGGCGGACTCTGACTAAATGGGAACATATTATGAAATTTCAGTACACCATCAGTTTCGTAGCGGGCTCTGAATTCTATATACGTTTCGAAAATATTCAGCATACCAAAGTTTCGATTTTTCACGGAACATCCTGTATTTTATTGTATTTCGAGGTTCTACTTGAAGAGTTGATTTCATCGATCTATCACAACATAGCACACTCGCGGTTTAGCGGGCATGATGACGGAGATATAGGGGTGTGAAAAATATATATTTTTTTGTTTAGGAATTTTTTGTCTCGAAACTATTCATTATATTGATCATAACGGCTTATATGACACACATCTTAACTTTTTATTCACTGTCTACTGACATTTAACTGAAGCAAATATAGAGTGATTCATAATTTAGATTTCTGAACTACCATACAAATGCAGGATGGTTTGCAATTTAGATTCCTGAACCACCAAACAAATGCAGGGTGGTTTACATTTCAGATTTGTGAACCACCCCGTATTTGTTTATAGTGTATGATGAATTGGTATTCATCGTACAGGTCGTGGAAAGAAATTCAGAATTGAGAAAACCCAATAACGTTTCTGTGATTAGAGGTATGTCAAAACAAATTTCCATCGTTCAAGTTTGAACCCCTTGATTGGGTATGGAAGTATTGAAAAGGAATATTCTCAGACATATTAGGAACATGAAGAAAATATTAAGAAATATACTGAGAATTCGTTTGTGTTCAGTAGATATAATTCAATGTTCATCGTGGCATATAGCCTGGAAAGTAGTTATTATCTGTTGAGTATACCGAGAAAGAATTTATATTTTTATCAGATAGATAATGCGAATTTTAATTCTTCTTGATATGTACCATTTTCCATTTTTTTATGTTCATAATAAATCTGATGAGAATATTCCCTTTCAACACCTTGTATTTGTTTTGATTAAATGTTATTATGTAGTAAATCAAAAGTGAAGATAGGAAGATACAAGCCATTTCGACCAATAATGAATAGTTTCAACACCAAAAATTTCTCTGAAGTTGAAAAACCTATATTTCATAATTCCCGCAAGACTCCAAGTGTGTGATAGATCGAGCTTCTTCAGAAACAAACTGAAAAGGAGTAAAATACATAGTGTTCCATGAGACAAATCGCAACTTTGGTATTCCACACCCTTGCAGAGCACCCTGTATATTGGTGAATATTCTCAATACGTAATTTCCAGAGCCCTTTACGAAACTGGAATGATGAAATTTCATTACGATGACAAAAACGGGAATATGACATGTTCTCGTTTCCCCGTCAGAGTCCATCTCGTACTCGTGATTCACTATGTATAGATCAAAACATCACTGATATTTCGGATTTTCTACATGATAACCCTTCTCGAATCTTATACCACTCGACATTTATTTTATTTTCTCCAAGCGGCAGGGAAAGTGGCTTTTTCCTGACACTTGACAGGCAGGAAAGGTGTACTTTCTCTGCCCAGACAGGAAAAGTTTGTTGCTATGCAACTTTCCAAGAAATGTGAATGAAATTGGTAATCAAAATCGACACTGACATTGGGTGAACACAAAATGATGGAGTTATCAATAAATAATAACACAAAATTGGTGTCATAACATTCGGAGAAAATATTATATGTTTCACACGGCAGTAAATGTAGATTGACTGCCTTGGCTGAATTCCTAGCTTCGCTACGCACGGCTATGAACTATCAGTCGCGGCAGTCAATCTGCTCTACTCTCCTGCCTTGTATAACAAATAACTATTTTATATTTATTAAAAACCGAAAGGCACACTGGCTGAAATGACGGGAATATACTCTTATTGATTGCAATGTTTCTTGCCAATTCATGCATCTTCAATTGTCAACATTTCAGAACTCCTTGATGATCTAATTACTGGCGAGAAAAAATGTGATCCCTCTAAAAGTCACTATTGTTGTGCTACTTTGTGAATTATAATAATATCAATATTTTTCATTTACCCAGTATAGTTAGGTCTTGGTGTTTTCTAGACATTCCTTGCCTTACTATTACTAATACGACTCTGTGTATTAGTTATTCATGCGAGGTCCTTTTTTTGTCCTCGTACCCTTACATTAAAAATTGGAGTCCTCGTAACAAGTGATATCGATAAGTCTTACAGCGAATACTATTGTTTTCGTACCTTTCCTGGAAAATCAAGAACAGAGATAATAATATTCTCAGTTTGGTTGAATCATTCCTCCTGCGAGGAACTTCCTGCGTCTTAAATTTACTGATTGTGTGTGTTTCTACTGTTTCTTGTGATTGAGGAACTGTGATTGAGAAACAGTGGTCTAATGTAGAAATCATGGAGACACATACCCATTTCAAGAATTACATAGACATGAATACTTTACCAGGAAAAATAGAAATCGAAAAATTCCTGATTGCAAGGGGCCACATACTGAATAATAGGAGTTGGACAAATGTGAAAGATTATCTCCGTAATTACATGAAGAAAATTGAAAATGAATGAATCGTTTGTAGTTTTAAGTTATTAGGTACCTACCTACTACTGTTCAATATGGAGGGTGTACTAGTTGTTATCAATTTCACAGACACGTGGAATACTTCATTTTGAGTAGGAATATTGTTGTATTCAAACCACCTATCCCGATCTCATTAGAGATAGAGTACATTGAAATAGATTTTTCATGATTTCGTAATGTCTGCTCAACAAGACAAGTATACTGTCCGAAAGACTATGTTGATTTCAACCTACTGCAGTTATTGGTAGTATTAAGTGTTCTGATACTCTTTTGAACAATATATTGTCTGAAATTCATGTAATATATTATACTAATCTTACTTCAACGACTTCATCTCCCTTAGGATTGTATGGGAGAGTATGTTTCTCAGAACTCCTAGAATTCAACTAGTTTTATTATTATATTGGTTGAATCAATATGTTATATGTATATTTGTCAACGTTCATATTCAACAGCATTCTGTTGACAATTTGGTACCTATTCCTCAGAGTAATTGACTCTAACATTTCACACTGTTTCCATGATTGGTTCTATTCAGATCAGTCCATTGATATATGAAATTGAATAAACGTCATTAAAGATTCCTGCTAATTCAATGGAATTTATATCAACTGATATGAAAACATCAATCATTATTGTAATTCAGATTAGTCAATGATTAAAATTCAGAAAACTTCGATGGATAATTTTCTTTCTGAGACCATTAAGTACTTCAATTTTTCACTATTATACTGATATATACCTACAAACACATTATGCATTGGAAATATTTCATCTGCAGATTGTATTGACAACAATATTAGGTATATTTTTGATAATTGAGAGTGAATTATTCTGTAATGGGGTTACAGTGACTACTTCACAAATTAACATGAAAGTTTGGGCAATTAGGTTTTCCTAATCGAGAAAATCGAATAAGTTTTCATTGTACAAGTCTCACCTTTCCGTTTGAAAAAATTATGGTTCAATGAGAAAAAGGAATGAATGATATTCCAGATTTTTGGGATTTTCACTCCTCGTTTCTATAAAATAAGAATATGCAAACCATCTGGTTTGTCCTTGGTACACGTATATTGAAATAATACTTATATTTTTATTTTATAAAAACGGGGAAAGAAAATCCCAAAGAATCTGAAATAATCATTTCACCTCTTTGAAATCAATGGAATATAACAGCATGACTGAAATATATATTGAACCTCCTATCTCAGTAAGTATTGATATTTGACGCCCAGTTATCAAACATAAATATTATTTGTCGGTATAAAATCTACAAGTGAAATATTACCCATTCAATATAAATCAACTTGTATGTAATTACATTCTGAATCTCCATTAATTTTATATCTTCAATCCACAGAGTACCTACTGATTACGTCCACATCATCAAATAACCTATATAGAAAATATCGAGTTCTTGAAATACTTTTTCACGGTAATCAAATCCCTTCAAATTACATGTAGAATACGTTGGAATTTTCAGAAAAATCATAATTTCCAATGAAATTTACTTCACAGGGAATATTAATTAGACGTATTTAAGACGAATTTGAAATAACCTGACGTTAAGAAATTAAGTTTTCTGACACTAAATAATTAATGCTTCACTTTTCTCAATACCCGTTGACCTTGAATTTAGGAATTTCAATTCACTATTGTGAATACTGATTGATGTTTTCTCAATCCAATTTGACTAAACTGAGTGATAGTCGGTGCACACTATACCGACTGTTTCAATATATTAGAGATGTTCGGTATTATGTCGATTAATGTTGCGACTCAAGGTTACTAAGAATTATTGTTTTCTTTGTCTCAGCTATTTTACCAAAAATTAGTAGTAGTTACGATTTATTTTCGCCTTTGTGATACTTTTGAGTTGAATGTGTTTTTAAAAAATATTAGAGATGGAATGTTAGTCTCTGTGAAAATATTTGGCATTTTATGTTTTTTGTATGTATTAAAATGTACCTACCCAGGAGATATTTTCTCTGATTTCTTCATCCTCAACCAAGACCCTTTCAAAGCTATAAGCTGAATTATCTCATAATATGATGAGATTGAACAAAGTATTTATGATATTGAAGTTTTATTACTGAAACTCAAAAATTTCACGATAACATTCTTGTGCCATTAACGAAGTGACCTCGTTATTTTTTTGTTACTTGAATTATCAAAAATGATGTTTTTTGAAAAATTTTGTTCATCGAGAAATGTTTGTATGAGAATGAATTCTCAAATTATTTCACTAGAATGTTAAGATAGCCTTACCAAGATCGAAACTGTTTTTTATTGATTTATTGAAATGTTATCATGCATCTTGATTAGTTTATCGAAGAAAGCGTTATCCAATTTTTATACATAAGTTCCAACATTTTCCCACGTTATGAGGACTACCACGGAGTATTATTGTTGAATGAATTACTACGTTGAGAGGACAGAATTTCAGATAAACTACACACAAACATAATGTTTTTCAAGGGCATCATAACCATTGCTATTATTTGATGTTTTTCGCTTTTTTAGTGATATTTCAACAAAAAACCTTAAACAAGTAATCAATCATATAAAATGAAGATTGCGCATTTTGGTACTGTTCTGCATGACTGTAACAATGGTTGAAACAGTTATTTTTGTTTCCTTGAAGAGATTTAGAGGGAGAGTTGACCACTGTAACTTTAAGAAACCACGTGATTCAACGTGCTGTCCCAAAGTTAACCTGGTCAGATACTAATCGAATGAAGGTAGAGTGCATTTCGTGTAATGTGTTATAATGTCTTTTTATGAATCTCAGAGCATTTTCAGCTATTAGACAATCTCTGAGTGTTTTTGTTTTGCTTTGGATGTTGGGGAATTCCGATGTAGCACAACTACATGAATGGACCTGGTTCTACCCCAATGCTAACCTAACTAGGTAGACCATGACACTTAATCATATTGACCCTTTTTATTACTTAACGTATTTGACTTATGAAAGGATCCGAAGAGTGACAAGGCCTGGTCTTTCGGGCCCTCTATTCATACAGATACAGGGTGGTCAGAATTCTGAATTTCAAACTATACCCTATATTTGTTCCATGTAAGTCATTTTGACCAATAATGAATACCTAGTTTCGACACATAAAAATCCTAAAATTGAAAAATCTTGATTTTCAACACCCTATATATATCTGTAGAAACCAAGTGTGATACATTCACGAAATCAGCTTTCCAGGGAGACTATAAAAATGCAATGAAATACAGGGTGTTCCGTTTGAAAACATAAAGTTGCTGCTACTTTCTAGTAGGAGCGGCAACGCCGCATCGTTTCAAATAAACTACGCAACACTAATTTCGTCGCACCCCAAAATGTTGACCATATTGAAATATGAATAACCTTCTTCTGCTTTGAACAATTCGAATTCGGATCACACTGTTCGCTAGCTCAGTGCTTCAGCTATAAACCTGAGGTTTTTCACATTAAATCGCTACAGGGTGTTACCTGAAACTGTGCAAAATTACCGAATTTTCGAAAGGGTCTCAAATAAAGAGAAACATATTTTTTCTAACTTTGAAAGCAAATGCATGAAGATGACCTCATCATCTTGCTACAGTTTTGGAATTGTCATCTTATTTCTTTTATTCACAGAGTGATCTCCAAAAACACAACTTTTCTGTTTTGCAGTCATAACTTTTTTTTCTCGTTAACCGATTTTCCGAATCTCAGGCTCATTTCGAACCTGAAACTTATGATGAAGAGGTATGTACAGGGTGGCCCATTATTGTGAAAAAGTGAGATAACGGCTTCGCTGTTTGAGACAAATAAACAAAAATTTCTGAGATGGTTCAAGCTCATGAGCAGCACATTCCTATAATATTTTGCGTTGAAAAGGGTGACTCAAAAATACGTGAAGTATCAAAGCTACCTATACTTCTTCTTATAGAACACCATGTATTGTATTGTATTTTCAGATTCTCCATGAGCTGATTCCATCGATCTATCACACTTTAGGTTTGGGGGATGTTATGACAGATTTTGGGAGTGTGGAAAATCTAGATTTTTCAACATTCGGATTTTTTTTTGTCAAAAGTACCCATTATTGGTCAAAACGGCATCAATTTCTTCATTTCAACTTTCGATTTACTATCTACTGTCATTTAATTTTGATGGATACAGAGTGATTCATGATTATACTGAATTATTAACCACCCTGTATTCGTTCAAGCCGTTCCGATCAATAATGAGTACTTTTGACACAAGGAATCTCGAAAGATGAAAAATCTCGATTTTCTACACTCCTTATCTCTGTCATCACTTCTTAGAATCAAAAGTATCGAAAATTGAAAAATCTGAATTTTTCACACCCTATATCTCTGTCATAACTTTCCTTCAACCTAAAGTGTGATATATCGATGACATCAGCTCATAAGGAAGAATCTGAAAATACAATACAATACAGGATATTCCATAAGAAGAAATATAGGTAACTTTGATACGTCACGCATTTTTCAGCCACCCTGTATAACGCAAAATATTTTAGAAATGTGCTGCTCATGTGCTTAGACCATATCTCAGAAAACTTTGTTCATCTGTCTTAAACAGCGGAGTCATTATCTCACTTCCTCGCACTAATCGGCCACCGAGTGGGTCACCCTGTACATATCTCTTCATCTGAAGTTTCAGATCCAAAATGAGCCTGAGATTTGGAAAATCGGTCGACGAGGAAAAAAGTTATGACTGCAAAACCGAAAAGTTATTTTTTTGAAATCACTCTGTAAATAAATTAAATAAGAAGACGATTCAAGAACTGTCCCAAGATAATGAGGTCATCTTCATGATTCTGCTGTCAGAGTTGTAAAAAAAAATGTTTCCTTCATTTGGGACCATTTTGAAAATTCCGAAATTTTGCACAGAATCAGGTAACACCCTGTAGCGATTTTATGTGAAGAACCTTATGTTCTGAAGAAGTACGAGATTATAGCTGAAGGACTGAGCTATAGCGAACAGTGTGATCCAAATTCGAATTGTTCAACGCAGAAAAAAGTTATTGATATTTCAATATGAGCAACATTTTGGGGTGCGACGAAATTAGTGTTGCGTAGTTCATTTTAGAAGTGCAAATCATGTCAATTTATACGTACCATCAAATATTCAAAAAATAATTATTTTTCTTCAGTTCGGGCCCAGCGATGAAACGAAACGAATAATTACGAGAGATCGCCTGTACAATAATTTCAGAACAGAAATTCTATGAAGTTATATTCACAATACGAATAATGTCAATAGATTTCCATATTACTTTCATCGAAATTCATCCACACAAAAGAGTTGAAATTTTCTGAATGAAGAATGCAGATACTATTCGAGATATAATAAGAATAAAATACTATACACTGTCCTCATAACTTTACTGTGTCCTCTCAACCTCACACAAAAACTATTGAAAATAGCGGGAAATAGCGTCCTCGTAAAGAGAGTCCTCGCAATACATTGTAAGTATGGAGTCCTCGCAACAGGCAAAACTGCAGAGTGTGAAGTGAAAATAAGAGAATTCATCGAGTGTATTATCAAATTTAGATACCATATACATAATAATCGTCCACCACGCATATTTCATGTGCTTAAAATGATTCCTTCACAGGGTCCTCGCTACAGGGCATTTGGTTCAAAGTCCTCATAAACCCCCCCTTCTACGTATGTGTGTGTGTGTGTGTGTGTGTGTGGGTGGGTGGGAGGTGTGTGTGTAAAGGAAATAATATTGATTCAAATAATGTATTTATTAAAACTATTCAAGAATGCATTACAATATAATTAGATTCAAACAATTGCAGATTTATCAATCCATGAATTATGTATGTTCGAGAATCCCAGCCATTTCACATATACTTTGCCACCTTTCTCCTTTAAAATTTTCTCAACCAAGTATACATCTGAATTTCTCGTTTTCAACAATTCCACTTCATAAAAATATCCTTTGATTGGTCTTCCTCCAATAATATCTTCGATCAAGTATGTTATAGGGTTGGTTGTGTTTATTTTGGAAATTTTGAAAAGCTCTGATGAAAAGTTTGCAAGATATCCCTTCTCGAAAACACCTTTGTATTTACTGATTCTCACAATGTCACCAATTTTGAATTTCGGCTTCAAGGCCAGTTTCGGATGATTGAATGCGCTCAGTTTTGTTGTTGGGGTGACGTCGATGGGCTTCATTCCAGTTGTTCGATGTCTTCGGTTATTATATGCAGTAGTAAGTTCGTGTAAAACATCGAGCCATACATATTTTCCTCTTGCTGAAAACTCTTTATATAACCAATTCTTCAGAGTTCTTATGACACGTTCGACGATTGCAGCTTTCATAGTACCATACGTTGAATAATGATTGATTTTATATTCATCCATAAGCTTGTTGAACCAGCGATTGTAAAATTCACTTCCAAGATCACTCTGCACATTATTCGGTGAATATTCCGCTCTTTGGAGTACTTTTCTCATAGCTTCAGTAACTTCAACACCTGTTTTATTTTTAATAGCCTCAGTCCAGACATATTTGGAATAGCAATCGATAACGAATAGAATATATCTGAAACCTTTATTTTCCTTCGCATACGGTTGCATTTCAGCTAAATCGATCTGCCACAAATCCGCAAATCCTTTGATTATCGTTTTCCTCCTAGGAAAATTGCGACGAGCTGGTTTGTGTAATTCCTCAACAACTTGACGTTTCACATCACTTATTTCAGCAGCCATCCTCAATCAATTTTTCGATAATCCGGCGTCTGCTAAGGGCTACAGCTCGATACTAACACGAATCTCTATCATTGATATATATATATTTATCTGATTTAGTACACGATGCCTTCTTCACGTAACTCCTCTATAATCGATATTATTTCATTATCATGTCCAGTATGACCTACGGATTTCGAACTCCAAAGCAAACGTAAGCGGGCTATCAATTCTTTCGGTTTATTCCAATAGACATACTCCTTCTTGGTGTCATTAAAGATTTTTTGTGATGGTAATCCACTACCGTCCTTATGTTCAGGTACTACTCTCATTTTATATGGTGTACGAGTTAGAGGTTTGATTAACTCTCGATATTTCCTAGAATTACTAGAATTCAGACCTAGTCTGATGTCGTATCCTTTGTATGGGGCTCTAGTCTGCTCCAATAACGCTGTGTATATATTTCTATCATCTTCACTCAAAGTTTGAGGTGTGTATTTGAGGAAAAGCACTTTATATAATTCCGAACTAGCGGGATAAATTTTCGGTTTCTTCTTTCCATCACTCCCACCCAACTCAATATTTCCATTTGAGAAACGAACTTCGGCATTACCCATTTTCAACCGTCGCGATTTTGGATCTATATGTATACCGTATACTGTGTCATAGTTACTAGTATCCCCAGATTCCAATTTCCGTACGTGTCCTTCAGCGATGTCTTGTAACTTTCTAATTACAGATTCACCCCTACTCAGCTGAGTATTTAAATGCGAACCATCCGATGATGACGTAGGCGGGGTCTCCATCAAAGTATTGAACTGAGAATCGTCATTCGAGTCATCAGATGATGATTGACTAACGGAGGGTGATTCTCTTCTAGTTTTCTTGACTGTTTGCTGGGGCGTCTCATAAACTGTCGATGAAATAGGGGTGGATTGATGTATAGGTTGCAATATCGTAACATTCTTGTTTGTATTGTTTCCCGAATTTTTAGCTAGGTTAGCCTTTGTCACTGCAGAAATGTCATTCAATGGTTTAGTTATCGGCTCGTAAATCTTCTCGAGTGCCACCTTACTCTCAGCACGATCGTTTTTGAGAGACTTGAATTTCTTTCGTACTGCATCGGTTGCCTCGATGAGCTGTCGTTTCAGGTTAATTTCACCATCACTTGTTGAGACCTCCATGTTGGATTATGCGAATGTATAGTACAACGATGACGCTCGCACTACGGCTAATGATTAAATGAAAGTGTACACATCGGGTATCAAGGGTATATGAAGCTATCAAATCCTTTTCTGTATCGACCATCCATTATTTCTCTATCTTTATCAATCACTAGAAAGCCGTATTTATTATCCCAACATTGTGAGCACATATATTGAAATTGCTTGAAATCCATATCGGGCGATACGTGGTCGGAAAAAATGTGGTGCATATTCATCACATCTTGTTTGAACATGATTATGAAATTGGAATTATCACGAATCAATTGCTTTGGCACTCTAGAGACTGTCTGTGCTAGATAGAAACAGTCAATATTCTTATGTCGGCCCATACTGAAATATGAGCGAATAACATCCTGTTTCTCACACATGACATCATCAAATATAAATATCGAATCTGGCTCAGCCTCGGATGGTTCCATTATATCCTCATTATTATCGAATGTGTAGAATCCTAATCCTTTTATCGGTTCGAGTACTTTACGTAGATACTCATATTTCGGTTGGTATGTTGATTTCGAATAAATGTAGACATTGGCGAAACGTAGACCATCAGCATTAGTTAGTAAGGATATCATAACATTCGTTTTACCACAATTCGAAGGGCCAACTATAAGTCCGCGAATTGTTGAGGGGAACAATTTTCCATGTCGGTGAAAGGAATTTACCAATCCGCAGCCGACTTTCTCATCCAAATTATCAACATGGAACTTTTCTTTCTGCTGGACAATACGCATCGTGTGACGGTTGGATAACATATAAATAGGATTCAATTGAAGATCAGTCATTTATATGATGGTTGTCGAACGTTGCACACGTAAAAACGGTTATGGGAAGAAATCCGGTAGAGGTGTTGTTAACTCTATAATAAATAAACTTCCATTCGAAGTACATATCCCCGGAGGATACCAATATTGCGGACCAGGAACCAAATTAGAGAAAAGGTTGGCTCGTGGAGATCCGGGCATCAATCAATTAGACGTTGCTTGTAAGCGACACGATATAGCTTACTCTCAAAACCCGGACGATATTTCCGCCAGACATACAGCAGATCAACAGCTAGAACAATCTGCTTGGAATATTGTGAAATCTAAGGAAAGCGGCATACGTGAGAAGGCTGCAGCTTGGCTGGTCACTAATATAATGAAGGGGAAAAGGCGATTTGGTATGGGATGCAGATTTGATGAGCGTCAAGTGAAAAAAAAATCTAACGCTAAGAAACCAACAAAAATTGCATTTGGGTCCGGTGTAGTTCACAAAGTTCGTGATGCACTACGTCATCAGGCCGGTGGAAATAAGAAGCTCGAGAAGAATATGGACAAAGCTGCAGCTATAGCTTATCAGGCAGCGCGTAAATACGTCAAAATCGCAGGTGGAAAGAAAAATATTCGCACCCCGCGCATTATACCTATCCCCAAAGTTGGAGGTTTTCTCCCGCTAATACCGATCTTTGCCGGCCTATCAGCACTCGGTAGTTTGGCTGGTGCTGCTGCTGGAATAACAAAAGCTGTACAATCGGCTAGAGCTACCAGAGAACAGTTAGCTGAAGCAAATCGTCATAATCAACATATGGAGGCGATAGCCATCGGGAAAACCGGTAAAGGATTGTATTTGAAGCCCTATCGAAAGGGTTTGGGTATCTATCTCAGACCACAGAATTCAAAAAACTTCTAGAGTCCCTACCCCGAAAACCTCTATCCAATTATGATATAATGAAGTATGCTGAGGAGATGAGAGTTCCATATTTCAGAGGCGTTTTCATGCGTGACAACTTACCAGATTCCGGTCCGCATCGCAATGAATCAGCTATAATTAACTTGGATGGAATTCGTGGTAGCGGTACACATTGGGTTGCGTACAAGAAGCGATATGGTACTGTCACTTACTTTGATAGCTATGGTGATTTACCCCCACCCAAAGAATTGATACAGTATCTTGCAAGTGATTCGAGTGAACCAATCAAAATCCTATATAATTACGACCGCCAGCAACAATTCAACACAGTCTGGTGCGGGCATTTGTGCCTGAGATTTTTAACAACCAACAACTCGAAGCAAATTGAATAGAAGATGGCAGCAACACCAGAATTCGATCGGGAAAGCATCAAACGAATGGGCCATTCATTGATAGCTTTTTCGAGATTGCGCAGTTTATTGAAGATGAGTAGGCATCAACTTGCTGATATGCCTAAGGAGGTGATGATCGGTTGCGCACCCCATGAAATAGCGTTGGTATGGGATAAGTTACCGGTGGATCTTCAAAACGATGTCGACATTGCCAAGTACCAATACTGCGAAGAACATGTGCAAGACAATTCCAGTTCCGATGTTAATGATGGACCGAACCGTCGAAAGATATTTTGCTGCTACTGCCGTATAAATGCTGTTAATGTTATTGCTAATAATGATTTGGATATTAATACTCCGCCGATGAAAAAACGGCTCATTCATCTCTGTTGCTTGAAACAATAAAGTACTCTATCAATCATGTCCCGAACTTTTACTTTATCATCAGAATCGAGTGTATTAAGCGCAAATTTCTATCCTCCCATAGAACTCGATGTGAATAGTAGTTATGGATTAGGCTTGCATGGTTTCTACTCCTACAACTCTATACTGAACGTGGATGAGACAAATAATGCAATGGGATTTTGGTTTGAGCAAGGAAATATTTCCGTCTCCAAAGTATTCAGTATACCGCCAGGTGTGTATGAAGTGGATGAAATCAATAGAGCTATACAAAAATCTACAGATCAAATAGTACTACTGAATGGGCGACATATTGATGATGTGTTCTTTCTTCGTGCTAATAATAATACTCTTAAATGTGAAATGAAAAGCGAGTATAAGATAGATTTTAATGTGGAGAATTCTATTGCTAGCGTACTCGGATTCGAAGCGAAACTTTACCCACCCAATGAATTACATGAATCCACACTACCAGTGAGTATAATTAAGGTGCGACTGATAAGGGTTGATTGTAATATTACAGCAGGAGCATACCTCGATGGTGAAGCGGTGCATACATTATACGAGTTTGATGTTGATGTAGAGCCTGGGTACAAGCTTTCTAAGGAACCTCGAAATATTATTTATATGCCGATCAGTCCTGAAGGTCGTCAGTATATTGACAACATTACCATAAGCATATTGGACGACAAGGGTCGCTTAGTGGATTTCCGAGGAGAAATAATTATAGTGAAGTTGGAATTGAAAAAGCTCGCCTGAAAGAGACACATACGCACACACCTTCCTTAGAGAGAGAAAAAGAGAGCGGTTAAGAGATAGAAAATGGGATTTTGCTACAGTCGTCGATCCAAGCCGGATAGTTGTGAGAACATCGAAAAAGGTCGATACACCATCAATAAAAGGAAACACGGATACGGATATCAAGTCATTCGTCAAGGAGTTACCGCCCCGTCAAGACGTAAGATATCCGTAAGCGAACAAAAGTTCCTCAGATCCATAGGGTTGATTGTGTGTTGAAATTAATATTTTGTCATTACCGCGATACTGCTGCAATGATTGCTACTACTACCAGCGAGAAATTGGATGTTTTC
The DNA here is from genome assembly GCA_918026855.4 of Phaedon cochleariae. Classification (NCBI taxonomy): domain Eukaryota; kingdom Metazoa; phylum Arthropoda; class Insecta; order Coleoptera; family Chrysomelidae; genus Phaedon; species Phaedon cochleariae. Next base: position 145,045 of record OU896722.1, read on the forward strand.
GAGGAACCCCTTCTCGACAACTCACTGATCAGCCTCCATGAGCATACCTATAAACCGTATGGCTCACCATATTTCAAGAATTCCGATGAGATACGGATTCCAATCAACTTTCAAGATCTTATATTGGATATTTCCGACAGCTACATCTACATTGAAGGGAAATTCACACCCAGTGACTTGACAAAGATTTGCTACCTATCGAATAATGCTCTAGCATTCCTATTCGATGAAATCCGATACGAAATGGGCGGTGAACAGGTTGCTGTCGTTCGAAAACCTGGTATAACTAGTACGATGAAAACTCTTATATCGTATGGGCAGACTAGTAAGACTTCCTTGGAAACCATAGGATGGGGGCTAAATCAAAATAAACAATTCATTTTGGATTCAACCAGCCACGTATTCAGTGGGAAGTTGCCCCTCAAATATCTCATGGGATTCGCTGAAGACTATAACAAGGGCATTTTGAATGTGAAACAAGAGCTGATACTCATTATTGCACGCTCATTCAAAAACTCGTACATCGGTGAGGTTGATGCTGCTTTGGATATCACGAAAGTTGAATGGAAGATCAAGCACATAATTCCGGAGGATAGACAAAAATTGAAGTTATTGAATCGCATCAATAGAAGTACTAGTGACAATGCTAAGGTAAAAATAGCATACCGCATGTGGGAATTATACGAATTACCGTCTCTTCGTAGAACAGCTACAGATATATGGGCAGTTAAAACCACAAATAGCCTTGAAAGACCTCGATACATAATTATCGGTTTTCAAAATACTGAGAATTCCGATGATATATCGAAGGATGTAACAAAATTCACACATGCCAACATCAATAATATCCGCCTATATTTGAATTCCGAAGTCTATCCATATGAACGCTGGAATCTGGATTTTGACAAAAAACTTGACTCAGCAGCCTATTACGCCTATGAAAATTTCCAGAGGAGCTACTACGATAAAGATATGGGTGAACCGATGATGAACATTGAAGAATTCAGAAAGAATCCTCTGTTTCTCATTGATTGCCGCTACCAACCAGATGCTCTGAAGTCATCAAACGTTGATATCAAGCTGGAGTTTGAGACTCGTAGAACACAATTTCCTGACAATACCAGAGTCTATGCGTTAATTCTTCATGATGCATATCTGACCTATAGCGCTTTGGATGGATCGATTCAAACAAGAGCTCCTTGAAATATATATCAATATATTTTATCTATTTACTTACTCTGTATCAATAAAAAATAATGTTATTTATCATCTTTTTTTTTTTTTTCATACAAATATATTCATCTGAATAGGTTTATGATTGCATTCAAAGATATATAATTCGCTCAATATTTCCATCTATGACTTTATTTATACACCTTTTTTTATCTCTTGGAGCACACGAAAGGAAATACCTAGGGAGGATAGGGAGAGGAGGTAGGTGTTAGAATTTGTTTTGAACTTTTGTAAGTTATAAGTTCTTGGAAATACTTCCATTTATGTCACACATCACTACATCAACCTTTTTTTTTTTTTCGCCACAATTTAATTTTCAACTACTTACTTGGAATGATAAAATAACATATGGTTATATCAAACATTTATTAAAAAAATTAACTACCTAATAGCGTTACAGTATAGACAGCATATAATTACATCAAAAGAGAGATATTTAATTACTATGTTTTGATATCCCCAGCTTCTTCTACACCACTGTCACCCTTGCCATCATCAGTATCATCTTCTTCCTCAGATTCTCGATGTAGGTTATATTTGCCAATGATGCTGCCAGGAAGGAAATCGAATATTTCATACAAGAACCCTTTCAATTCAGCTTCCACCATATCTTGACAAAACGCATCTAAGCTCAAACTTCCATATCCAAACCGACGACACAATTCCAAGCCAATTCTATATTGATCAGCTAGATCGGAGAGTCTTCGAATCTCCACGGGATCAAAACACAAGTTCATATCATAATTAGTAGCATGTATAGCATCCATTTCTAGATCTCTGAATTCACATGCTAACCTCCTTATTCCAGAATCGATATCTTCTGCTTTATCCCATCCCTGGCTTGAATAGTGCATCCACATTGTGTTCGGGGGGAGGCTTGAAAGTCTGGTATCTGAAACAAATATAAGACATTAACATACACATCTCATCTGACAGGTTGACTATATACTTACAATAATAATGATTATTACATTGAAAGAGATTACTAGTATGTGATATGTAAGTAACTATTTCTAAATATTTTTCATCCACCCTTCCGTATAACTATGCTTATTTAATATATCTAAGGTAAACGAGAAAAAAAGTCAAAGTCGTCTGAAGTATTGAGAAAATTATTATCGGCTATCGAATCTAATAAGAGACCTCGATTTCGCCCCTACAAATCCTGGTTTACTCTGGCCTGTGTATGTCAGACTATATCCCCCATTGGCTGAATTCATAACTTCAATATCACCTTCGCTCAAATTATCTGCGACACGTTTTGGAAGCCAACATTTGAAAGTAGCGCCGTCACGTTCATCGCATAATAATGTATAAACCCCTTTTCCGAATCTAGTTACGCAACAACATATTCTTTCAATTACGTAGGGATGGCCTACGATCAGAGTTGAAATCGATATTTGTTGGATGATATCAGCATCGCGGTTGATCATTTTATTGATGGAGTCTAAATCAATCGCACGTACTACAGACATATTTCTTCAAATAATCGTAAATTGCACAGCGAAAGGGAGGTATGATAAATATATAAAAATATTTCAACTTACACAACACACTTCACCTTCTCACTAGAAACTTGTTCAAAATTATTTCAATACTTGTATCTTCACCAAACGAGTCGCTTCTATTTTGTGTTTTCAAATCTAGGATTCACCTGGTTATATAGTATAGAAATGTGGTGGGGGAACATCAAAGAAAAAAGAGCTCCTATAACAGCGACCTTGAACAAGTATGTTCACACACACACACACACACACACACACACACACACACACAGAGACTTTCAAGGCCGCAACCAATGCCACATGCTCCAAGGCAAGAAATGATTGATTTTTATATTCATACATCTGCTTGTTGAGCCAGCTATTGTAAACGGTTAATTTAATTTCAACCATAGACTTGATTTGCTATTCGAAAGAATGATGAAAAATATATTCAAAGTAGCTTTCTCACAGCGGAAACGGTAAGAAATTGATAGCGGGTCAAGAGTGTGAAGGTAGACAAAATGTTGTGCATAGTAGATATCCAAGCGTAATGATTAGAAAGTCAAAATTGTACGCATCGTCCTATGTAGGTACGTACTCGAGGGCCAAAAAGGCGGTGCGGTGGGTGCCATAAATATTCGTAAGTATAAGATACATTCCAGCATTCATCGAACCGAAAGAAACTTTAACAAAAACGTCCTTGAACTGCAACTGGTGTTTGAACATCGAAAGCGGTACCTACTACGGTGAATACCATGCGATGCCCGCCTCGTCGCACCCCCCCCAAAACCACCCACGGTCCTGCTCGATACAAACGGCATATCAGCTCTCTCTAGAGCCCCTTCGAAGCCCCACATCGTCTCACGCTCAAGACCACCCACGTCCAAGGTCACTGACGTCACTGCGGCGACGTTGCGGTGCAGTCACATGCCCAAGACCACACACGTTCAAGGCCGCCCACGTTCAAGGTTGCTGCACCTCTGAGGTGCACTCACATAACCCTCCTACTTAGGTTTCCCAATTTTTGAAATGTTCTCCACAATGCATAATTTTGCAACTGCGGAGAAGCTGTGATGTATTGATAAATTCGTACTTTTATATATATTGATTACACTGAGGCACCGAACAACACATCTTGCATCTGATGGTAATTATTACAAACTGAATGAATCATCTAACACAATGAACTTCACCAAATTCCTTTCTGTTCGTTAGCAGCGTGATGTAAGCGTGACTCGCTGCAAACGCGAATGCCAATTGCGAACAAGAACAAAATGGAAAACAAATCAGAATTCATCGTATTGTGACGTAAGCATGAGACGTTGTGGTGAGGCAAACAAAGAAAGGGCACAAAAGAACGAAAACAAAACTTTCCATATCCTTCTAAGACCTCTTTGGGAAGTGCATATTACGCCTCAAAAAAACATCCTTATGCCTACATTTCTAAAACATCCCAAAACATCCCAGGGATACCTCTCAGTAGGCAAACAAAGAAATGCCACAGAAGAACAAAAACAATACTTCAATATCCTTCAAAGACCTCATCTTTGGTCAGTGCATATTACGTCTCAAAATAACATCTTCATGCCAACATTTTCAAAACATCCCAGGGATGTTTGTGCTCGCTGGGATGAAAGTTGACATTTTGATTTTTGACAGTTTGGTTGCAATCATCGCAATAAACTATCGAAAGCAGCTGCGACAGTGAGTTTGAAAATGTCCACACCGAATTTCCAATGTAATAGTTAGAAGGTATAGGTATTCTGTTCAAATTTCAGTATTTGATACAAATGAGAATTAATAAAGAAGAAAATGTATTCTACAATAAAGGACTATAATAATATGGAAATGTGTCTCATTGATTTGTTATTCTACGCAACACCAAAAACAGTTTTTCTGGACTCGTAGACTTCCAGGACTTGCCTACGGCTCGGCCTACAATTTTGTCTACTCGTCCAAAAAAACAGTATTTGTCGGACTTGTTTCGTAAATTACTATTTCCGTCGACCTCGTATTAACAACAAGTTTAATGTATATGAAATCGTTCATTAATGACCCCTATTAATGAACGATTTGTCTATTAATGCACGATTGTTTTATAGGCAACCAAACATACACCGCGTTGCATTCTTTGTTTATGCTATAACTAAGGAATCTGCATTTAAATCGAAAATATGGATTTCATCTACGATTTTCCGTTAACGGGTTCGCCTTTCCAAGTTTCTGACACGATTTTAATCCCTGTTTTTTAACACAAGGAATTTATTTCCTATGTTGATCATTTCGACACTAATGTCAGTAACAAGGCTACTGTGTGATTCTTAGCAGTGTCCGGATGGATGATGAATTCGCGAGCCAAGTTTTCTTCATTGCAGGAGAAATGAGAAATATAGTCGACGGAAAAATTTTGTAATCAACTTGTATCCCAGGCAACCAGATGACGAATGATCACGTCACTATGTGACGTCCCTAATAGGTGATATTTCGTCAGAGACGTCACACACCAATTTATGACGTCACTATGATGTACTTTCTATGACGTGATGATCACGTGGTCGTTTCGACGTCGAGTGAACGTCACTTAGATGGGTAAAAGAAGACGTCAGTTTCATGACGTTGCAGGGACGTTCTGTCGACGTCCATTTTTCCCAGATCTTCTCTAAACCATGGATACTTATATATTATCATGTGAAACAGAAGTATAACTCATGAGAACTAATCAACATGCAAGTTTTATTCTAATTATCAATATACCCGAGAAGTAGTAGAAAAACTTTTTTTTTAAACTTTGACACACTGTACATCTCAGAAACAACAAGCTATGTATATAAAAATGATTGTTTAGGTATACCTAAATTGAAACCGTTACTCTTATGACGTTGCAGTGACGTATATACGACGTCTAAAAATCACGTCGGTGTGACGTACCAATTCGGAGAGCTTGGTTATTCAAGAAATTTTTCAATAATTTGCTATTTACATTTTTGTTGGGTGACAATTGACAAAGAATACATCAATATACATTATTCAACAAGGTGAAGCCAAATTCGCCAACATCCTTTCCATTGCTATCAAACTATTCTTTGTTTGCTTACATCTCGCCGACACAAACTACATAATTTTTGCTACAAATACGAGTAACTGCTTGCATTCTGATGGAGATGCGTACTGAAGGATAGCGCTGCTGAATTGAATGAACATGACACAGGAGGGACCCACCAAGTAGACTCCATTATCAGAGGCTAGTGGTGTTTATCACACCATGTTGAAGGAATCTTTTTTACGTATCATCAATCGTCATTTTGACGCCATTATGACGTTAGTCGGACGTCACAGTTTGGTGAGTGAATGACGTCACTACGACGTGAGTAATATGACGTCATTGAGCTGCTGTGACTTATTCACGTCATTGTCACGTCAATGCGACGTCAACAACTGAACGTCACCTTGGCCATTCAAGTGACGTGAATAAGACGTCACTGGAACGTCATCTGGTTGCCTGGGATATTAAAAGGCGATTAATGATCTCGAACATTAACGCACTCGCTTCGCTCGCACGTTAAAATATCTCGATCATTAATCGCCCTCATTAATACACTAGTTAGTTGAATAACTATTTGTTACCTATTACATAAGAGAAGGTACAATAATGAGAATCATGAATAAATGAACCTTGGGATTTGAAAAAATAACAGAAATGTCTTTATGTAATTAGGATTTGAGTATAAATACACGTCACGTCTACGCCAAAATATTTCATAGATGAACTCATAAATAACAGTTAGATAACAATAATTCCCACAAACAATGACATACAGATCTATGGCAAACTGAAGATTAAGCATTGTTTTCTGAAGGTAAATATAATGAATCTTCAACAGAATACCTGGACTGCAAGAAGAGTTTCACTCATCTGGCAAATGATTTTTCATAGAGAAGTCGAATGAAAATTGTCATTTTTTTTTCACCAAGAAAGAAGGGGAAAATTAATGGACAAAATATACACTGTGTCTCATTTCAAACGGGCCCCACCTATATATCTCTGCTATTAGTCGTGCGATCTTTACCAAATTAGGACCGGTATACAGGGTATGTCACGGCGAGCTTACACTTTCTTTATTTATAACGAGAATCAGTGAGGAGAAATCCGCATGCATGCTCATATTTCAAAAAACGCCGTCTTTATTCAGAATATTTTCGACAATGCAGTGTTGTCGCTTCTATACTAGAAAGTAGTAGCAATAACATTGTTTCACTTTGACTATGCACACTCAAAAAGGAATTCACAAGTTTGCCCTGTAACTATATACATAAAAGTGGGTATATACGAATAAGTATAATCGAAGACATGAGAATGATATAAGTGGATAACAACCACTTTTGGTGAAATTCACTTTTTGTCCGATTTTCTTTAATAAAAAATCAATCTATCGTTGGGTATGAAAAGGAAACATGTAACCTTGCCCTATTCGCCAGGAGATGGCAGGAAGAGTTGTCCGCTTTTAAATCTGGACTGACCGTTGCAATACCGTTGCCATGAGAAGCAGATAATCACACTTATCCAGTTATCATACTCAACGCGGGTTCAGTGTTTTGTGCATCCGAAAGGTTTCATGAGATAATTCTTTGTTTTCCTGACCGTAAACATTCATGTTTGCCTTGTGATCGTTCTTATGGACAAATTGAAATACTCAAAAGAAAAAGAGAATATATTTTCATTCCAGAAGAATGGTGTTCACTTGTTGCAAATGCCTGAAAAAAATGTCAGGTAGTTAATGTAACACAAGCAATGGTCAAAATTATAGAGGAACAATAGATGACTATTTCAAAAAGAGTTTCCGAAATGAAAATGGAGATTTCAAAATCTCAAAATATAAAAGATTCAAGTATACTGGGGATAAGATAACAGGTTCAGGAAATCAAAACTGTATAGCGACTCAAACATTTGTTGCTCTAAAGAATGGTGTTGATTTAAGATCATCCGAATATCGAACTCTGCCAAATTTATATGATTATCCATCCAATCAATCCAAAAAAATTGCAGAATATCATCGACATGAGAAAGTTTATTCCATCAGCATACCAGGAATGATATGACAAATATACCCACTAATGATGAAGTTCCAGTAGACATATCAGAGGAGTCAGATTCTGGTGATTCAGAGGTGGAATAAGGAGTTGTTATTTTTTTTAAGTTCCAGAACCCAGTTGTCTTTTTATGTGATGTTCTGCTGATAAACTGAGTTTTTGTATTCAGAATGCATTATTTTTCCCTTTTCAGCAAAATGAGAAGTGGATAAGTTTAGTGTAAAACAGTTTTTTCAAAATTTTGATATTATTTTTGACTTTTTTGCAATATCTTCTTCTCCGACTTTTTTCAAACTAGATGATTAATATACCATATGGCAAATGAATGCCATCAAGAACGAAATTCTCTTATTTCCACGCGTTTTTCTTGATTTTCTCGGAAATTTACTTTTGGCACTTATTATCCACTTATCAATCTCATGTCTTCAATCATTCTATGTTATCTATTGTCGATCGAACGATCCACTTAGATCAATATAAATGATGTATAAATGCTGGCGTTTGACGAATGCAAGTTTGCGACTGTGTGTAGGCATTTCATAAAATGGCGTCTGTATGTGTCAATTAATAATCAAATATGTGTCGCATCTTATTGTATAGAACTGGGATATATTATTAGATGGGCTTGTAATGGTACTTGACACATTTCTTGAAATAGTAATTTTCCTAACAAGTGCGGAAAGTGATTCTTTCCCGCACGTGACTGCCGTTGACACGAACGACGCGAAGCGGAGTTCGGGCAAGCAGTCGAGTGCGGGAAAGACACTTTCCGCATGAGTTAGGAACAATATTTTTTCTACAAGCGTAGGAAATTGATTGTATCGTTCAATTAATTATTCAAGCAAATAGGAACAACTAACAAGACATATATATTCTCTATCTATTAATTATTAGTAATAGCTATATTGTGAACTCACAGTTTGACGCATTATGTTGGTTCATTGCGGAAGCCAGCAGGCCCATTAGGAGTTTGGTCTCTAGGTTCCAGACACTTCTATGGAATGAGCCAAAAATACCTATTCTTCATTCGGTTTTTTCATTTCTTTATTGTTGCACCATTCAATTAAACGCGTGTATAGCTTCTCATACCTTTCTTAAGACTTCGTTGGTGATATTAACGCATCTGTATCAAATCCCTATAGCTAGAAGTTTTTGATCACATTGTGGCATTTCCACTGAATCGAAAATGACAGTAACGCTGTGTCTGTCACTTCGACAATTTCAAACTTATTTGAGGTTTGATTGGCATGACAAATTGACGTTTCCCGTCAGATCAATCCAAATCTATAGGGGGATTTTTATAATAATCCATTTTTATTCCTCAATATTTCTTAATTTTAACAATAAATAGTGCAATTTGATGGATGATTCTGAACATACATACTTAATACTGCAACAAACAATCTTAAACTTTTATATTCCATCACCAACCACTTATATTACTAGCGATTATATCATATCTTTGTTTTCCCGCACTAGTGCGGGAAGAAATTTCCCGCACTAGTGTGGGAAAATTTTCCCGTACTGTTGCGGGAAAATGACACTTCCCAAACTAAATTGCGTGCGGGTATAGGGTGAATCACGCACGCTTGTAGAAAAACTAATTATCGTATGTCATGAATCATTGACATAATACAGTTCTCATTACACTAAATGGACCACTCATAATTTGACTCTAATTCAAAGACCTGTATTTTTCGAAAAAATTTACCGATCTTCATGCGGTTTTCGATATCAGATGAGATGTTCCATCGTCTTCAAAGAGAACTAGAACACTCTGAAAAAGTGCGCAGAATAAAACGTACACAGGGTGTAAAGTGGAACCATTACACTATGGTCTACATTTCCAATGCTGCCAGAACTCGAGAAATTTTTTTCTGATCAAAAGTCAGTTATATTATGATACACTGGAACCTCATCTCGGGATGTTTCTGTGATTTCTCCTCAATTGGCCATTGGAACAAAGATTGAATTTTGTTTCGAAAGTCTTGCATTTCTTGAATTTTTTTCTATAACTCCACTTGAGCTGACTATTGGGAAGAACTGTTCCCATGTTTTGTGGAGGACAATGAAAGACGAAATAAGCACTATTGTGGAATATACAGGATGATAAGAAAGTAAGACAAAATCTCATTTCAGTGAAAGACATAAAGAATGGTGACTAAAACCATGGCCCATTCGATTCAGTATATTCAGAAACGGCCTTCTTGATATCCATTATTTATATTAGACTATCAACTCGAGACGTTTTCGAAAATTCGCCACTAATTGAAATACAGGATGAAAATGTTCAATTCAAACTTGTTTCCTAATATCGATGATTCTTATCAATTGATTTCCAACATTTATTGCCCAAGTATGAGACACAGAGTATTTTTGTTTAATATACTGAGTGTTTCATGTGATTGAACATGTGTGGAGCCGAATGAAACTTAACCTATCGAGAAGGCGAGAGGCACCCCAAAATAATGACAACCTTATCCAAGTTGTATCAGAAGAATGGCAAGCAATATCAATAGACTTCATCAACAATAACCTCATAGAACCTATGCCAAACCGATTTCACGAGGTTTTGTTAAATCGGGGAGGCCCTACTTAGTTCTGAAATTTAGGATAAAGAACTTTTTAGTTGGATTTTCATAATGCTGAAGAAATCACTAATGTCATATTTCGCCAATGGTGTTAAACATTTTATTTTCCATCTCGTTTCACTTCTATAAAATTATTATGTGATCGACTTCTCATATGTAATATTGTAGTTGTGGTTTAAATTTATCAGATAAGTTGTGAAACACTCAGTGTATTGAACAACAATACTCTCTGTCTCATACTTGGGCAATAAATATTGGAAATCAGTTGATAAGAATCATATCGATATCAGGAAACAAGTTTGAATAAGTTTTCATCCTGGTATTTCAATTAGAGGCGAATTTTTGAAAACGTTTCGAGTTAATAGTCTAATATTAATAATGGATATCAAGAAGGCCGTTTTTGAATATACTGAATCGAATGGGCCATGGTTTTAGTCACCATTTTTGATTTTTTTTACTGAAATGAGGTTTTGTCCAATTTTCTCATCATCCTGTATATTCCACAATAGTGCTTTTTTCGTCTTTCATTGTCCTCCACAGAACATGAGAACAGTTCTTTCCAATAGTCAGCTCAAGTGGAGTTCTAGAGAAAAAATTCAAGAAATGCAAGACTTTCGAAAAAAAATCGTTTTTTCCATCACACATCTCATAAGTTGCAGCTATATTGTTTGTAGTTAGCACATGTTATTTACAAACTCAATGAAGTATTGATTTCAATGAAACATTACAATTGAAAATTCACTGATAGTTCCATAGGTAACGTTGCACTGATATTGTTCGTAGTTAATCCATATAATGGTGCAATTTAAATGAGAATATAAAGATCATGCAATATTGTTATTGAAACTAAATAAATGAAAGGGTCATTTTGTAACTTGAAAACAATGCGTCTGTAAGTTTTTCTGTTAATACACGAATATAACAGCATAATTGATACAATATTGTATTTTCATATTACGGCAGAAAGCTTTACAATATATTGTGGCAATATTTCGTAACATTACATGTTTAGTAGGCGGTATACTGTACATCTCGGCTGCCCCTCGTAAAGTGCTTCTCTTGGATTATACCGCATCAATGGCTTTTTTGAATTATCCTGGTCATAATTTCTGTATTGAACCAGGGCTATTTGCCTTCTATATTCTCTGAGCATGTTGTTCGAATTCACTCCTGATGAAATTGCATATTTTTACTGAAATCAAATTTTAAAAATCCTGGATTTTGTATGAATTGTTTCGAGGTTATATACTGGTTCAATAAACAATGCTTTATGATACATACTCATAAAGAGATTTATTTTGAATCATAACAGATACAGAAGTTTCTAATCAGCTCTTTGGAATTTAAAGAAATTTGCTTTATTATACTTTTAGACAAAAAACTCACTTGTTAATCCAGCTGAAACACTAAACACTGTTTGCCCTTGACTGTTACCTATTTACTTTAATTTATACAGATCTGGCAATACTAGCGGCATTTGTCTCACTACCAGTAATTACCTATCAACAAACGCCACGTCAGAACTACGAAATAGCCACAATGCTCACAGTGGAATGAAATAGTAAATAAATGTGAAAAGCTCACAGTCATTTCCACCCAGTGTTCATAAAAAAATGAACAACAATGGTAGATTTCGGGAGGAAAACAACTACTTCCCTGGCTAATGCCACGCAGGATATTGAATTACATCATCCCGAAATCTATGCATCGACTCGTTTAAACGAATACTGATACAAGTGATTCTTTCCTGAATGCCTATTGATTTCGATTAAGCCAGGCTGCTAGACAACCACAGACCGGTTTCGAGCTCTTTGACTCTCATCAGTGCAGTGTAGTCTCCAGCCAGCAGTCCTAAGACCGCCGACTGAGCGAAGCCTAGCCAAACAAAAATCAAGTTGGCATTATATCCACCCCGAGGCGTCTTTCATCGATAAAATGAAAGTAACGCCATCTGAGTAGAACCGAGGAAAAAATCACTCCAAAACTGAAATTCCCATACGGGAGTGGCTGGCAGCCCGACTGGCGTGATGAGAACTACGAAATAGCCACAATGCTCACAGTGGAATGAAGTAAATACATGTGAAAAGCTCAGTCATTTCCACCCAGTGTTCATAAAAAAATGAACAACAATGGTAGATTTCGGGAGGAAAACAACTACTTCCCTGGCTAATGCCACGCAGGATATTGAATTACATCATCCCGAAATCTATGCATCGACTCTTTAAACGAATACTGATACAAGTGATTCTTTCCTGAATGCCTATTGATTTCGATTAAGCCAGGCCGCTAGACAACCACAGACCGGTTTCGAGCTCTTTGACTCTCATCAGTGCAGTGTAGTCTCCAGCCAGCAGTCCTAAGACCGCCGACTGAGCGAAGCCTAGCCAAACAAAAATCAAGTTGGCATTATATCCACCCCGAGGCGTCTTTCATCGATAAAATTAAAGTAACGCCATCTGAGTAGAACCGAGGAAAGAATCACTCCAAAACTGAAATTCCCATACGGGAGTGGCTGGCAGCCCGACTGGCGTGATGAGAACTCACATCATAAAATGAAAACAGGGCCTAATTCATAACAAATTTATAGAAGAGAGTCACGAGTAATCATAACTACTTAGAATTTCGATCAAAAACTAACATTTCGATCGAATTATTAAAAAGTCAGGACTATTCTCTTCTGTTAATTTCTATAAAAAAATCAATCAATCAAAGTTCAAAAGACCGAGATTGTCCATAAACTAGAGAAAATATCGACATTATGACCAAATTTACTATTCTCAAGTTTTTGATATTTATTTTTTCCGTTCGATCTCTTTCAATTCTTAGAATGAATGAAACTTATTTGGGACAGAAGGGCTGTTCGCATCAAACTTCAATACCGTTTTTATTTTGTTCCATAATAGATATCAGGATAAGAGGGACTCTTCCCTGGTCTGAATAAAATAAAAGAAAGATCCAATATATATATAAAAAAATTACAAAAAATCAATTCACACAAACCCAGTTGAAAATTGAGAGTTACCCAGCTAGCACACACACGTAAATTTCACGTAATATATTCGACACCAATTACGTCGAAATGACCAAATTATCGACGTGAAAGAGACGTAAATGTGACGTCAATATGTCACAGCGAGACGACGTCATTCATCGACATCGTAACGACGTCATTTAGTGTCGTCGTAACAACGTCAGCTAGCGACGTCCTCTACACGTCGAATAGTTACCAAGTAGGTCCAGGTTTTGACATCACCAAGAAACTGTGAAACTCTAAATCACTTTGATTCATCTGAATAAAACTAATAAGCATGAAATCCACTATATTCCATAGTATATAGACATAAACGAGGATGTCAAGTTTCAAAGGAATCTCAACCTAATAACCTCAAATTATTCTTGTATACCTACGATTTAAGGTATTTAATATTAATAGATTACCATTTTCAAATAACGACCTCACTACATCAAACACCTTCCATGTTTCATTTGTAGATTTCGCTTTCTCAATTATTGACCTGTTGAAAAAGTCTTGCTGTTTGAAAGGCGGCCATTACACTTCGCAGCCTTACGAGGCGTCATGGCGTCAACTACTTCTACTGAACGAGAGCAATGGCTTTCCTCGGAATATTGTATTCCCACGAACATTCCTATTGCATGGAATTGATGAAATAACCAGCGAACTGCAATATATTTTGCTGCACCCCACTTTTCCATAGTATCCAAGTTTTCCATGACCCAAAATCACGAATACGCCATTACAACATTCGATGAACTGGATCACGCATGCGCATGATTACGACAAACTGTGCTACGATCGACGATGTATGATAGGGGTAGCGGTGGCATTGTGCGAAACGAAGACACACGAAGCCACGGAGCACGGATTGACCAATCATAAGCATCTGTATGTCTTAACGTGGCGCGCCAATATAAAACATGAAGGCACCTGGTATAACCGTATTTGTATACATATAATAAATTCTTGAATCTTCCGTATTTGTTACCAAATTATCTCTTTCAGGGTGTTTTTTATTAATATTGGTTCTACATATTTCACCACTTAGTTTTATCCATGTCGGGTATACGTGAATCCTCTTTACTAAGGTAGGTACCTATTTTATACACTACACTGTTTTACCACTAACCAAACCGATTTTTAAACGCCTCGACACGTGTTTCGCTAACTATGTTAGCATCTTCAGGAGAAGATTAAAAGTTATTGAGTTATTGATTATCAAAGTTTACCAAAATACCGAATCTTCCATTCAAACTGTCTATTCATATTTTTTTTGTATTGAGATTGAACGATTTCAAATTCATAATGAACAATACCTTGACATTTCCATGGAGCTTGAATAATATATAAACGGTAAATTTTGATCATCAATAACTCAACTATTTCTCATTCAAACATGCAACTCATATATATTTTAAATCAGAAAGAAAGGCTCTATCGACATGTCGTAAGTTATATGGGGAATTCCATTGAGAAAATCAAAGTTGATATTCTTTCTAGAAAAAACGAGTGACTCTGTATATGAAACAACTTCATAAAATAAAAGTTTGGGTCGTTTCACACATTTTTTTTATTCAACATTTTTCCATATCTCTGAAAACGAAAGAGTTAAGGGGGATTCCATTTTAAGAGGCGCACCCTGTACTTAGTAATTTCACAAAATACCCTGTATCTTCGTTATGGATGCCCAGAAAAATCTTTCATATATATACATCAACTTGTCTTGATTTCTCCTATTCACCATTTGGATATGTGAGTTTTCTCATGAATCACCCTGTATATCTAAACAGCATTTTTGCGGACATATAATTATTTACTCGAAAACGGTGAGTAGAAGATAAAATAGTGTATCTTGGTTTTTCTTTCAAATCATTATATTCTACCTATGGGAGCCATTGAACGCACCAAAATTCGCAGTTAATTTGAATTCGCCATTTTTTCGAGGCTGAAAATGGAAAGAATGATTCGGAATGAGGTAATTTTTTGCATATGAAGGTTCAAAAGCATTAGGAACAATAAAAGGTATAAAGTTAGTGCTTTTGCAAAAAAATACTACTTAGGTAATATGATTTCATAATAATCGACCCCTTTCAATTTCAATAAAGAAGCACGGCACTGTTCTGAAGGATGTTTGTCTCTGAAACAATGATCATATTGATGGTTATTCATACCAGTTCAACTTTGGTAGAAATTGCACAACTAATATCTAAGATATAGAGGGGGGACATTTAAAGTGATATACACTGTATATACCCAATTTTGCACAATTTGTACGACCCAGATAAAATGATTTCGATGTAGACAAAATGAAAGGAATCAAAATTACTGTTTTTTCATTGCAATTATTCATGAACGAACAATATATGAGTGATCAAAACTCATCACAAGCATGCCTGTTCTCTAGAAAAAACGATCTCACTGTGCCCAACCATACCTTTGTAGACATCCATTTCGATGCTTGGTATTACTATCAGCAATAACCTTTCTTGGGAAAATCACGTGGGATCTTTTGCTAAAAGTGCGTCCCAAAAACTTGGTTTTCTGTTTCGTGCCAGGAGCAATTTCACTTTCAGTCAGCTGTTGATGATCTATAAGGCACAGATCCGACCTGTCCTGGAATACTGTTCCCATATTTGGGGTGCAGCACCCAAACATTCCCTGAAACTGTTGGATTCTGTCCAAAAAAGGGCAATTCGTCACGTGGGTGATGCCTCGCTCACAAACTCACTCACTTCTTTGGAACACCGTAGAAAAGTTGGCGATCTGGCTCTATTTTATAGATATTTGCATGGACGATGCTCTTCTGAAATATCAACAATTGTTCCTCCCTTGGCTGTCCCCGCGAGATTAACCCGTCGAGTTGAGATTTCGCACCCCTTCGTGGTCACTTTTGGAGACCTGCAGAACATCTCTTTCCAAAGACTCGTTTATCCAACGAACAGCGATGAGGCTCTGGAACACATTGCCAAGGGAGGTGTTCCTCGAGGCAAATAACCTCCAGAAATTTAAGAAGAACACCAATTCCTACCTTATTTCCCTCGGTTCTCTCGATGTTCTCTGAACATTACAGGATATCCCTTTTCGTGGGAACCAGAACATAAAAAAACACTGTTGTACCACTAGCCAAACCGATTTACGCTTCAACATGTGTTTTGCCAACAATGTTAGCATCTTCAGGAGAAGATTGAAAATCAGTTTTTATTTTACGTCTCGACACGTGTTTCTCTAACAGTATTAGCATCTTCAGGAGAAGATTAAAAATCAGTTTCAATCTTCCCCTGAAGATGCTAACATAATTAGCGAAACACGTGTCGATCTAGGCGTAAAATAATCGGTATTATCGTGCAAAACGTTCCACACGTCGATATGATCGAAACTATCAATGCATACAAAAAAAAAAAAACATATATCGAATATATCGAAATTACTGGCAACATTCCAATGAAATTTTGTATGAATATAACTTTTTTCAGGTTAGTTTTTTTTAGTGAAAATTTTTTGTTACCTACTTCGAATGTTATTATATTTTATACCAAAAAACTTGACACTGTGTAACTTTTTCGGAATATTTTGATTTGAAAATTATGAAGAAACTGCTGCTAGTATAAAGTATATGATTGAAAACCAATGAAGGAACAA
Source organism: Phaedon cochleariae (assembly GCA_918026855.4). Lineage (NCBI taxonomy): Eukaryota > Metazoa > Arthropoda > Insecta > Coleoptera > Chrysomelidae > Phaedon > Phaedon cochleariae. The sequence goes on from OU896722.1 coordinate 162,096, forward strand.
TAACATTATCGTAGTGCCAAAATTATTAATTAAACAAAGAAACACAATCTTGAGATCGACTAAAATTTATTAGAATGGCAAACATGGACCACACTGTACTTACATGCATAACTTTATTTTTGCAATAGATTCTTCAGGCATTAACTTCTCCAATATTTATTTACACAATCAAAATATACATTGGACTTTAATTTTAATCTTATTATAAAAGGTTCTTTTGTAGTCTTTTCATTGTTTCCTTGATTTTTATGTGTACCATGTGCCGTGATTAGAAAACAAATATGGTGATAAAAATTCTGCAATCAGTGTTCGGAAGCCACTCTTAGTGCATTGTGTGATGAAAATTCGATCTGATTGACTATTAGGGCTAGGTGGATTTTGAACTTTTTCAAAATTTCGAAAAATGGATCACAGTGAGAAGGTGATTAGGAAAGTCCATCCCAGAGAAAAGGCGAATATTTTCTCATTATTCACATTCATGTAAGTAATTGCGTAGCAAATCGTATTTTTCTTATGTTCTGGTACCCACGAAAAGGGATACCCTGTAATGTTCAGACAACATCGTGAGAACCAAGGGAAATGAGGTAGGAACTGGTGTTCTTCTTGAATTTCTAGAGGTTATATGCCTCGGGGAACACTTCCCATGGCAATGTGTTCCAGAGCCTCGCTGTTCGTTGGATGAACGAGTCTTTGGAAAGAGATGTTCTGCAGGTGTCCAAAGTGACCACGAAGAGATGCGAAGCCTCAACTCGACGGGTTAATCTCGCGGGGACTGCCAAGGGAGGAACATTTGTTGATATTTTAGAAGAGCATCGTCCATGAAAATATCTAAAAAATAGAGCCAGATCGCCAACTTTTCTACAGAGTTCGAGAGAAGTGAGTGAGTTTGTGAGCGAGGCATCACCCACGAGACGAATATCCCTTTTTTGGACAGAACCCAACAGTTTCAGGGTGTTTGGGTGATGCACTCCAAATATGGGAACAGTATTCCAGGACAGGTCGGATCTGTGCCTTATAGATCATAAGCAGCTGACTGGAAGTGAAATAGCTCCTGGCCTGAAACAGAAAACCAAGTATTTGGGATGCACTTTTAGCAATTGATCTCACGTGATTTTCCCAAGAGAGGTTATTGCTGATTGCTTATTATTTCGGGAGGATGTAATTAAATGTTCTGCGTGGCATTAGCCAGGCAAGAAAATGTTTTTCTCCCGAAATTTACTATTGTTGTTCACTTTATGAACCTGAGAAGCTTATGTTGGGCACAGTGAGATCGGCTTTTCTAGAGAAAAGTGTTTTGTCAGCATTTAAATCTACCAAGCTATTGATATCCCCATTCGAGAATTGTTGCCAAGTCCATATTTATGTTGTCAACATTTCTCCCTCATTCGTTTATGATTTGCCTGGCTGGTATTGAAGCCCTGGAAGAGAAGGCGGTATGGAGGGTACTATCATATGCGAAGCTGTGTACTGGACATGAAGTTGCTTCCAAAAAATCGTTGATATGAAGTAGAAATAGTGTTGGTGCTAGAATTGATCCTTGCGGAACACCAGCATTTATGATAAGAGTGTCAGATGAAACTCCGTCGACCACTACATGGAGAGACCTGTTTGAGAGAAAACTAGCTGGCAGAGAACATAGCAGGGGAGGCAAGCCATAAGATGGAAGCTTGGCGAGAAATCCGTGTGGTGCCAGACTCGATCGAATGCCTTGGAGATATCAAGTGCCACGGCTCAGGCTGCACCATATTTTTCAATAGATTTCTGCCATTTATGTAAGACGTGAGTGAGCAGGTCACCAGTTGATTTCTGATAGCGGAAGCCATATTGATTATCGTTGATAATACTTGAATGTTCCAGGTATTTCATAAGCTCGATGTTGATCTTTGAAATAATAGATAGCAGTGTGATCGGTCTGTAGTTGCTAGGTAGTGTCTTTTTGCCTTTTATAGGAAGTGGTTGTACTCTTGCAATCTTCCAGTTGGACGGGAATATCCCCAATTTGTAATAGTAGTTGATGAACTTGCAGAGAACAGATGTTAGTTCGGGAGCACATTTATTGAGAACAATCGAAGGGATTCCGTCGGAGCCACAAGCTTTGTTGGTATTGTGACCCAATAAAATCTTCCTCATAGTACGTTGGCGAAAGGTGATCTCGGGCATATTACTGTCAATTGGCGTTATATTTGGCGAGGCATTCGATCGAGTCTGGCACCACGGATTCCTCGCCAAGCTTCCATCTTATGGCTTTTGTCCCCAGCTATGTTCTCTGCTATCTAGTTTTCTCTTAAACAGGTCTCTCCATGTAGTGGTCGACTTAGTTTCATCTGACTTTGCTATCATAAATGCTGGTGTTCCGCAAGGATCAATTCTAGCACCACCACTATTTCTACTCCATATCAACGATTTGTTGGAAGCAACTTCATGTTCAGTACACAGCTTAGCGGATGATGGTACCCTCCATACCGTCTTCCCTTCCAGGGCTCCAATACCAGCCAGGCCAATCAGAAACGAACGAGGAAGAAATGTTGACAGCATAAATATGGACTTGGCAACAATTCTCGAATGGGGGACCCAATAACTTGGTAGATTTCAATGCAAAAAAAACCAAGCATGCCTTTTCTCTAGAGAAGCCAAACTCACTGTGCCCAACATGAGCTTGTCAGAAGTAACCATACCTTTGAAGACATCCAGTTCGATGCTTGGTATTACTATCAGCAATAACCTTCCTTGGAAAAATCACGTGAGATCAATTGCCAAAAGTGCATCCCAAAAACTTGGTTTTCTGTTTCGGGCCAGGAGTTAGTTCACTTCCAGTCAGCTGCTTATGATCTATAAGGCACATATTCGACCTGTACTGGAATACTGTTTCCATATTTGGAGTGCAGCACCCAAACATACCATAAAACTGTTGAATTCTGTCCAGAAAAGGGCAATTCGTCTCGTGGGTGATGCCTCGCTCACAAACTCACTCACTTCTCTGGAACACCGTAGAAAAGTTGGCGATCTGGCTCTATTCTATAGATATTTTCATGGACGATGATCTTCTAGAATATCAACAATTGTTCCTCCCTTGGCAGTCCCTGCGAGATTAACCCGTCGAGTTGAGGTTTCGCACCCCTTCGCGGTCACATTGGAGACCTGCAGAACATCTCTTCTCAAAGACTCGTTCATCCAACGAACAGCCAGGCTCTGGAACACATTGCCAAGGGAGGTGTTCTCCGAGGCATATAACCTCCAGAAATTCAAAAAGAACACCAATTCCTACCTTATTTCCCTTGGTTCTCACGATGTTCTCTGAACATTACAGAATATCCGTTTTCGTGGGAATCAGAACATAAAAAGAAATAAATATATATATAAGTTCGGCAAGCCAAGGTTAATTTATCTCATGGTACAAGTATTTCACCTGATAAAGCTACTGTATTAGCGAAACATGTCGTGTGATTAAGAATTCCGTGTAAATTTCATCGTTTGTGAAGTTTTTACATGTGCTATGGATTTCCATCAAGTACCTAACGGCCAAGTCAATTCAAAAATATTTATATGTATTTTTAATACTTGTAATACACGTGGTAGGTCTGTGTCCCAGCAATTTTGGTACACCCTGTATATCATGTTGTTGGTTTAGCAATCTCTTTCATTCCCAGATACACAAGGAAACTATTCAAAGCGGGATTCAGAAAGGATCTGGAGGATGACGATTTATACGAGGTGATCAAACAATGCCAGTCCAAGAAATGCGCGGACAAACTCGAGTCCGCTTTCAAAGCCGAAGGCAATAAGAATTCCAATACTTCGGTGTTCAGAGTGATATGGAATTGTTATGGCATCAGATATTTGATCTTGGGGCTCTGTAATTTGTCTTGGAAACTGATTCATAGGTGAGTTTGACAACAAACTATTAATTTCAGTTCCGTGTGAAATGTCTGAACAAAACGATACCATGCACGGATTCCAGAAACTACACGTCCCTTCAAGAAATTCACCAGCAGCCTCAATGTCCCTTAGGTCTCATTCTACTTTGAATAGAATAGTTCTCATTATCGGATACATTCTGCCTATTCATTTACAAGGGATTTCATTTCTATTTCTGTAACGAAAATCAATTTTCATTTGGTCTACAGACGTTTCAATTGTAAATAGTCATTCAAATGTATTTTTATGGCCCATGCAGTACATCATTGTATGATTTATGTAATTTGTATAATCATATACGTATTAATAAACAATACGGATCATAACGGGTGCCAGGATGAAGCCAAAAATATGAAACAAATGAATATCCATAAGGATTTGGTGGCATGATACGCATGCGCCATGCGCTATTATAGTAGTCATCAAAGACATGCGTTTCGGTGGACAATGACGTTTACTAGCCTTTCAATCAAAGCAGTATGTGTCTGATCGTTTCAAAACTTTTCCTTATGGATAGTCATTTGTCTTCAAAAATCGGCTTCATGTTTCGCTATGGAAACAGATAGAGATTATCCGTAGTGATTATTAATACGTATATGTTTGTAATATGGTGAGCAGTGAAATTCAAGAGTGGAATAAGATAACAATTCCGGTTTCAAATTCGAAGTGAAAATGTTGTTTCTATTCGAAATTAGAATGCGAATTAACTCAATTCACATTTGCACACATGTCATTGAAATGAAAATCATTTGAAATATCACATTGATCGCAATGTCCAATAAGAATGTAAAATAGGCGTATTTTGTCTACTCACTTATGAAATCCGATATGAGATCTCAAATAGCATTCAAAGGAGTATAATTTGAAACAATGGCATATTGAAATATCAATTTTCCTTCCACATGAATATTTTTGTGACTTCGATTTGCATTGTATCTAAAAACACTAGCCCTTCTAGTTCAGTGAAGTTGAATATGAAAAGGGGTTCGTGCTTGCAAAAGGTCCGCTCGTTCTAAATTTTTTATATGTTGTTAGGACCTAAACCAATATTGAAAAACCAGATTTGGAATTTCCAAAGTGCTGTGCGAGCGGCGGTATACCCAAAAAACAATTAAATTTTCGGATTTTTTTTCAGTTTTCGCTCAATATCTTAGAGAAGGAATGGTTTGACCGGTATAGTCACCATCTATACTTTTGAATTGAACTAAATTCGCTATAATTAGAGGCTAAGATGAGGTGTTGGTTCCCAAGATACAGTTCTTTGAGAATAGGCATTTTCGAAAATGTGAATTTTCTTCAAAATGCTCACATATTTTGTGAGTTATCTTCTATAACGTGAAATATCATATGTAATGAAGTTGGAGAGAATTCAATAAGATTTGTTTTGAGACCAAATTGGTATCTGTAAGCCCAGCGATTCTCTCGAAAACGGTAGATATCCAAGAACAGTCATAAGTGGGTTTTAGGGAATAATACGAATGAACTGTTCTTACGTCTTTTTATTTTCTATTCATCAAACAGTTACAATTTATTTACTAAGACATTTTTTTGCGAAATTTTAAAGTTAAGCTGGATATCGTTGCAACAAACATAAAGTTTGCGATTCCCTAAAAAAATTAAAATCTAAGTTAATTGCACAAATATGCTTGAATTTGAACAAAGCTATGCCCAACTGATTTTGTTATGATCAAGTTATGGAAGTTTTCAGGGTGAATATAAAAAAAATTACAGATTGGGAAATTTTTCGCGAACAAAATTGAAAAACAAAAAAATGTCTCAGGAGGCCATGTTTTGGTATTTAGGCATAACTTTCAATTGTAAACAACTTTTCCCGATAACATTTTGCTCAATTTTCTGAAATAAGGGTACTTTCCTCTTGAGAAATTTTTAAATTTGTTGACCTACCCTATATGCTGTGTGACTTGCAACCATTCTTAGTGCACCTAAAATGATTAACATGCACCAACTTTTGGCACTATCAGTATTTTGGTTGTGCAATTCATCAAAAAGATTCCCATATGTTGCACACTTAAATGACCACACTGTATATAAGATCCATTGGTAGGCTTTGGTTCGAGAACGTTCTCGAATGATCTTCCGTCTCTTTCTTTTTGTTCTAGAAGCTTCTTAGAACAATACCTCTCTCTCTAATTGTTCCATCGATTGTTTCCAGAACATTCCAGAATCTTCTGACACGTTATTTGTCACCGCGGCATATATTGAGTGTTCGGAAATATGCTGGTGCATGTAGGAATCATTGAGAGGTTGTAGAACAATCTGGGATGCGTGTTACAGGATGATCGTTGTACTCCTGCCTTCCTGCTGATGTTCCTAGAGCCCCTCTAAGGGGAATATCATTACAATATTAACCATTGATTTTGAAAGTACAGGGATGCGGATTCCACTTCTTAAACCCAATGTTGTCCAAATATCGTCCATCCTTCTCATAGCACTCCTTCAATGATTCTCTTGAATGTTTGAATACCCGCTGACACATATTCCTATTTCAATAGGAATTTTATTGTTAGTTGCCTGTCAAATGTTGTCTCCTAACTTCTCCGTAGTGGCTGGAGGATCGGAGTAGACGATGCTCTATATTTCCACAAAAAAATCGAGGGGCGTAAGATCTGGCGATTTTGTCGGAAAAGTGGTATCCCCAATTTTCGAAAAACTCGCCGTGCTGTAACATAGGCATCGTTAGATTTAAAAAATGCCATGTTCTCTGGCAATCCATACGGAGTCGCCGCAATTTACCAGTGCTACTTCCCTCACAACTGTCAGGACGGTTGTACAGGGCATATGCGAAAAGGGAAACTCACCCTGTATTTATTTCAGGAATAACGCCATTACCAAACGTTGTTTTATATATACCTACACACTAAAATGCTTGCACAAACATCATGGTACCTACTTGAGGGACAAATTACATCAACGTAAACATCAAATTTGAAACTAATTTAAAACATGTAGTTATTGTGTCAGGTAGTCAAATCATGACTTTCTTATTATCTTTGATGGCCCGGACTTGGGCTCGCACGAAGATGGTGTCACGATGGCTGTGATGAATGCTCGGAGAGGCGCCCAATCGGTAGTCGGGTCATCTGCATTATCCGAAGCCTGCCTTTCTGCACGAACAGCTCCCAAGACACCCTTTCTTGCATTTACATGAGATCTTTCGCAGAAGAGCAAGAGGTGCGGGATCCATGGTGGTGGAGATGGGGGTGAGTCCCTGAGAAGACATCTTCCACCCCCAATCTGTAGGACTCAAGTTTACTCCCCGCCACTTCTGCACTTGGAGGTAGCACCTTGCTGCATGGTGGCCTGCGGCATCTTCCGTCGGTGGCAATCGAGCGAGGTTTATGCTCGTTGAAGTAACAAACGTCTTATACCTCAGGAAATCCAAAGTATTCTTCGCGATATCACCCTCATATAAACGTTTAATGCCTGCTTCTCTCACGGCTTGTGGGATAGAGTTTTGCCGAAGAAAGACTCCACATGCTCAGCAAGTTGTTCACTCTTGTTCAGGAGTCTTCCCTTGGCCAAACGGCGCTGAGGTCTTATCGCACCCGATGAATGCGTGGGTGAAAAGTACCGTTCCTGGTGGTTGTAGGAGTTTGTATGGAGAAATGACAGCAACCAGCTTCGCTCTTCGTGCTCTTCTGAAGGTAGACTGTTTTTGGCTATCAGCCGTTTTTGACAGAACCGCTAGACCTACAGATACCAATTTAGTATCAAATAAAAGCTAATTAAATTTACTACAACTTCATTCTTTATAATATTTGACGTGGGACGCGTATTTTAAAAGAAAATTCACAGAATAGGTGACCATTTCGAAGAAATTCCACTTTTCCGAAAAAATTGCCCATCTTCGAAAAATAGTATCTTGGGAACCAATAGCTGTATTGAGCTCGCCTTGGCCTCGAATTGTAGCAAATTTAGTTATTTTCAAAAGTTTATGGAGTGACTATATATAGCGGTCAAACCCTTTCTCCTCTGAGATATTGAGCGAAAACTGAAATAAGTCCGAAAATTTCATGTTTTTTTCGGTAACCGTCGCACAGCACTTTGGAAATTGCAAATCTGGTTTTTCAATATTGGTTTAGGTCCTGACAACATATTGAAAATTCAGAATGACCGGACCTTTTGCAAGCACGAATGTACATCTTGATTGGACTATTCACATGGCATGAAAATGCAAGTAACAGAATAAATCTAGTGTCATGGAAAACCAGAGGTGCCATTTCTAGGACAGGGGAAGAAATGTTTTGCTAATGGCGACGCAAGATGGCGCTATTGTGTTATCCCTTGCTATTTCATTACTCTGTTACACGAATGGCTCCTGGTACAAAAATGCAACAAGAATAGAAATGCCATAATAATTGAAAGACAGCTCAATTCGAACTCATTTTCTTTGAAAATTGCTGTGGCATTATTGATCACTTTCGGACCTCAAAATCGACCGAACAAATCTGAAAAAAATATGAAATCGAATGGTAGTTGAGAGATGATATTATTAGAAGAATTAAATAAATGTGTCAAATTGCCTATTACAAAATACTATTTATTACAGTTTGTTGGAACCCAACGCAGTTTCTAAACTGGTGGGATACTTCAAGCCCGGACAAACGCAAATGACTTTATACGACGCCCTGTATTATGCCGGCATCATGGTCGGTCTCAAAGCTATGCACGGTTTCTACTACCATAACTACAGAGTGTACCTGAATCAACTGGCCATACAGATACGCACATCCTTTTGTTCGCTTATATACAGGAAGACACTCAAATTGAGTCCCAAAGCTTTGGGTGAAACGAATTTGGGTGAGTCACACAAAATTTGGAGGAGTCAAACAAACGTTTGTGTCACAAAATTGAGTGAGTTAAATAAAAATTTGGGTGTCAAATATGAAGAAATTGGGTGTCAAATGAAAATTTGGCTGACTCAAAAAATTGGGTGAGTCAGATAAAAATGTGAGTGAGTAAAATAACTTTGGATGAGTTGAACAAAAATTCGGATGAGTCAAAGGAATTGGATGATGAATGTATGCTTGAATTTCGTCACAATGTTAGGTAACACTGTGCAGATTTTGTTGGGAATAAAATCAGCCGAATACGTACATCGAATCCTTCAAGAATGTCCACGAATCATATTATTTCATTTTTTCGTTTAATTCAACAAAATAGTGTCTATGAACTTTTATGTCACAAGCTCTCATACTTTCATATTTCAAAATAAATGATATTGCATCAAATTATAGAATACATTTTCGTTTTGTCGTTTACTTTGACATAATGGTGTCTATGAACTTTTATGTCACAACCTCCCATACTTTCATATTACAAAATAAATGATATTGCATCAAATTATAGAATACATTTTCACTACTCATCCTACCTGCCTTTTCACACCATACCACGTAGGGAGATAATAAGAAGATTTAGGTATAGGAAACTACCTATCGTCGCGGTCGTGCTGTGTAATAAAGATAGATATACAGGGTGTTTCGAAATTCGACCGACAACGCTTCACAGGTGATAGCCCTCGTGATTTCATAATCACTGAGATAGGGACATGCGGTCTTTAAGTGTTCAGTTCACGAGATACGTTGAATTTAAGAAATTAAAATAGTTTTTTCGTGATATCTCAAGAAAGATTTTGTTATCGCTTGGAGCGCACGAAAGGGAATCCCTATAATGTTCAATATGAATATAATGCATTCAAATTCGGTATACGGTTTCATCCTTCAATGGTTCATTTTTTCATCAGAAAGATATTCCGAGAATATTTTCCAGAGGTGCGCTACAGGGGGTTGTGATAACTTTTCCTCTCATATTTTCTACGCCACTGATGAAATTTCAATTATTATTCCCAATTTCTCGAATTGATTGTTCAATTATGTTGAAAAAATGCATCACTTTCAACTGAGCTAAGATGAACAATTATCGAAATATTTGACCCAAGTTTGCATAGTTATTTTTCATCTTCCTCAGTAGTAGAAAATTACAAAAATGTTTGTTTTCCCTTTATTCGTGGAATAACTATTTCTGTTCAGCTATAGAATGAGATCTGAATAGTATCTAATCTACTCAACACCAGAAAAATATTTCTGCAATTTTCTACTACTGAAAATGATGAAATATTACTATGCAATCTTCTATTTTGGGTCGAATATCTCGAAAACTGTTTATTCCAGCTCAGTTGAAGGTGATTCATTATCTGAATAAAATTGAACAATGGATTCGAGGAATTGGAAATAATCGAAATTTATTCAGTGGCGTAGCAAATATGGAAGGAAAAGTTGCCACAACCCCCTGTAGGACACCACTGGATAAAATGTCCGGAATGGCTTGATGGTCAAAAAATGACCCATTCAGAGATGAAACCATATACCGAAGTTGAATGCATTATAATCAATTATTCTAGAGATATTGCGAAACAACTATTTTTATTTCTCAACTTCAACGCCCTGTATCTCGAGAACTGAACACTTGAGTATGTCTCTATCTCAGTGATCATGAAATCACGAGGGGTATCACCTGTCAAGCGTTGTCGGTCGAATTTCGCATCACCCTGTAGTAGTCCGTGGGCATAAAGCAGATATTTCGATGAATTCATCACACGAGTCGTTACGATTTATTTGGACAGCAGTGTACATTTTACCTAGATTGAATCAGTGTCGGCTTGTGCTCCTTCTACAAAAAAAAACTGACGACACTTATACAGGGTGTTTCAAAAAACCTAACACCCTTGATAGGGTAGGTAGAACATTGCAAAATAAGTTGGGTTTGCTCAGTGAAAAAATGGTGTAACGGCATCTGTTTTCAAGATATAAGGTGTTGAAATAGTTATTTTTGTATCTAGAGCGCAAAATGCTACTTTGCTGATCGAGATCTGATTTTTTTAACGAGGCGTAGCCGAGTTAAAAAAATAGTCGAGATGACCAAAGTATTTCGCGCTCGAGTTGCAAACAACATTTTTTCTACAAACCTCAAAATATTTAGTTCTAAAGTAAAAATATGCTTAGTTTGATATAAAAAATAGTGTTGAACTGGCTCGAAAGGCCTCCCTCTATCCTCCCTAGGTACGCACGATGTTCCACGAACACAATAGGAATTTCCTTTCGTGGGCTCCAAGAGATAAAACGAAGTTATTGTTGAACATTCAGAAATAAATGATTTCGTGGATGTTTGCCCGATTGAGGACTATAAAGTTGAAATATAAATATCACATATATTTTACATAACAATAATGCGCGAAGTAGGTACTTCGCGCACTGTTTTACTTCGCGCGTAAATTCAGAAAATGGAATAATATACGGGGTGTTCTATTCAAAAAATATATTGAAGATGGCGCTCAGCCGCCATTTTGAAACTTTTAGCTTTGATTTTCTCATGAAGAAGTTATTTTTCGTCTCCTATTGAAGCCATCCGAATTTAGTTTCGATATACCAGAGGTGGTTCAAGAATTAGTAGGGGGGTAACGGACTTTAGACGGGCACTGTATACAATGCAATAGTTAATATTTTATGATTTGATTGACAGGTAACATCGTAACAGTCATCACGAAGGATGTTCTTCAATTCGAACACTCTATTTGGTTATTCAACGATTTATGGACGGCCGTGGTGCAATTGATAGTCATTTGTTATTTTATCTATGACAGAATTGGACCTGCCAGTATAGTGGGAATACTTTTATTGATTGCTCTTTTGCCAGCCCAAAGTAAGTAGATTATGTGAATTGAAACAACCCAGGCAACCAGATGACGAATGATCACGTCACTGTGACATCCCTAATTGGTGATATTTTGTCAGAGACGTCACACACCAATATATGACGTCACTATGACGTACTTTCTATGACGTGATAATCACGTCATCGTTTCGACGTCGAGTGAACGTCACTTAGATGGGTAAAAGAAGACGACAGTTTCATGACGTTGCAAGGACGTCCTGTCGACGTCCATTTTTCCCAGACTTTCTCTGAACCATGGATACTTATATATTATCATGTGAAAGAGAAGTATAACTCATGAAAGCAAATCAACATGCAATTTTCATTGGAATTATTAATATACCCGAAAAGTAGAAGGAAACGTTTTTCTAAAAAACTTTGACACACTGCTGTATATCTCGGAAACCAACAAGCTATGTATATATACAAATGATTGTTAAGGTATACCTATATTGAAACCGTTACTCTTATGACGTTGCAGTGACGTATCTATGACGTCTAAAAATCACGTCGGTGTGACGTACCAATTTGGTGAGCTTCGTCATTCAGAAATTTTTTCAATAATTCGCTATTTAGATTTTCGTTGAGTGACAAAAAATGCATCAATATACATTATTCAACAAAGTGAAGCCAAATTCGCCAACATTCTTTTCATTGCTATCGAACTATTCTTTGTTTGTTTACATCTCGCCGACACAAACTACATAATTTTCGATACAAATACGAGTAACTGATTGCATTCTGATGGAGATGCGTACTGAAGGATAGCGCTGCTGAATAGGCGATTGAATGAACATGACACAGGAGGGACCCACCAAACAGACTCAACAATGCATAATCAATATTATATAATGTCATCAAGAGGCCAGTGGTGTTTATCACACCATGTTAAAGGAATCTTTTTAACGTTTCATCGCCAAATTTAATCGTCATTTTGACGTCATTATGACGTCAGTCGGACGTCACAGTTTGGTGAGCGAATGAGGTCAATACGACGTGAGTAATATGACGTCATTGAGCTGTGATCTATTCACGTCATTATCACGTCATGCGACGTCAACTACTGACGTCACCTTGGTCATTCAAGTGACGTGAAAAAGACGTCACTGGAACGTTATCTGGTTGCCTGGGAATGAAACTTGATTGTTATTATTGACCGTACAGTTATTATCCCAAGATGAAACTATCTGAGTTAGCTAGTGTTTGCACTTCTGTTACTAATAAACCGTTTCACCCTGAATTCTATGGAAAATTATTGAAAATTACGAAAAATTATGTGAACTCATTCGAAACTACGAAGCGATTTTGTGGCAACACCGCTATGCAGTGACTATTCGAGTATTGCCGGAGCTGTCAAATTGCATAGTTGCAAAATCTCTTCAATGATTGATAGAAGTCCATATTTCTCACAGTGGAGTGCATGTTTTCAAAGGAAGGAATGCTCGAAGTCATCTCCATAAAATTCAATGGTGTTGCTACACAATCATAAGGGAAATATTTCGGTCTAATAAAAGACCATCTTCAGCATAATTGAAAGTTCTACAATACAAAAAGGTTGATGTGGAAGGATTACATAATTTGTGCTTGACTTACTTGGAGTTTGATGATACTAGTTGTGGAATTTTGTCGTCAATGCCCGTAGGTGAAATATCAAATTATGAATGAGTATTGGGCATTTTATATCCCCAAAAGAATGTGTCCATATCTTATTGCAATGGAGCCATATACATTTTTCACACTACGTGGATACCCGGTATATTGAAAAGATACCCATACAGTTATTTATCTAAACAGGGTGACAATCTTGATAACGAGCAGCACTTATAATATTTCTCTAACTGATGACACTATGGAAATTTGGCGAAATACTTCAAATAACATATCAACTTTTGAGGTATTTTTGTTGTTACATTACATTCAACCTCTTCACCGTCACAGAAACAACCTCTAAAATTTCAAATGGCAACCCCCCATTATTGCTATTTTTGAAATTCTTATGTGATTCTAGATAGAGTCACTGGATGTTATTAGTTTGATAAGAGTTCGGAAACAGCTGAACTTTTGTCCTTTTCTATTTTCTATAATACAATGGTTTAGGTGAATAAAAGAATGAGACATATATTTTGCTCTTTGTCTTTTCAATTTCCCTAGTAGCGTCTGATTGTCAGATACGATTTTAGAGGTTATATTTTCTGTCAAATCAATCATAGCCGTAGATGGACAATGGATATAGGGTACAAACACCCACTTCAATTTATAGTGATACACTTCTAACAGAAGGTAGGTATTCTCAATATACAGGGAGTAACATAAGTACGTTCAAGTGAAGAATTCCTGAGACAATTTTAAGAAATAAAGTCTATATAAGCTTGTGTCCGGAAATGCTTCATTTCGGAGAAACAGGGTGTTGAAATACAGAGAACAAATCATTTCTCGATAAACATTTCATAGAAAAATTGTAATTTATTTTGACGATACCTACCAAATACTTGATTTTGTAAAGTTCTCATCAACTTCACTTAGCGCCCTAGAAGCTAATTAACATGGATCGATATAGAAAATATTTCCAAAACGATAACCTCCAGCGTAATTAAGGCCCTTATAATAATTCCCTTGAGACATGAATATTTATTTACTTTTCACTGTTGAATTTTGAATTTGGTCAGCACCATAAACGTCATTCAATAATATATCACGTTGTAGTTTTGTTGCTTTTCTTAGTTTCGTTTTCAAATTTTCAATTTCATTATGTAAGTATGCGATCATTTCCTATTTTTCCATGACTATTTCGTTTTGTATTTTGTGTGATGAATAAAGGATTTTTTTTCTTGAAATCGTCTGCACTGTAAATTGATGGAACAGCAGATTCTCTCAAACATATATTGAAATCTTCTGTTTGAAAATGGACCTAAAATATAGTTTCATTCTAATCAGATCCTGTTATAAGAAGTGAATTTCAATGAGAACCTCACAAATTTCGTTCGTCTTCAAATTGATTTACCACCCAGGTCATTTCATATCTTCCTTCCATAAGTGAATGCTTGATATTTGATTTGGAAAATTGAATAAACGATATCCATTTTTGGCAGAATTGGCACAATTTATTACACAGCAAGTGATTTCCATAGATGCTCTCGAAAGTATAATTATGAAATTTTATTTCAATTCTGACGTTTATAAAATTAATTGTCAAATTCAAACAATTTTGAATGAAAAAGCGCGAGACGACTATGGTGCTCTTGTCACAATGCAAGGTGTGTAACTTAATAAATCTAAACATTCAAAAACCGTAACGGTTGTCATTTCTGTGTCCGAAATCTTATCAAACTAATACCATCCAGTGATTCTAATTCTAGATAATTTGCACCTATTTTCAATTTTTTTGTCTTCAAAATTGCAGTACTCAACCTCAAGTATTTTTAAATTCCAATTCATTATGATGATGAAAAAAATGGTGTACAGACATAACTAAAATGCTCAGAGAATTAAGTGGACACTTAAATTTTTGCCAATTTTGAAATTGCCATGATTTTTTGAACAATGAATTGATTTCCAATCGGAAAGCAGTGCTTGAAAGTCCCGTTCTTTCTATTTAAGATTAATTCAAAACACATCGAAATTCTTGAGTCATGCAATACCAAGTGTTTGAAAAGAGTGTTACAGGAATGGAAAAGTTTGGGTGTCCCCGTATGCTACAGGATTTTTTTCATTTGCTTACGAATTGTGTTTTCTGAACGCCTGAGATGATATCTCGAAATGGTTTCGGAATATTATACCGGGTGACACAGGGTATCGGGCCACCCCTGTAACTTCTGCTTTCGTCGTCGGATTTTTCTGAAATTCAATACAGTTATATAAGCAATCATTTCAGATTTGATCACATTGCAATCCAATATGGCGGACTTCCGGTATTTCTGGAAATGCCAGCAACTTTGTTTTTTCAAATGAAACACCCTGTATATTTTTACATATTCAAGTTCAACAGGTCGAAACAAGTGCAATCTTTATTTCAAATGTCATTTTTTCGAAAAAAATTAAATTAAAATTGTTTTTTCATTTCACGTCGTGGATAAATGAAATGTGGTCAAGACTATTCACAATGAGTCACACATAACAGAAGAACATAATTTTTCTGAAAAATTATTTTTTGTGTCACTTATCCAGGAATCAATTCAGCCACATCACTTTTTGATCAAAAATAATTTTTTTTCAAATGGAACCCTTATGGGCCACCTACCCGTCTCTCAAGAACATACATTAAGGAACAAAATGACATATCATTTTTGTTTTTCGGTGCAGTAACAAATTGTATACATTCAAAAATCAACAACTAGTTTATGAATTTCCTTGCAGTTAAAATAATCTTTCAACTAGGTAGGCTGTGGAATGAATGACATTTGACATCAAGATTGAACTTGTTTTGACCTGTTGAACTTGAATATGTAAAAATATACAGAGTGTTCCATTTGAAAAAACAAAATTTCTGGCATTTCCAGAAAAACCGGAAGTCCGCCATATTGGATTGTAATGTGATCAAATCCGAAATAGTTGCTTATATAACTGTACCGAATTTCAGAAAAATCCGTTGACGAATGCAAAAGTTACAGGGGTGGCCCGATAACCTGTGTCACCCGGTATATGCCCCATACAAAAATATGAAATTCGATTTATGATGAACAAACTTATGAGAGAAAAGATTCATGATATCATGTTAGTAGTGACATAGCTAATTGAAATGTAAGTAGTGAGTATAGGTTCAGGAATGAGAAAAGGCGAGTTGGCTTTGAATGAGAGAAACTTCATGATATAATTGAAGTTCCATTGAAAGTTTTCACTGTGGATTGCTCATTTGTCAAAATGCCGATAGCGAACGAGGAGGCATTTGACATGCTAACAGTTTGAATTTTAATATTATTCCGAGTATTTCTCCGTTTCTTCAAGAGGTATCAACTCGCAGTTTTCACCATTTTTCTTCTCGTATACTCAACTTTCATATCATAGCAGGAAAAATATATGGTTCCATTCGAAATTCTCGAAAAAAAAAATGGCGAATCGGCTGATTTTTCAAACGATGCCATCTAGCGGCCACCACAGGATTTAAATCGACTTGATTCGTGATTCATCGGGAGGATCTGAAAAAACCCTTCATAATGAGACCAAGATCGCTTAATTCCGTTACACCAAACTGTAGTAAAAAGAGTTTTTCCAGAGTACTATCTATCCTTCCCTCCCTCTTTTATATAAAGAGCTAGCGCAATTTTTTTAATCGAAATGATTGGAAATCTACTCGAGAACATGGAAAAAGTGTTTCTGATATGTCTTGATATATAAAATTTTCATAAAAACCCGTTTTTCAAGTTGGCCAATGCAATTATGTTCTCTAGCGGCTGTCCTGGAAACTTGAAAATAATTTCCATAGATTTTTCTTGGCCACTTTTATCATGAATATATTTTTCCGAAACCTGTGCGGCAAATAGTTTTCGAGTAGGGGTCGCGACACCCCAGTCCAGCCCCTCCACTCCACCTACCACGTGACCTGGCTATAGACAATCACAGCTACTCGCGACCCAGCGAACGGGTCGTCATCATCGGCTGGACTGCGATAGATCCGTTCTAGAGATAACGGCGCGCATTTCATTACATTTTTCACCCAATAATGGCTATATACAGGGTGTATGAGTTGGCTAATAGTTGGGGAAAAAATATATATATAGAGTGAACCCAAAAGGCGTTATACCTCCTCGACGAGTAACCTACCAGCATAATTATAGGCTACCTGCTAGCTAATGATTCAATCTAATATATAGGGTGTTTGAGTTGAAAGAAATATATACAGGATGTCTCATGAATAATTTATCACATTTTTAGTAGATTACAGCCAACGTATGACAGATGGCAGATAGCATATGATAGATGACATGTGACCTTCCGGTGCTCATTGAAACTAAACGCTCAACTTACGTTTGACGGATACAACATTTGTTCATGGTAACTTTTTTATTTTCTTGATGCCCTATAACTCAACAAAGAACTCACGGCGCAGGCAGGTCAATGCTGTCAATGAAGATCTTGCTGAAATCACAGCCTGGGGAACGAACAACCTAGTTGAATTCAACACCACCAAAACTCAAGCCTGCATTTTCTCTAGAAAGGCGGAACTCAGTATGCCCGATATTGTAATGTCTGGCTCCACCATCCCCACCAAGCCCACCATATCTATGCTCGGAATTTCCATCAGCAACACTCTTTCATGGGATAATCATGTCAGATCCATCGCAAAAGCTGCTTCACAAAAACTCGGATTCTTGTTCCGTGCTAAAAGCTACTTTACACCTCAACAGCTTCTCATGATCTACAAAGCGCAGATACGGCCTGTTCTAGAATACTGTTCCCACATATGGGGTTCAGCACCAAAACATACGCTGATGCTCTTAGATTCCATCCAGAGAAGAGCCATTCGCCTGGTGGGTGACGCCACACTCACTCACTCTTTGACATCATTGGAACACCGTAGAAAGGTCGGCGACCTTTCACTTTTCTATCGATACTTCCACGGGAAATGTTCTTTGGAAATCTCTGCAATCATCCCTTCACTAGCAATACCAATCAGACGAACTAGACAAGCCCAGTCAGCACATCCTTTCGTTGTCAACCTCGAAAGATGTCGAACAGCACTTTATCAAGACTCCTTCATCCATAGAACGGCTAGGCTCTGGAATTCATTGCCTGTGGAAGTATTCCCAACAACATATAATCTCCAAAAATTCAAAAAAAATTCCAATACCTACCTCCTGTCCCTATCCTCCCTAGGAACGCACGATGTTCTTTGAACATTATAGGGATTCCCTTTCGTGCGCTCCAAACGGTGAAAAAAAAAAAAAACTTCTCGAAGTGCGTCCCACATATTACGAAACACCTTGTGTAAATTGACGTGTTTCGCCAAATTTTCGTAATGTCATTAGTAGAAAAAATACTGAATGATGCTCGTCAACAAATTGTCACTGTAGAATCGAGAGGAAAATGGATATGATCGCAACCTACAGACAGTATTTAACTTGTGCAAATTTAGTTTCCTCTGTGTTTTTGTGGAAATATTTTGGTGTATTTGAAATGTCTATCGCCCACAGTAATGATTGTTTTCAGTGTTCTTGTCAAAGGCCATCAAGAAGCTCAGGTCAAAACTCAACAAAAGGACTGACGATCGTATACAGAACACGCGAGAAGTTCTTTCATCTATCAGAATAATAAAGATGTACACTTGGGAAAAGATATTTACTGATAAGATCAACGGTTCTAGAGAGTAAGTTGTATTGTATACAGGGTGTCCCATAATTAGCGTGCAATACTTCACCAGCAGATTTTAACAAGCGTCTAGCCATATAGACCAGCGAATTTTTCAAAACTCAAGGTCATCAGAAAGTTATTCGTGTTTCTTAGACTTATGGGGATATACACTCAGTTCCAAAAAAAGTGACGCACTTGATAACTGACCTATCTTCTTACAAAAAAAAATAGTAGGGCGATTTTTTTTTATTTGTTGGTAGGTAATGCATTTGTCTTTGAAAAAAACAGGTGAACATTTTTTCAAAGCCTCCTTGATGGTGGTGGAATAACTCGAACCATGATTTATTCCTAATTTTTGACTCACCCTGTGTGTTAATTGAGTAATGGCATAGAAAGTGCTTGCACCCTATACGGAAGAGGCTTCTTTTGCGAGCATTTTGTTTTTTCATTCATTGATTTATCTCTAAAATTTTCCGAATTACAGCTTTTTTTGCTGAATCCTTGCAGATTACCAACTTTCTGAATTTATCAAGAAACAATTTACTAATGAAATAAACTGATACCAATAATTTTAAAAAACATTTTTATTAAACACAAAATTATAAATTGGGATGACTGCTTAATACCGTGTATTGCCTCCTCTAGCAACTCTAAGAACTTCTAATCTACGAGGCATAATGGAAATTAAGTTGCTTATCGTTTCCATTGGTATACGATCCCATTCTTCCACTAATGCATCTGCCATTTCTGCGAGACTTTCCGGAGACCTCTCGCGAGAATGTACCCTTTTCCCTAATTCAGCCCACAACTGTTCTATAGGATTAATATCGGGGGTTCTCGCAGACCATTGTGATATGGTAATAACAGTAGCTTCTAAGAAGTTTCGCACTATTGCTGCGGTGTGTGGTCGGGCATTATCCCGCATCAATATAAAATTATTGCCCACTAACTCTGCATAAGGTAAGATATACTGCTCTAAAATGTCAATGTAAATTTGGGCATGCATCAACTGTCTCACTGGAAAAACATGAAGTGTTGTCTTTCCATTCATTGAAATCCCTCCCCACACCATAACGGACCCACCATCCATTAAAACTTTCGCATTCTCTTCGCATACATTTTCAAAAAAATTTCTTCTAGCAGCACGATGTTCGGGCAATAATTTGGGACTTTTTGCAGGTATCCTAGCTTTGAAATTAACTTCTTTCAGACGTCTACATACCGTCTACTTACTTACTGCAACATCACGAATTTGGCGAAGATCTTGCTGAACATTTAACAATTAACAGGATGAGTCAAACATTAAGAATAAATCATGGTTCGAGTTATTCCACCACCATCAAGGAGGCTTTGAAAAACTTTTCACCTCTTTATTTTTTTCAAAGACAAATGCATTACCTACCAACAAATAAAAAAAAAATGAAAATCGGCCTACTATTTTTTGTTTTTTTTAAGAAGATAGGTCAAATATCAAGTGCGTCACTTTTTTTGGAACTGAGTGTATATATTCTCATCAAAATTATCATTATTTGATCAAATCAACAGACTGTTTATAGTTGAATGAACATCAACATTATTTTGGATCGACAAAATTTGTTGAGAAAACCATATATTTTGTTGAATTGATATTATACTGTTGATTTAATTATACTACATTCTTGATTTGAACAAGCTGCTTCCATGGAATAATCATGTATCTGGTTGATTCAACAAAGAATTGCTCAGTCCAACAAAAATAATTCAAGCATAAATAATTCATTGATGCAACACATCCTTTTTTCCGTGTGATTCATCTACTTGTTACTATAAATAATCAGAGCCTATAGCGTGTGTTTATTTTAGGTCACTTTCAAATTTTCCCAACGAACATTCTGTAATTTTCAGGAAAGAAATGAGCACGATGTTGAAAAACAACATCATGAAAATGCTGATGATGACGTTGAGCCACGTGATGTCGAAGTTCTCCTTCTACGCTCTGATCATGGTCTACATCTGGATGAACAACAACGAAATCAGCGCTGAGGATATTTTTTACGTGATGAGAATCTTCGGCCAACTCAGGATGATCGTTTCTTTTACATTCTCAATGGGTTTTGCGAGGATTGCGGAGCTCGTTGCCTCTTTGGAAAGGATACAGAACATCCTGAACTTGGATGACCTTGCCGAGGATGATGCAGGTCGGTCACATCACGTTTTTTTCCTCAATTTAATATGATACCATTGGCATAAATTTCGGCGTTCCACAAGGATAAATTTTGGCACCAACATTATTCCTCCTTCATATCAATGATCTGTTGGGAATAACAACTTGCCCTATCCACAGCTTCGCAGATGATTGTACCCTCCATACTGCGTTCTCTTGCTGCAATGCTGTCAATGAAGACCTTGCTGAAATCACAGCCTGGGGAACAAACAACCTTGTTGAATTCAGCGCCACCAAAACTCAAGCCTGTATTTTCTCTAGAAAGGCGGAACTCAGTATGCCCGATATTGTAATGTCTGGCACCACCATCCCCACCAAGCCCACCATATCTATGCTCGGTATTTCCATCAGCAACACTCTTTCATGGGATGATCATGTCAGATCCATCGCAAAAGCTGCTTCACAAAAACTCGGATTCTTGTTCCGTGCGTAAAGCTACTTTACACACCGATTCTCTGCAAGTTGTTATTTACCATCTCGTACAGGTCGGGTATTTTTCCATCATGCTGGAAGACAGCTAGAGTCCAACCAATTCCCAAAAAAGGGAACAAGAACCTGCCCATCAACTACAGGCCCATTGCCCTGTTATCAGTAATCTCCAAAGTGATGGAGAAAGCCATCAACATTGAGCTTATCAAATATCTGGAGAGCTCAGGAATTATCAATGATAGACAATACGGCTTTCGCCACCGAAGATCTACTGGAGATCTACTTGCCTACGTCACCCATTTATGGCAAGCTTCATTAGAAAAACACGGAGAATCTCTAGCTGTCGCGTTGGACATATCGAAAGCATTTGACCGTGTTTGGCACGAAGGACTCCTCCACAAACTACCATCATACGGCTTACCACCTCAGCTATGCCATCTCTTATCGAGTTTTCTTCCAGGCAGATCGCTTCATGTGGTGGTGGACGGTGTATCGTCTGATATTATTGGCATCAATTCCGGCGTTCCACAAGGATCAATTTTGGCACCAACATTATTCCTTCTTCATATCAATGATCTGTTGGGAGTAACAACTTGCCCCATCCACAGCTTTGCAGATGATAGTACCCTCCATACTGCGTTCTCTTCTAGAACTAAGAACTCACGGCGCAGGCAGGTCAATGCTGTCAATGAAGACCTTGCTGAAATCACAGCCTGGGGAACCAATAACCTGGTTGAATTCAACGCCACCAAAACTCAAGCCTGTATTTTCTCTAGAAAGGCGGAACTCAGATATGCCCGACATTGTAATGTCTGGCACCACCATCTCCACCAAGCCCATCATATCTATGCTCGGTATTTCCATCAGCAACACTCTTTCATGGGATAATCATGTCAGATCCATCGCAAAAGCTGCTTTACAAAAACTCGGATTCTTGTTCCGTGCGAAAAGATACTTTACACCTCAACAGCTTCTCATGATCTACAAAGCGCAGATACGGTTCTAGAATACTGTTCCCACATATGGGGTTTAGCTCCAAACCATTCGTTGATGCTCTCAGATTCCATCCAGAGAAGAGCCATTTGCCTGGTGGGTGAAGCCACACTCACCCACTCCTTGACATCATTGGAACACCGTAGAAAGGTCGGCGACCTTCCACTTTTCTATCGATACTTCCACGGGAAATGTTCTTAGGAAATCTATGCTATCATCCCTTCACTAGAAATACCAGTCAGACGAACTAGACAAGCCCAGTCAGCACATCCTTTCGTAGTCAACCTCGAAAGATGTCGAACAGCACTTTATCAAAACTCCTTCATCCATAGAACGGCTAGGCTCTGGAATTCATTGCCTGAGGAAGTATTCCCAACAACATATAATCTCCAGAAGTTAAAAAAAAATTCCAATATCTACCTCCTGTCCCTATGCTCCCTAGGGATGCACGATGTTCTTTGAACATCATAGGGATTTCCTTTCGTGCGCTCCAAGCGATAAAAAAAAGAGATTGATTCGACTTCCGACCGTGGTAATCATCAGATGGCGTTCACGTGGTCTGGAAGTCAGGTTAATGTTTGTGAAAGTCCAAATTTTTTTAAAAATTACCTGATCTGGATGAAAATACAATACAAAATGTGTTTTGTGAAAATCTTATCGTTTGTGAAGTTTTTACATAAAATGTGAAGTTTATTGAGTGTGTGTTGAAATTATCAGGCCCTTTTATCTCTACGCCGGTATAGAGGCCGGATGATAACGGATTCATCGGATA
The DNA here is from genome assembly GCA_918026855.4 of Phaedon cochleariae. Taxonomy (NCBI): domain Eukaryota; kingdom Metazoa; phylum Arthropoda; class Insecta; order Coleoptera; family Chrysomelidae; genus Phaedon; species Phaedon cochleariae. The sequence goes on from OU896722.1 coordinate 185,426, forward strand.
AGGGGTCATACTTGAAGTCAAGTCCATTATCTCTACGCCGATGAACAGGCCGGATTAACAACGGATTTGTTGGATAAGAGGTGAACATAACCGATCGAATCTTATGAACACTGATGACTCGGCTTCAGGCCATCGTGATAGACAATCTGTGTCTTATGTGGCGAGTCGAGTGATAATATTATTACATAACCAAGTATTTATTCTTGAAAGAAATCAATTACCTGATCTGGAGAAAGACATAAATTCAATAAACTCAAAGAGAAGAAGAAGAACATGAGATGAGCTCCTCTAACTTTTTTTGAAGTGATAACTTCTATAGGCTTGTTAGGCACTTCCTGGGATGGAAAAAAGATGGCAAATCGCGTCACGGTCACCGCGTACCGCGAGACCCGCATATGTATATGTTTGACATCGACGGCGGCTGGTGGGGGGTTATCGAGTCTCTCTGGTCATCGCTTAAGGAAACCAAAGGTAGGAACCCAAAGAAGTAAGGAAACCGAAGAAGTATGGAAATCAAAGATGGACAGAATTCGAAGAAGTAAGGACCAGAAGGGGAAGGAATTCAAGGAAGTATGGAATACAAAGGTGGACAATATTCGAAGAAGTTAGGAAACCAGAGGAGGAAGGAATCCAAAGAAGTATGGAAATCAAAAGTGGACAGAATTCGATAAGTAGGGAAACCAATGAAGAAGTAAGGAAACCAAAGAGGTAAGGAAACCAAAGAAGAAAGGAATCCAAAGATGGCAGGAATCCAAAGGAGAATGTAAATCAAAGCAGGACAGAATTCGAAAAAGTAAGGAAACCAGGAAAGGAAGGAATCCAAAGAAGTACGGGAACCAAAGAAGGAAGAAATCCAAAGAAGTAGATGGACAGAATTCGAAAAAGTAAGGAAACCAGGGGAGGAAGGAATCCAAAGAAATAAGGAAACCAATATAGAAGTAAGGAAACCGATAAAGAAGGAAGAAATCCGAAGAAGTATGGAATTCAATGAAGAAGTAAGGAAACCAAAGAAGTGAGGAAACGAAAGATGAAAGGAATCCAAAGGATTATGGAAATCAAAGATGGGCAGAAATCAAAGATGGGCAGAAATCAAAGATGAACAGAATTTGAAGAAGTAAGGGAACCATCAGAGAAGGAAGGAATCCAAAGAAGTAAGGAAACCAATAAAGAAGTGAGGAAACCAAAGAAGAAAGAAATCCAAAGAAGTATGGATATCAAAGATGCACAGAATTCGAAGAAGTAAGGGAATCAATGAAGAAGTAAGGAAACCAAAGAAGTAAGGACACCAAAGAAGAAAGGAAATCAAAGAAGGAAGGAATCCAAAGAAGTATGGTGATCGAAGATGGACAGAAATCAAAGATGGACAGAATTCGGAGAAGTAAGGAAACCAGAGAAGGAACTAATAAAATGAGTAAGGAAACCAATAAAATAGTAGGGAATCAAAGGAGTAAGGAAACCAAAGATGTAAGGAAATCAAAGAAGGAAGAAATTCAAAGAAGGAAGGAGTCCAAAGAAGGAAGGAATCCAAAGAAGTATGGAAATCAAAGATGGACAGAATTCGAAGAAGTGAGGAGTCCAGAGATAAAATAATTCCAAAGAAGAAGGAAGCCGACAAAAAAGTAAGGAAACCAAAGAAGGAAATATTCCAAAGAAGGAAAGAAGGAGGGAGCCGAAAGAAGGAAGGAATCCAAAGAAGTAAGGAAACCAAGAATAAAAAACAAAGGAGTAAGGAAATCGAAGGGGGAAGGAATCCAAAGAAGAAAGGAGACCAAAGAAGGAAGGAATCCAAAGAAGTATGGAAATCAAAGATGGACAGAATTCGAAGAAGTAACGCAACCAGAGGAAGAAGAATTCCAAAGAAGAAGAAAACCAATAAAAAAGTAAGGATACCAGAGAAGGGAGGATCCCAAAGAAGGAAAGAAGGAAAGAGTCGAAAGAAGAAAGGAATCCAAAGAACTATGGAAATCAAAGATGGGCAGAATTCGAAGAAGTAAGGAAACCAGAAAGGAAAGGATTCCAAAGAAGAAGGAAACCAGAGATTATACACTCAGGAAACCAATAAAAAAATAAGGAAACCAACGAAGTAACGAAACCAAAGAAGGAAGGAATCCAAGAAGTAAGGAAATCAAAGATGGATAGAATTCGAAGAAGTAAGGAAACGAAAAAAGGAAGTAATCCGAAGGAGAAAGGATTCCAAAGAAAGAAGTGATTCGAAGAAAGATAGAATTCGAAGACGATTTCCCCGTATTGTCCTAAAGATATTGGAAATACTGACCGGTCAAACAAGTTATCACTTCCGTCGTGTGGTCCTACGCACACCTGTATTTTTTTCATTGAACCTGGCAAATCTGAGATTGAGTCAGCCATTTTTCGAATGAAAGTAACTAGATTTCCAGCATTCTTGCAGTTGCGAACAGCACAAATTTGCATCCCATTATCTTTCCAATTTATTTTAAGTTTGACTAACCTTTGAAATTGATGTCAAGTATTGTCAGTTCTCGCTTTTTTCATCTATTCATATATCGAATTTTCGTAATTGAAATGATGAGATCTATCACCCAATTCAGTTTGTACCTCATAACCTGAATCACCCTGTATAACAATTCAGACATAGAATCTCTATTAATGCTAACAATACACTGAAACATGAAATTATTATGACATTTTGCTAGTGGGCTGTGAATTTTTTATATAAATTGAACTATACTTTGAAGAATTCCCATTTTTGATGAGTACCTGAAAACAACAGATAAATAATAATACATAAATCATATCACATATGATAAATATAAGAAATATCTCATTATTAATGAATCACACATAATCCTTCAATTCAAGCTTGGAAAATCCATGACCCACTGGAAGAAATTCAATGCTCAAGTGTTTTCAGCATCTCTGGAGATCCTATGGTAACAGTATACATCATTTTGAAGAAAAAATTGCAAATTCAACGAAATAATAAAGTACAGGGTTTTTCATTGAAAAATATATAAGTTTGAGTCGCATTTCCAAAATCGAGCCCCAAAAAAAATGTATAGTACGCCAATGAATTCTGCTCAAATTTCTCTAAGATATAGTTCTTAGTGCTACATTATTCCTTATAATTCCGTAGGGGCAAAAAGTATACATTTCCGAAATCGCCCTGTATCTCATGAATGGAAACATTTATGCAAAATCTGATTGAAAAGTAGGACAGGAACGTGAAAACCGCAAGATAGCTTCAATAACAACTGACAAACCTGTCAGTCTCAACCAAAATGGGAAGCATGCACTGTACAGGGTGGCTGGAATATTCGAGGCTCATCATTGGGATCTCGTAAACCGTAAGAGATACAGGGTGGGTTAAATTATGACAAAGTAGCGCAATTTCATGCTGATCAAAATGCCGCCTCAAAAGTTTCGAAATTCCTAATGTTACCGAAGATATTTGAAAAAAAAAAACGAATATCCGCGATTTCATTTTTATTTTTTTGTGACATTTGAAGTGATATGTCAAAATGAGTTCCATATTAGCATTGCCACTTTTCCTGCTCTATTCAATGGCATTAATAGATTCGTGTTCCGACGTTTCGTCTTCGAGGAGCCATCACCAACTTGGTTTTTTTAAATGGTCGAAAATGAATTTTCTGTTCATGAAAACTCTAATTCCAATTCTGAATCCAACGACATATAACACTTTCCAATTATTGTCTCACGTTTCGGACCAAATAATCATTATCAGTGTTATATGATGATGATTACGAAGGAAACGAAACGTCGGATCAAAAATCTGATGGAGGCAACTTGTAGAAAAGGAAAAATGGCTATAAAAATGTCAAATTGAGTTCGGTCTATCTCTTATATAAAATTAGAAAAAGATCATTTCTTAGAATTAGAAACATGGAGAATAACTTTTTATTGAAAACTAAAATAGAGATAGACCAAGAGATAGACCAGAATGAATTTGACAATTTCGAAGTTATTTTTCCTTCTCTACAAGACGCCGTTATCAGATTTTTGTTCTGACGTTTTGTTTCTTCGTAACCATCATCAAATAACAACGATAATGATTTTTTGGTCCGAAACTTAGGATGATTGCAAAGCCTTGTAGGTCGTTTGATTCAGGATTGGAATTAGAGTATTTTAGTAACGAAAAATTTATTTCGACAATTCAAAAAAAACAAAGTTGATGATGGCTCCTCGACGACGAAACCTCGGATCATGAATCTATTGATGCCATTGGATAGAGCAGAGAAAGTGACCATGCTAATATGATATTCATTTTGACATATCACTCCAAATAAAGTCAGAAAAAAATAAAAACGAAGTCGCGGATATTCGGGTTTTTCCAAATATCTTCGTAAATATTCGGAATTCCCAAACTGTTGAGGCGGCATTTTGATCAGCATGAAATTGCGCAAGTTTGCCATAATTTAACTCTTTCAGGTACAGGAATTTCGAAATATAACACCCCCTATAGATGTACAGCTTTATTTTTCTTCAGATTTTCGAGAGATTCATTAACAAACTAACTCCAAATAACTCAAAAGATACGAACAAGTATAGAATAATTTCAGAATTTTCCAATTTTTACAAAAAAAAAAACGGTGGGTCAAAATCTAACCCACCATTCCATAAGGTGAAAGATTTCATGAGAATCGACTCATTTCAAATCACTGTGAAACGTCTGCAAACATGTTTTGTTCTTTGCAAGACAGAGTGAAACACACAACCAGTTTGTTCCAACTTCAAACTTTCATGAATTGCAAACAACATTATCTCCTTCGACTTGTTCGGATAGGTTGATGAGCACCCTGTGTGACTCTCATTACCGCGCTTTGACTGAGTGTCATTCTCTATTTGACTCGTCAATTCGATTGATGTTCTCGATGAAAATACTAATATTTATTGACGACTAAATGATCAAATCTTTCATTGATAACTTTGAAAGATATAGAGTATTCTGTGAAGAATAAATGAGTTGACTACAGCGGCATCCAAGGAAAAGAATTCATGAATATCTGTTCCTTTATATGTCTTTCCAGTCGTCTGATGATTCTGCTTAGTACATAGATTGATCTGGAAAACTATGTGATTCAATAATTTGTCCGTGATGAACTAACGAGAGAGATAATCCTTCTTGAGCCACTCTAGATGTTCTACTGAAATCTTTTGGCTGAACGATCTCATCCACTCCACGCCATTTTTTTCTCTATCCCTGGTTTCAACTCCGCGATAGGGGTATCAAATCTTCTGGGTCCCATGTATCCATATAATAAGTACTGGTGCCTCGATATTCATATCAGACAGTATAATGTTGTTAAAATTGGATTCGACATCATTTTCCTCATCATTATCCTTGAAAAATGTCTTGGTGATGTTGTGTGGTGGGACAAATTTCAAACAGCGTAGATTTTCACATTTTGTGAACGAAAAATAAACATATAAGTTGGAAAAATATAACAAGTAGGTTACCTATGTTGTCAAGATAGTATATAATGCAAAAAAAATGTAATAACATGATGAGCATGAAATTTGCAGCCACAATTCGAGAGGAGAAACACAACGTACGGAACAAGTTTTGAGTTTATTCTATTCACTGATAATGTATTGTTTTATTCGCTACAGCCTAGAACATATGATTCAAAAGACCAATATGAGTGAGAATTATGGGGCGGGAGAGAAAATAAACCGTCGTACCACAAATCATAAGCCCATTGCAGAGCGGGATATATTTTGTCCCAGCATACCTCTAACTCCAAGAAATTCGTGGTTCAAATTCTGCGCCAAAGTACTTGAAAGAGTTAACCGACCCTGTATCTCTTACGCTTCACGAGATCCCGCAATGATGATCCTCGAATTCCAGGTACCCTGTACATTAAGGAACTTTAGTTTTTCATAATTTTCAAGAACAAATAAAATTCTGAACATAGTTGACTTTCTCATTAACAAAATCCAATGATTGCCCTCAGACAAACCTGATGATGAGCCGCAAATCGACATGCGAAACGTCTCGGTGGAAATGAGAAACACCGAAATCCTCAAAAACATCCAACTGAAGATGGAAGTCGGTCTCAACGTAGTCACCGGCCATTTGGGGTGCGGCAAGAGTTCCCTCATCAAGGCCATCCTCAAGAGCTACCCTGTTAGTGGGGGAGAGTTGCGCACGAGGGGTAGGAAGAGTTATGCGTCGCAGGACTCTTGGCTGTTTCCCTCTTCGATCAAGCAGAACATTTTGTTCGGAGAAAAATACGAGTATGAGAGATACAAAAAAGTAAGTTGGTGCCTTCCTCAGTCTAATAGCAAATTACATTGGTAAAACTGGCTCGCACTGAGTGCATATTTTGTATACCATTGATGAAACGGGTGTCGAGTTTTGAATTCTATTGGAAAACAAGTTCACATCCCAGGTAGAACACACTAATATTGGTTCAATATTGAGTCAATAAATGGTGAATGTTGGGAAAATATTAATTTTAATTATTGGGTCAATAAATCAATGTGAACATTCTGGAATCTTGGTGCTATGTTGAATTCCAATCTTGTTTCGATATGCTCTATCCAATATCGAGTTAATATTCGTATGCAAGATTGGACAAATATATGATGCCAACTTATAGAAAACTGGTTTCTTATAATTTTCATATGTGAAATCGATATTGAATTCATATTCCCCTACTATATTGGCTAAAATGAGGATGTGATTATTTTGCAATATTATCTTCATGTTGAATTATAATATTCAACCAATATTAAATTTCGTTTTTCAACAAAACTCGAAATCAAAATTCGAAGCCATATTAGCCTCATTAAAAAATTGCGATATTTGTACAATATCAAATCCATTTTCGTTTCCTGTATCCCAGAATACTTAGTTTGCAAGTTGAACGAATGCGGTATTTGATGTCTCTCAGCAGTCGTTTGTTGGAGGCGTGCTAGTGGCGCCAGCTGTTATAACGTAGCTCAAATACTAAGAGAAATATCACGAATATCGATTCGATATTAGAAATCCAATGTCAGTGCAATATTGGTTCTGGCATATTTCATTAGTTATATCTATCTGAAATGGGTCGCATATTGATGAACTAATATTGGCTGAATAAAAATACAAAATATTGATACAATATGTTTTCCAAGATTGATTCGATATTGGGAATACAATATCAGCCCATCCTGAAAATTGACATATTGTATTCGTTAATATTTCGCCAATATCAAATAAATATTGGCAAACTGATATCGGCTGGTCACAAAATTTCAATGTTATTACAACATTGGCACTGGATTGATTATTGAATATCAAAATGATATTGAATCACCAATATCAGTGCAATATTGCTGGACAACGAAGAGCAATATTCACCAACCATCATAAATCTGATATTGATGCAATATTTTTTTCCATGATTGATTCAATATTGGAAATACAATATTAGCCCAATCATGGAAATTGACATTGTGATCGTCAATATTTCACCAATATCGAATAGATATTGGTAAATAAATATCGGCTGGAAACAAAATTTCAATGTTATTACAACATTGCTGGACAATGAAATGCAATATTCACTAACCATCATAAGTTGGATATTGAGTCAATATTTTTTTCCAAGATCGATTTGATATTGGAAATGCAATATCAGCCCATCATAAAAATTGACATATTGTGATCATTAATATTCCTCCAATATCAAATAAATATTGACAAATTGATATCGGCTGGTCACAAAATTTCAATGTTATTAAAATATTGGCAATGGATTGATGATCGAATATTGAAATGAAAAATTGGTTTGATATTGGTGCAATCTAGTAATTCCATATTCAATATTCGAATATTGGGCTAATATGAAACCAAGTTCTAGCCAATATGATGTTCTACCTGGGATAGTTTAGTGCTCAGTGCAAAAATTCTCGCACGAGCTCTAATATGTCGTGCGAAGTCAGTGCAGTTTTGAAAATGGCGGAAACATTGAATATGCATAGTTTAAAAACCAAACCAAACCAAAATTGAGTGGCAATCTAGTCATCATCATCAAGTAGTGATGAAAAGTTGGAGGTTTCAAGAAAATGAAGGAGATTACTTCCCAGAATTCATAATTTTGTTGAGTGTTTTGCACTAATTCAATGATGAAGAAGTCTTATTAAAAAAAATGCTCCAAATCATTTCCATGAAACATCTACTTTGTTTTTAATTGAAGTCAAGAAAGAATTCCAGGATGCGGGCAAGTTATAAACAAGGACAAACTAAACTGGTCAACATTGATAACGTCGTGCTCCAAAATAAAGCCTGAATTCAAAGTAGAATAACTCACGAATTTCCTCACCAATTTGAAATCGGTTTTCACCGATGATTAGCCTAATCTCTTGACAGTTTGTTGTGGCAATATGAAACTTCTGTGATTTCAGATAACATTGCTACAGGGTGATAATTGAATGGGTGTAAAATTGCATCGTGGTCGTCCCCCTCACCTGTATCCTCTTGATAATCGTGTTATGAATATTCATTCAAAATGATGCATTTTTTCGACGATTAATTGAATGAAATTGAAAGTTGGAATTCTTCTCCGAAGAATCAACGTTGTATGTATAGTCGTCGGATATGTGATCGTGTTCGAACACAGAAAATTCTGAAAAAGTCTATACAAAGTGATACAAGAAATACTGAATGATGGAATGGGGAATAACATAGTCTTCAGTAGATGAAACATAATTTTCTCTGTGTTACTAGTGGAATAATGGAGTGTTACTTCGTCATGAGGATGTCTGGTGTCTGACCTCGAAATGGTTTTGTGATTTCTTGGATCGAATGTCATATAATGAAAGTACGCATTTTTAATCGAAATGATGCATTTTCGTTAAGATAAATTATGAAATTCAAAAAATTACGTTGTAGTTTCAGAAGTATGAAATTCATATTTATTCTTGACGGTGGATATACAAGGTGCGATAAAAAATATGTCATCCTGAATCAGTTTGATGTAGGAATTGGAAATTTTTCAACTGATGGTTGGATTTCGAGTTCGATTTGTTGCAATTGTTTCCACGAATAGGTTAGTGAAATTACCACATCAGAACAAAAGAAATATTGAAATTTGTGAATCCACATACAGAGTGCATGGAAATATGTCTCAAACAAATAAATAGATACATGAATAAAGTGAGAACCTGTGAATATAACCTGGCATAAAAATGCAGACAACGACAAATGGAATTAAATGAGTTGTAGAATTGCAAAAGCTCCATAATTTGATATGAAGGACTGAAAATATTCCGTTTTTAGCTATTGAAATTCACAAATCCTACATTGCACCTTCAGAAATTCAGTAGTAAAATAGCATGCGGAAACATAAAAAGTACACAAATCCATTCAACATTTTGTGCTCTCTTCAGATATCTAAACGGATTTTCTGAATTCAAACGTACAGGGTGTTTTTGCGAGGACTCAATAATATGTTGAATTTTTGTTAATCCGGGCCTGGAGTTTTTCTCTGACGGATATACAAGTCGCTGGGGTATTAGTGGGAAAACACGTCTACCAAATATCAAAGAAATATACCAGGTGGTTCGTATGCCATGAACCTTCAGAGAAATGACCAGAATTGATAAAACAACCTATATCTCGATAATGAAATATGTAAGACCCAATATACGGGTGTTTCACAGGTAAAGGGAAATATTTCAATGGTAGATAGGGGTTACCAAGGTGGTTCTGAACATACCATATTTGATAGGTCTTAGAGTCTTCAAAACAGAGATACAGGGCGATTTATCGATTTCGAATAATTATTCATTCGTCTATATGTATTGACTTACCCAGTATATTTTTCTCAAATTTGGTAAGGAGCTTATACTTGGGACGTTAAATTCATTCACCTATCGGGCGGAGTGAAAATCCAGGTTCGGATTCAGGAAAAATTTACATTTATTCGAAATATTAAAATAACACACTGTATGTGATAATTGACAGAGTTCATCAAAGGAATCGTGAAGAGGAGAAAAAACTGAACTGGATTTGATGCTTTTTGTTTTCCCGCCACCAATTCTCATAGCTGCTCATAGTAACAATCATAAACATAAAGTTGAAAGTATGTCAATTTGAAGACATTGAAATCATGAAATCAGTGTCAATTATGATTAATCGATATATTTCAGTCAAATAATCGCTCTAAAGAACTTACTAAGTCTCACAGTCTTTATAACGAAGATACAGGGTGAATTATCGGTTTTGAATAATCGTTCACTCGCCCATAAGTAGTATCAAACTACCCAGTAACATTTTTTCAAATTCGGCATGTAACTTACTTGGGACGATGGATTCATTAACCTATCAGGCGGAATGGAAATAATACCAAATAATTATAATTCGATGATTCACCCTGTATCTCTGTTATAAAGACTATGAGACTTCTCCTGAAGCTGAACCTGTATTTCCATTCTGCCTGATAGGTCAATGAATCCATCGTCCCAAGTAAGCTCAATACCAAATTTGAGAAAATATTACTGCGATGGGTAGTTTAATACTTATGGACGAGTGAATAATTATTCGAAACCGATAATTCACCCTGTATCTCTGTTATGAAGACTGTGAGAATTAGTAAGTTCTTTAGAACGATTATTCAACAAGAATATATCAAATAATCATAACTGAAAGTGGTTTCATAATTTTAATACTCTTCAAATTGACATACTTTTAGCTTTCTGTTTATGATTGTTACGATGAGAATTGGTGGCGGGAAAACAAAAAGCATCAAATCCAGTTCAGCTTTCTCTCCTCTTCACGATTCTTTTGATGAACTCTGTCAATTTTCACATACAGTGTGTTATTTTAATATTTCGAATAAATGTAAATTTTTCCTGAAGCCGAACCTGGATTTTCGCTCCGCACGATAGGTGACTAAATTCAACGTCCCAAGTTTGAGATCCATACCAAACTTGAGGAAAATATACCGGGTAGTTCAATAATTATAGACGAATGAATAATTACTCGAAATCGATAAATCGCCCTGTATCTCCGTTATGAAGACTCTGAGACCTATCAAATATGGTATTTTCAGAACCACCTTGGTGACCCTTATGTACCACTGAAATATTTCCCTTTACCTGTGGAACACCCTGTATATGGTATATACAGTACCACCTTGGTCACCTCTATCAACCGTTAAAGTATTTCCGTTTCCCAACGGAACACCCTGTATAATATATATTTACAAGTAACAACTTCTGTATATTTGAAACGGCATTTTTCGGTAACTGCTGAAAGCAAAATGAAAAACTAGGGTATTATTGAAAACAGACTTGAACGCTCTTCAGAATAATGTGCATCTCGACCCCCCTTATCATATATGAGGTTTTAAGGGTAACATCGACCCCTCCTAGGGGGTTGAACCAAGTGTCCCCCTTGAAAATAAAATCGAACTGAAAATTCGATTTCTCATATTATTCACTGGAAGGAAGATATTGAGGGTGGGAAATTTTCAAAATATGTGTTCTTCAAGCTGTCGAAGTCCTGATACAAAAAACTGACTTCTTCAGGTGGTGGAAGTATGCGCCTTGGAATACGACTTCGCCATCTTGGAACGAGGCGACGAAACGATCCTCACCGACGGCGGCACCAATCTGAGCAAGGGCCAACAGGCGCGCGTCAACTTAGCCAGGGCCATCTACCGCGACAGCGACATCTATCTGATAGACGACGCACTAACCGCGTTGGATCCGCGCGTCCAAGACCAGATATTCGACGAGTGCATCAGAGGGTTCCTCAAGAAGAAGTTGGTGGTGCTGGTGACGCACAATGCGAAGCATATCGAAAATGCCGATATGCTCGTTGTCATGGCGAACGGTGCTATCAAGGTATTTTGTTCACTTTCGTTCACTAAGGTTCACTTTTGTTCACTTTCGTTCACTTTTGTTCACTTTTGTTCACTTTTGTTCACTTTTGTTCACTTTTGTTCACTTTTGTTCACTTTTGTTCACTTTTGTTCACTTTTGTTCACTTTTGTTCACTTTTGTTCACTTTTGTTCACTTTTGTTCACTTTTGTTCACTTTTGTTCACTTTTGTTCACTTTTGTTCACTTTTGTTCACTTTTGTTCACTTTTGTTCACTTTTGTTCACTTTTGTTCACTTTTGTTCACTTTTGTTCACTTTTGTCCACTCTTGTTCACTTTCGTTCACTGTTGTTTATTTTTGTTTACTTCTGTTTACTTTTATTCACTTTTGTTCTCTATTCTTCACTTCTGTTCTTTTTGTTTACTGTTTTTCACCTTTTCGTCACTTTTTGATCACTCTTGTTCACTTTTGTTAACATTGGTTCATTTTGTTCTCTTTTTTTCACTTTCCTTTCAATAGCACACAACGTCCTAGGGACGTCCCCGTACATCTCATGCAATGTCCGAGCAAGGACGTCCACGGAATGTCCCAGCTAGTACATCATTTCAAATGTCCTAGAAATAACATCCCTTAGACGTCCCACGTGGTACATATTGTATAATGTCCATGCAAGGACGTCCTTGGCATGTCCCTGATGGGATATGATTTCAAACGTTCCTTAAGGGACATCCATCGGATGTCCTGAGTAGTACATATCGCGGCATGTCTTGAGATCTTATATAATGTCTCTTCTAGACAACCATGAAATGTCCCTGATGGTACATTTCTTCAAATATTTCTGCACAGACGCCCTCAATATTTCCAGGATCGTATAACAATCGAAATGTCCCTTCGGGATATCCGTCGGATGTCCCAATTGGTAGATGAATTGTACTCTTCCAATGTCCTAGAAATAACGTCCGATGGACGTCCCAGTCGGTACTTTTTCCATATGTTGTTCCTACGAGGACTTTAACTTATACCTCGCCGACGAATGATTGCTCATAGGCCATAAATACTCGCCGTCAATGTCCTTCACGCTAGTCCATTTGACATCCTTGAGAAACTTTTTCAGGATCTATTGGGGATCTTCTACGAACCATCAACTCAACTGGATGTCCTCATCAGTTATGCAAGACCTGGTCCTAGAGGGACCCAGAAAAATTCAAATTCAAGAATAATTCGTACGTCCCTGAGACATCCTATGGACATCCAATTGATATCCCTCAGCGTTGCTAATAAGTTGTCCTACGGATGTCCTAAGGATGTCCTCCGTAGTGCTTGTTAAGAAATACTGTGGGATTTAGGTATTCGATAGTTGTCCCAGGGACATCCCTCAAGGACGTCCCTAGTTGGCCCTCAAGTGGGACATTTGTGCGTCCCACAGACCTTCAATGGACGTCCACCGTACCAAATTCGAACGTCCTATGGACGTCCTGAATGTCCCGTCAGGACGTCCCAAGGATATCCATGGGACATTATTGTGTTATCAGGGTTTCGTTCACAAGTATTTACTATTGTTCTCTTTTCTTTACTTTTGAGCTCTTTTGTTCAGTTTTGTGCACTTTTGTTCAGTTTTGTGCACTTTTGTTCAGTTTTGTTCACTTTCTGTCCATTTTTGTCCGCTTTTGCTCCCTTTTGTTCCTTTTTGTTAGGTTATGTTCATTTCATGTTCAGTTTTGTTCATTTTTGGCAAAAAAACGTCCAGAAAAAATGTTGCAAATTTATAGCCTTGTAACTTTTTCAGTTTTGGTGAAATTGGGACCAAATCATAGTAATGTTTTGATAAAAGTGATGACCTGATCTTTATACAGGAACAGAAAAAGTTACTCGTATACTCCTCAACTTCTTAACGGCCTTTGGCAAAAATGAGTGTATAAAGTTGGAAGCCGTATACATTTTCCAAACTGAACGATTTATCCATCTATCCATCCATCCAGTGCAGTCAAACAGAACGAACTACCACCCAAAAAGCTCCTCGAAGAAATCGTGAAAGAAGAAGAAGATTTTCGTATTTCCTGGTCAAATTGCCGAGAATTCTATAAACAATAAAGTTGAGAGAGACAGTGCCCCCAGTTGCCCCCGATTAAAAACCATTTTCGAATCAGGCATAAAAAATTCGGAACATAATATACAAAATTCGGTGATACTATCACAGAGAGAGTTTCGAAAATATTCACATACAACCATTATTTCGGGCTCTTCTTCAGGTGGCCTCCAGGGTGTCATTTCTAGACCCATGTTTATACAGTGTGTCCCACTTACCATGCTCACCATGGGTATCTTTTTAACGGTGAGAGATACGAGGTCGGTTATATGACACCAAATGTGGAGTTTGTCAAGGCCAACTATAATGTGAAAAAATATTTTGATAAAATCTATTCGTTTTTGTTTTATACGCAAAAAACAGATTTTGATCATTTTCATGTCTCCTCCGTAACTTCTTTATTTATGAAAATATTCAAATACGAACTTCTTATTTTCATGGCAGTTTTTCAAAATGATTTCGAAAAAAATATGAAATTTATACCAACTCTTCTAGAATTTGAGATATCAGCACCAACTTTAGTTTTTCAAATGTAGGTCATAGCTCACTATGACTTAGTTACAAATAACTTTCTTCTCACTTACAGATGATATGTCGCAGTAATTGTTTTGTGTCGATAACAACGGAGTTATCGTCATTTATACAAAAACAAAAAATGATTTGGATGTCGCCATCTTGAATTCATAAATTTTTACAAAAAAATCATGATCTCCGACCTCAAAAACCCCTACTTACCAATTTTGAATGGAATCGGACCAAATCTTGTCCGCCGTCTTGGAGCAGCCATTTTTTTAATTTCAGCGAAAATCCCATAATTTCTATTAACTTGAAATTTGGCAGGTGTTCATAATTTCGGTGACAATTCAATATGGAATTTTTGTTGAAATTAAAAAAAAATGGCTGCTCCAAGATAGCGGACAAGATTTGGTCCAATTCCATTCAAAATTGGTGAGTGGGGGTTTTTGAGGTCGGAGATCATGATTTTTTTGTTAAAATTTATAAATTCAAGATGGCGGCTTCCAAATATTTTCTTGTTTTTGTATAAATGACGATAACTCCGTTGTTATCAACACAAAACTTTTACTGTGAAATATCATCTGTAAGATAAAAAAAGTTATTTGTAACTAAGTCATAGTGAACTATGACCTACATTTGAAAAACTAAAGTTGGTGCTGATATCTCAAATTCTAGAAGAGTTAGTATAAATTTCATATTTTTTTCGAAATCATTTTGAAAACTGCCATGAGAATGTGAAATTCCTATTTGAAGATTTTCATAAATAAAGAAGTTACGGAGGAGACATGAAAATGATCAAAATCTGTTTTTTGCGTATAAAACAAACACGAATAGATTTTATCAAAATATTTTTTACATTATAGTTGACCTTGACAAACTCCACATTTGGTGTCATTTATCCGACCTCGTATCTCTCACCGTTAAAAAGATACCCATGGTGAGCATGGTAAGTGGGACACACTGTATATATAAACTTTTTTCACTATTTTTGTTCCTAGAATCTGAAGTTAAAATATTTCTATGTAATTTTCATCCATCCAGATCGCAGCCAAACAGAATGAGCTACCCAAAGAGCTCCTCGAAGAGATCGAGCAAGAAGAAGAAATAGTGGCCACCCTGATGCAGGAAAAACTCAAAGAAGCGGAAGCGGAAAAACAACTCGCCGAAGAAGACGTCGTCGACGAGAAAGCCGAACTGATAGTGGCGCCAGGAAAACCGAGAAGAAGACAGGTCTGTGGATACAATTATTTGCTTGTTTAAGTGATTTATTTCATTATTTCGAAGCAGTAACCCCAACTACACCTTTTTCAATGGCAGTTCAAATTAGGTCAATTGTATTTTCAAATTGTCATGTGGATTTCAAAAAGCATCGTTTTTCTACAAACGCTTAACAAAGTAGCCTTTGACGCTTTCAAATTCCAGCACAAAGTTGACGTTTTCCCAGAAATGTCATTCTTTGACAGCATTTGCGCTCGTGAGCGGAAATATTGAAAAAACGCTCGCACATCTCTGTATCCTATACGAAAACCCCCAATTTTCTCATGATGGAAAATAGTGACAGCGAATCATCAAACACACCTCCTGATGATATAGCAGAAAGCGCAAGAGTTTGAATCTTACCGGAGAAATCAAGGAAGAAATATGAATTACAATATGATACATTCATAAATTGGTGCCACTCCGAGATGGTGAATATGTATTCAGAAAACGTTTTACTGGCTTATTTTGGTAAAAAAATCAAAGACTGAAGTCATCAACTCATTGGTCTATATAATCGATGGTAGGTACGTATACATGCTTGGATGTTGAAGATAATATCGGAATCAATAAGTATCTGAAACTTATCGCATTTCTCAAGAAACAATCTATTGGATATAAAGCGAGAAAAATCCAAAACATTCACCGCTGAAGATATATACCAACAAATTTCTACAAGAAGTTCCCGATAAAGCATATCTGTTGAAAACGATGAATTATACTTTATATTTAAACTCTTTGTTGTCATCAGAAAGACAGTGTATCTTTATTTTATTGCATCAATGAGTAATGTTCAATTTGATTGCAGAGTTTATCGTACTATGGCTCAGAGGTCTGAAGCTCAGGTTGCCACGCTGGTGGTCCAGTTTCAATTCTCGGTAGGCCCGACATTTTTTTCTGGTTTCTCATTCACTTCAATTTTTCTTTTTTTGTTTCCTTTGGACATATGGAATAATCTGGATAAGAACTTTTTCAACTATTTCAATCGCTCATACTTTCACGGCAGTTATTTCCAAAAGCTGCGTTAGTTGAAAAAATCTTGTGTGTATTTCAAGCACAAAGTGTTATTGCCGCTCTCCAAAGATTACCGCGCTCCGCTCCGCATCGCGCGGTAACTTTCTTTGTCGAGCGGCAATCTATCACTTTGCGCTCTAAATACACAAATAGCTATTGTATTTCAAATAAGTCAATTCAATTTCGAAAAGTATCAAATGTTCATTATTCCAGATTTTTTGGGGGATTTTCTCTCCTCGTCTCTATTAAATAAAAATATTAATACTATTACAATATACCTGTAGTTAGGACGAATCAGATGAATTGCCCAAGAATGTCACTGCGTTTAAAGAATTTTTCTACTAGCGTGCGGAAAAGATCACCCCTCCGCACTCATGTCAGTGTTGAAAGAGTCACTTTCCCGCACTGAGTGCGGAAATAATATATTGTGCAACAAGTGGGAAAAGTTCAACTTTTCTCACGAGTGTGAAAGTTTGTGGCACGAGCCTGAAGGGCGAGTGATGCAAACACACGAGTCACATCTCGGTATAAACATCATATTATTTATTATGAATTGTTGGAATAATATTTGATGGAGAATGCGATTTCAATCAAAAGCTCTAATGAGAGCTACTCTGAAGAATTTAAAAAACTTCTTCTGACAGTTGTGCTATTCAAAGCTGAACAGCAGCCAAGTTTTGGTTGATTTTTGTTGATTCTCCATGGCAATGTATGTGGTGTTGCAAAGTGCCGTGGGAAAAAATATTTCTCATTGTATGAGCAATACATGGTTTTGAAACTAAGGAAGCTATGAGAAATGCGTTACTTTTCATAGCAGTAGTAGAAAATAGTTATTTACACTACAAGGGAGGCAAGTGATACTTACCAGTCGAGGACATTGTTTGCGCCCGAGCGATAGCGAGGGCTTGCAAAATAGTCCGAGACTGGTCAAGAACACTGCCTCCCGAGTTTTGTATTATATTTTTTCTACTCCAGTTCCCTTAGATTAAAAAAAATGTTTTTCAATTACTTATATAATTTGACTAATCTAACTGAAAAACCCTGTATGTATGACAGGTTTCCTAGTGTTACACGTTGATCGCTATGGAATTCATATTGTTTATAATCAAACAAATGTTCTGTCAGTGTCATTTTATTAAAAAAATCGAAATAATGGATATCGATGCAGTTGCGAATGCAGCTTGTGCTGCTCTATTACCTCAGAAATCGAAGGAACGGTACAATCGGTGTTACAAGGACTTCAAGGCTTGGTGCAGTAATATTGCAAGTGGTGAAAGCATTACCGAGAACTCTTTGCTGGCGTACTTTGTAGAGAAGTCACAGACCCTAAAGTCCCCTGCAAGTTTATGGAGTGAGTATTCGATGCTAAAATCGACGTTATCCATTCAAGACAATGTAGACATTTCCAAATTCCTTAAACTAAAGGCGTTTTTGAAGAGAAAAAATGATGGCTATAAGCCAAAAAAGTCTCAAGTTTTCACGCGAGAAGAAATAGAAAAATTTTTGACAGAAGCCGACGATAGAAGTTTTTTATTAATGAAGGTAGTGATGGTCGTCGGGATTGCTGGAGCATGCCGCTCACAAGAATTATGCGATCTGAGTGTAGAGAATGTCCAGGAAATGGAAAATTTAATTATAATCAATATACCTGATTCAAAAAATGGTACATCTAGAAGATTCACCATCACTGCAGACAAAGACAGTAAAATCTGCCATTTAAACATTTTTAAAAGATATCTCAAAATAAGATCGTTGGTTGAAAGATCCCAACAACGCTTTTTTTTGAGATACCAAGAAGGCAAATGCTTGAATCAGCCTGTGGGAAAGAACACTTTTTCAGCTATTCCCACAAAAATAGCAAAATTTCTCAGACTGCCTAACGCTGAAGCTTATACCGGCCATAGTAGTGATACAAAGCCGTTTGGTCGCCAGAGCTTCAATAAAATGCCGCTAGTTAGCGTTGGCGCTGGTGTCGCTGGTGTCGCTGGTGGCGCGAAGTTCAAATTTGCAGATGGCGGCGGCGCTGATGGCGGTAAATTTGAAATTGTGAGGTTATGACATCTTAATCATGATGAATTTTTAAATAAATAAATTAAAAAAAGCTGTCACCGCCGGTGGGGGAAATTGAACCAGGGACCTTTGCATTATGAGGCAGCGTATATACGCACTGCGGTATTCCGACCTCCGTGATATTTCAATTATTTAAATGCTATTCAAACGGGATATCCATTGCTGGCGCGCGCTTATCTTTGCAACGGATCCATCGAGGTAGAGTGAAGCGAGAGATGCATTCCAGAGATAAGAAACTTCGAGTCGAAAATAATATCCATCGCAGGCGCGCGCGCGCTTATCTTTGCAACGGATCTATCGAGGTAGAGAGTAAGGCGGCTCGAGCGCTCGGCGCTGCAACGTTGTCGGACGTATGTGTTTGGATGTTAATATTGTTACATTATTGTGTGTGGCAACGCTGTCTCGCTTCATGGCGTTCGAAGATCTAGCAAAGCGAGAGATCCCTTAGAATGATAAGCGCGCGCGCGCTCGTATTGGAAACAAATACTTGAATAATTAATTATTTATTTTTATAGTGGGTGACGCGTCATGCTGTTGTTTTTTTTCTTCTGGTAAAATGACATCACGTGACGTGTGTGTGGGTACTCTCTCAAAATAGGATTTTTTATGGACAATTCTCGGAAATGCCAATATACCTATATGCAAAGTCGCATGGTTTGAGGGATATCGTTCTACCATTGACATATGTCATTAATGGTACATATATGCGAAATGAAACTACTACTACTACTACGAGGAAAATTATTGTAAGATAATCAATTTTTATTTCACAGTAAAGCTTTTTTACAAAAATAGCATGATTCTTGAGAAGATGGCGGTCCATCCCAGTGAGTATTTAATGACAAAAACAAGATTGAATTTCCATATACAGGGCGTTTGAGTTGATTGATAATTGAAAAAAATATATACAGGGCGGTCCATGGGGGTGAAAGAATACGAAAACGAAGATAAATAATCTATTTATTTAAGTAATCCTTTTCTACAAAAATGACATGCCTCTTGAGAAGATGGCGGTCCATCCCAGTGTGTGGTCCAATCGGGACGATTATAATGAACGAAGCATGGCAGTTTGATTTGTAGGTTAAAGTTGCTGCGATATTCTTGAGGAAGTTTGTGCCACACCCTTAATAGCCCATAAGGATCTGCATATTCAATGAGACATTCTACTGGAATGTACTGCAATTCTTGTTCAGTGAATTTCGTCAGAGTCAAAGCGGGAGATTTTATAAACTCCAATAGCACAGCTATTTCAGACTTCATGATTTTTCGAGCAGAGCTAAAATATTTCAGATGCTACTAGTTTCGCGTCAAGTTGTAGACTGATGAAATAAATAAAAAACGAGTCACATTTTTCACAACATTTTATTCAAATCAGACATAACCTCATTTTTACAATAATATAGATATTCTCTGAGAGCGTTACTAGACATGCTATCACAAACATCACAAAATCCAGATATAAGCTCTTCCGCACCCAAATCAGTCAGGCTATTTCTAATCCAATCGGCTATAGTATTCAAAATGTTCTGATAATACATGGAAAAGTCCAATTTGTTTATTAGCGCAACTCTTCAGATGTCTTCAGAGGTATTCAGAGGTATTCAGAGGTCTTCAAGATCACGCCTTCAGAGGTATTCAGATGTCTTCAAAGGTATTCAGATGTCTTCAGAGGTATTCAGATGTCTTCAGAGGTATTCAAGAGTCTTGCATATCAGACACCATAGCGTTCACATCATGGAGCCACATTCATCAGAGCAAGCATTAGATAAACATCACTGTGCAGATTATGATAATGCTTATGGACCGAAATATGTTGACGGCAGATGGACACTTGGACATAAGAATCTACGCTTTGAGGACCAATACATAGGCGTAGATAATGTCGATTTTAAAAGTACTCTGGGTCTTTTGGAATTATTATTTTCCAAGAACCCTCGAAATTACACGCCTCTGGATCACCAGATGTATAAACAAATGCTAGAAATCAGCTCTATTCATAGAGATCGATTAGGGCGATTACGCGGACAAGCTGATAAGGAGAAATTTGATAAAATTATCAGACCCCTCTTCAAAAATAAGACCAAGCCTAAACGTCCAAAGTCGAGCGTGGAGCCTGAAGCCAGTATTGGGAATGAAGAGTACAATATTTTAGATGAATGGACAGATCCGAATATCTTGGTGGATAGACTGAGATATTCAATGGAATCAGATAAGAACAACAACGAGATCGCCTTTATTCTTACTGAACTTGAAAATGTTGGTATAATATCTAAGAAATAAATGATGTCAAAATTATCCGTTTTTTATTCAACACCTGCTAGGCGAGTAGACTCACAATGACTACTCAACTTGGCATATAAAAATATATATTTAAAAACCCTGTATAATGACTGGTAGGTAGTGTGATGAAATCATAAACTTGGTTGACTTGCTGACTGTCTTTGGTCGACTGACATTTTTACGATGATAATCACTCTAAGAGTCACAAAAATGAAAAACGAGGTAGCGACATTTCTTGCTGACCCGCCCTGTATAGCAGAAATATTTTTTAGTGTGAGACTAAAAACAGCTCTTGTTTCAGCTTGAACAGCTGTTTTTTGTGTGATTTCGATAGTTCCTTGTATCTCATATGGAACGATAAGAGAATCAATAATAATAGGATTATTTCCTTTATTATCCGTTGATTTTAGTCTATAACTCAGCTGATTTAATCATCTTTCTAGGCTTTGAAAGAATATGATTTTCTGTATACGCCAAATATAGAACAACCAAGATAACGGCATCCTGTTTGAACGCTCCAACTTGAACAGCTGTTTGATTTCGGTAGTTCGTTGATTTCGTGAAAAGACGATAAGAGAACCCGTGTATGTCTTTTATACCAACTCGTTAATTGTTGTCTATAGCTCATCTATTGTAAGAGTATCAGATTTTGAAATATTCGGCGGATTCAGTGGCAGATAAAATGCATAACAATGCTTGAATATAATATGCACACATGAAGATAAGCCTCTCAATGTATAGGGTGAATCAGTCAGTATAGTCGGACAGTGGACTGAGTTTTAAAAAAGAATCATATTATGTGATGCATGAAAGAAATGCTCAATAGATCATATTATCAATAAGCCAAAAAGAAGCAACAAGTTGTGTTATTCTTTGCCAGTAGTCGGACACTTGTCTTTTATCGTGCAGAGTGAATGAAAGCACTCAAGTATGCTGCATAAGTTAAATCATACGAGCATTCTGTGTGAGTTATATACTACGCGTTTTCTATGTCTACAGCAAAACTCTTCAGCTTGCTGATTTTCTCACAACTAATAGTCTGTCATTTCATGAAATTCGATATTGGAACATGGTGTATGTTTATGTGGCAATTTTTGTAGAAAAATCGATTTATATCATACCTAACTAGAATACATTGGGCTGATAATTGAATAGGGTGTTCTCCTAGGAAAAAACACCTATAATTCAATCAAAACTGTATTCGTACTTATTCCTATACCAAAGCCGGCGGCTAATTTCATCGATAACAAATTGGAATGATTATACTAAATATTCCTCAATAAGATTACCAAAGAACCTGCTTAACTTCATGAACCGTGTAATAAACGACAAAATTTAAATATATCTCTTCAGCATATTCATTGCTGAATTTATTTGTTATACCAGCCGATAGATGGCGGTACAACTACGTTGCTAAGAGTTACTAACAGCCGTCGGCCGATCGCCAACAAATAAATATGAGCCTCAAACAACTGTTATCATCTTCCATTGGTTATTGCACTGCACCGAACTTATATATTTTCGGATTCGAATTGTTACCTTATATCTGCAAATAGGTCGGTCATTCTCAGGATTTCAGAATGAAGATAATTCATACCGTGTCATCCATCACTGTCATCAAATAAAAAACATCCTAAAAGTTTCTTCAAGATGTTCCATATCAAGTACCATGAATGTCTCTGGTACATCCCGTATCATCCCACAAACATTCTGATGGGATGTTTATAAGACATCGCAAATGCTGACAAGAATGTCCCAAGAAAAATAGGGATTTTTCAGAGTTGTTCCTATCTTCCCATATGGATAGTTCTACGACGTCTTACTGATGTTATTGTGTTATTAGGGCATGCGCATGGTGAGCGATGCCACACTCACTAATTCTTAGAAAACATCTGAACAAAACGACTAACTTCATCATAGGAAGTGTTTCCAAGATCCCCAAATGCGAAATCTCTGAAATTTTCTGTGTATCATTGGGATGGGTAGTGAGTGTAAGAGAGAGTGAGAAGGTAAAAAAGTGAGAAGAAGAGAGAGAGAGAGAGAGATTGGATGGATATTAGTTGAAGGTATGAACGTGTAAAACAGTTGTATCATGTCTTCTGACGAATACAGACGTGCACTAGAAGAATTTGGGTTGAAAGTTAGAAAGCTCAGTGCAGACATCCAATTGTATGAGCAGAAAGTTTGTTTGTTCAAAGATTTCGAGCAATTGAGTGTTTGGGACAAGGTGTTCACAGAACCGAGACGCACAGCTGCACCTACATCGAGAAGAATCCAACCAACACAGCTACTAGATGGCGATACTGAAAGCAAGCTTCATTCTATTGACAGCTCTGAGCAACAACGTCTTCTACACAAACATACCGTACAATACGAGGAATGCAGCCGTATGTTTTGATGTGAATCGTACACAACAGTGTGATTGGAAGCTGATGAGTAAAATGTATGTCAACGATAACAAACTACCTGTATATTCAATCGACATGCCTCGAGTCAATGGGACCACCATCGACTACAAATTGAAATTATCGTTTTCTGATGGCAGTGACGGTGAAACTGGGGACTGGCAGACATTTACATTGAAGAAATCACCCACAAAATTAGATGATGATCAAGATTCTGTCAATATCATTGCAATTTTGACACTTTGTTGTACACTAATATGTTCACTCATTTTAATCTCACATGTTATTTTCATTATACTGAGAAATAAGGGATGTGATGAATAAAAACTCTGAAATTACGATATATAGTTTTTTATTTTGGCAATAAATTACATAACCAATTATATAAAGTATCGACATTGTGGAGACTGCACTGGAACCTTCCTCCATGGAAATGATGCATGCAAGGTGGAATGGATTGTTGAAACGTTATTGGTTGCCACCAAGAATTGTCAAAATCTTCCAAATTAACAATGTGATTGGTCATCTCCAACTCTGCACATTTTCGCTGCAAGAACTGAATCTTTTGGTGTCCTCTAACGTAGATGATATTTGTTTGTTGCAGGTTATCTCGTAGTATTTGATCCAACTCATTTAAATCCACATAACCACTGGAATATTTTAAACCATGAACGTAACGCTCCACATGATTTGCCATCTTTTTATCTTCTCTGCTTAAACTCGAAAATTCTACAGATGGCTTGAATAGAAAATGACTCGTCTTTTTACCAATGCGAATGGTCATTTCCTTTGGAATGAATTCACCATCAACCATGAACCCTTGAATGTCAACCAGTGCGATCTCCATGACTCTTCGAAGCAAACTGACGTCTGTCTGATGCAGCAACACCCACCTAGGCAATATTTCGAACAATTTCGCTGAGTGGGAGATGTTCCATGATTTGATCGTGAATGATGATGCAATAGGCTTTGGTGTCGGGAGGGAAGCCTGTAGTCGCTTCAATGTCCAACTTTATGTCAACTGTGGACGACTTTAGACCCAGATGGCGCCTCGAGCAATCGATAACAAACATTGGTCGGGATTTGAATTCGGCAAAGTTTACTAGAGAGCGCTTTTCTTGACAGTTATGGTAGCTCTTGTTGAACTCTGTATAGTTGAAGTGAGCGTCAGCATATTGGTCTCGGGAAAAGTCCAATAGCATTCGTTCTTGCGGATAATAGTCGCTATTCAGAGCCAATCGTATGGATTTGATGTTGGCATTATCGAACAAGGTGACGTCTTCATGCAAATTATCGGCTTTTTTCGTTTGGAAAAATACTATAACATATCTTGGACTGTCCAATGCAGAACATGTCTTGACGGACCAGATTTCTATGGTAGATCCTTGTGTGAGTGCTGGTAGCTCGTGCAATTCCCATCGGCGAAACGGTATCATCATAGACTCATCTGCTTTGATACGTGTCAACAACTGCAACTTTATGTCATCGTTGGGTGTGAGATGTGGCACTTTCAAATTGATGCTTTCTATCGTTATTTTAGCAATACTTTGAGTCTGAGGAGATCCTGGCAAAGCAGTATTCGCTCTCTCGACAACCTTCACACTATTGGCATCATTGCGAGCTCTCACTAAACGGATTGACTGCTTGCCCCACGTTGCCACTTGATGATCATTGAAGATGGAAAACAAATGTTTCAGTGGAATGTTCATGCTAAACGTACCATCGGTGTTGAGGATCGGAGCATTGGGATAGTTCCAGCCTGCTATGGCTAGATGACGTGAGTCTTCAGGCGTATAACATAAGTATCCTCGCACAGTACTCGTTATTCCAGGATATCTGACAGTGTCCAATTCTTTATTACACAATTCATAGGTGCAGGAATCAAAGAGATAAGCTCCAGCATTGTGGGTTAATGTACCAGTACCACCACCGGTCACCTTCAATTTACCCTTGATGGTAATGATGCCTTCAAACATGGCCAACCACGAATCTGCTTGATTAACCGTTATATCGATGACATCATTGTTCTCGAATGATTTCACATATGGATAATAGGTACGCCATTCCACTTTAGTGATGCTTTCGTCGAGTCTGGGTTTGCGGAAAACGTCGAACACGGGTGCTAACAACATTGTAGTCTTTGAGTGATTTCAGAAACAGGACACTGGATAATGTCAATGTTTTTCTGTTGCTGCTGCTCTTCGAAGACACGACTGCTTTGGTGTACGGTGTCGAGAGAACTGGTGCTGATGATGTTGCTGATGATGGTATATTATCTGATTTATAGGAGTAATCAAACACTAGTACCATCTTGCGAGTTTCTTCAATTCCAATCTTATTATGATTTCTTCACCTCTAAAATTCACCTGCCTGTTATCTTGGTCTAGAATCTGGAGTGTAATGTTGGGCAATTCCCGCCTGCTGACTATAGGTAGATAGATTAGATTTCTGGGAGTCTCGTCTATGGCGTAACCAGGATCGACTGCAACTGCAAACTCGTAGATCGTATGTGATGGTCTGTCGTTGTAGAGAGCTCCAGCAGTAACGTTGCTATCAATGTGAATGGTTCTCACTTTGGTTATGCTGACCGGCAAATCGGAAGTGTGGACTTGTTGTGCGTTCAACAATCTATTTGAAAATCCCAAGACTTGAGCTATGCTATCCTTCGGGCGAAAATCAATGGCAAACTGTTTGCTCGAAATCTCACACTTTAGTGTATTATTGTTGGGCTTCAACGAGAATATATCATCAACGTCCTTTGCACTTGAGATGCCCAATTCTTTGCGTATGAATTTCTCAATGTCCACAATGTCGTATGAACCTTCGGGAATATCGATGATCTTTCCCGCCTTGGTCTTATCTTGCAGATAAAACTTTGATCCTTTGTCGATATTCGGTATACTGTTGTATGAATGGAATCCCAACAATGCTAGTCCGTAATCAGAGTCTGGATCGAGTTGGAGTGGTGTCAAAAAGTCTATGGAGAGCGTAGATGTACGACCTTTCAACGTCACAATCAGAGACATGACTGATGCACAATGACCGAGTTACTTGGTCTCATTAAAAAGGAATTCTAAACATAGACGTCCACAATTACTTTGATTGAAATTCTGGTATTGATTGTTATTGTACAAGATTTTCGTGCTGGCACCCAAATATTGCGCCAATTCTCTGGGCGGTTTCAGATTGCCATAACTATCGAAATATAAGGCTTTTTTATCATTTTTTATGTAAGCCACCCAATGAGTGCCCGCATGATTGGAGGTATCCAAATTCAATACAGCACACTCGCGATGCCATGGACCGGTGGAAGGTAGAGTGTCCCGCATAAAAACACCTCGAAAATATGGTATTTTCAGCTGTTTGGCATACTTTATCACATCTTTATCGTACATTGATTTATTGGGTAGCTTGTCTAGAAGTTTTTTGAGTTTTTTGATTGTTTCTTCAAGTACAGTCCGAATCCTCTCGATGTTTTGCGTAGAAATAGGCCGGAACCCTGCTTGCCGATAGCCTCCATTGCTTTATTATGTCTTTGATCTTCTTCGAGCTTTTTCTTTGCATTTTTCGCATCAATGACTGTCTTTGCGACTGCTCCGGCTCCTCCAGCTAGAGATCCTAGGGCTCCCAAGGCGGCAAAGATTGGTATCAATGGTAGTATACCGCCACTGTGTGGAAGAGGTATGATTCTTGGTACTCTGATTCTTTTTTTACCGCCAGCCCTCTTGACTGCCATTCTGGCTGCATGGAGTGCTTTCAATGCAGATTTATTCAGACCACTTCCTGATGTTGTACTACCACCACCATCTGACTTTGATAGTACATTTTTTATGAATTTGATAATGTTGGATAGGGATTGCTGTGATACAAGACCCATGCCAAGTTTTCGTTTGACCTTCATTCCGGTGGTGACAAGCCAAGCAGCAGCCTTCTCTTTGAATTTAGCGTTCTTCGACTTGACTCTCTCCCACGCTCTATTTTCCAATATCCAATCAGCTTTGTGTCTGTCTTCTATTGAGGAATTTTGTGAATAGGCGATATCGTGTTCTCGACACGCGTCGTCCAACGGATTGATACCGGTGTCTCCTCTTGCCAGTCTTTTATCGAGTTTGGTACCTGGACCACAAAATCTGTAGCCTGGAATGTGTAATTCGATGGGAAGTTTATCGATCAGAGAATTAAGCACACCCTCTCCGTGGTAGAGCAACATGAAGACTGATGTGTAGGAAGTTCGACAACTCTGCATATACCTAATGAAATGAAAAATATATCATCACATGATGAAGATCATTCAACAAGAACGGATGTTACCCATTGTGAATTTGGATGAAATTTTGTCAACCAAACCACCAGTAAATAGTAAACATGGGAAACTGCTTCCCCATTCGTTCAGAGCAATCTTCTGCGGACCAAGCGGATGTGGAAAGACCAATGCGATGCTTTCCCTGCTGTTCAATCCAAATGGCGCGAAATTCAAGAACGTTTACGTGTATTCAAAGTCGTTGTACCAACCGAAATATCAATTGCTGCAACAAGTGTTGGATTCAGTGAAAGGTGTTGGGTATTTTCCCTTTAAAGAAAATGATGATGTCATCAGTCCATCAGAAGCGAAAAATCATTCGATATTCATTTTTGATGATGTATCATGCGACAAGCAGCAAAAAATTCGAGAATATTTTTCAATGTGTAGACACAAGGATATTGACGTAGCATACCTATGCCAGACTTTTTCTAAGATACCGAAGCAGCTGGTGCGAGACAACAGTAACCTGTTGGTGTTATTTCGACAGGATGAAATGAATTTGAAGCATGTGTTTGATGAGCATGTGTCACCAGACATGTCATTCGATCAATTCAAAGCATTGTGCTCAGAGTGTTGGAATTCCAACCAATATGGTGCGATGGTGATTGCAAAAACTTTCGATATGAATGCTGGCAGATATAGAAATGGTTTCGATAAGTTCATAAGACTGTGATCTTTGGACCATTCATCAAGATGACGTCAACCAAGATGCATGATGATGTTGCTGATGCGCTGCGCAAGAAAAAAATCAACGAACTATCGAAATCAATCAGAAGAAAATATTTAGCACTAAAATTGGGCAAGTCTGAGGATGATGATGCGTTACAGAAAATATTCCAACCACTGACATCACCTTTGAAACAAATTGCCTCCGCGTCCAAGGTCATAGAAGAAAAACTCGATGGAACACTTTCAAACATCAAGCGAAGCAGAGCAAAGTCGTTGGGGTTGAAGAAGGAGAAGAAGGAGGAAGAGGATGGGGAGGTGGAGAGGGAGCAATCGGATTTGAATCAAACTAATTTCATACCTATGATGGATGTGGCTGATAATGCTGGGCATACTGAAGATGATGATGAGGATGGTTATGACGATGCTGATGATGAACTTTTTGTAGATAGTGAAAATATCTCACCGGCTGCAATACATGATTACGTTGATCAGTATCCTGCGATGGCTCAAAAATATCTGACTGAATACTGGACAAATGATGAAAATATCGATACGGTTTATGGCCCCAAATATGATCCAGTAACATCGAAATGGTCCCTCAACGGAAAAGAAATGAATTTCCATCGAAGAACTGGAGATATACTTCTTGATGGCTTTCGGTTCCGTGGCACCCCAGGCCTCTATCAATTACTCTTCTATAATGATCCATCCTTTGCCAAAGATGATACGAACCCATACAGGCAAATACTCTTGCTCACCAAAGCTCATCTGAATTCTGCAGGACGTATGAAGTCCTCCTCTAGACTCAAATACGTAGAAATTATTCGTCCAATGTTCAGATCCAATTCCAGTGGTCGTGGTTTGAAGTTGACATACAACACAGCACCTATCGAATACATGTATTGGGATGATCCAAACGAATTGGTAGATAGATTGAAGTTGCTCATTGCATCACAGCAAGCCGGAAATACATCAAACGATAACGAGATTGTTGCCATCTTGAACGAATTAGAAGAGGCAGGCATAATAAAACATGTGTGACATTTCTGTGATACTTCCGTGACACTTCCATGACAACTTCCATGACAGTTCCGTGACACTTCCTTGACACTTCAGTGACAGTTCCGTGACAGTTCCGTGACACTTCCTTGACACTTCCGTGACAGTTCCGTGACACTTCCTTGACAGTTCCGTGACACTTTCATGGCATGTCTATGAGTGAAGGGGCTAATAATTGGCGAGGCAAAGTGCCGACCATTATCGATAACGTACAATACTTTAGTCATTAGCATAATGAGTCTCGACAAATTCGGACGTGGTTCGTTTCCACGCTCAGCTCAGATGGTGACAGTCAGATCTGGATTTTCACATACTCCAACCGGTGATATTGATGTTGGTCATTTGAAGATGTGTAACGTAAAACTGCCAACAGATGTCGCTGATGTTGCAAACAAACAATATGTGGATGAAGTTATATCGCAAATTAAGTTAGATTTCAAGATTGCTTTCGATAATTACGGTGAAAAAATCCGAAATTACCTTGCTGGCTTCAGCAACGAAATAATCAAAGAAAGGAAGAGAGTGGATGTACATGATCTTAAACTAGCAACGTACAATACAAACTTTGTTCAGTTGTCTGGCATAGTGCACAAGAACAACATACATGTGGAGCAGCTTCGCAACAACTCTCTACCAAAACTCAAAAGCGACATCGACTTGAATGTGAAAAATATTCTAGAACTTGTCGATAAGATTGACAACACTGTGAAGAGTTTGCACGATTTGAAGGCTGAGCAACAACACAGCCGTGATAAAGAACGCCAGCTTGCTGATGTCATTGATCAAATGAAAAAAGATCTGGCCAAGATTGCCATCACTCCAAAATCTACGACAACACCACCGCCACCGAAAAGGAAGCCTCCTGTGTGAAACCCATCATATAAACTCCTAATCCAACGAAGTCAATATGTCACATTCTAAAGAAAAAATCCAACTCGTCAATGAATTACATAGACCTGCTAGGAAAAAATTTCCAAGGCGCCGCATTATCATCAAAGGTTTGGATGACTTATGGCAAATGGATCTAGCCGAAATGCGACCTTATGCCTCTGTAAATAAGGATCACAAGCTGATAATGGTCGTGATTGATTGTTTTTCCAAGTACCTATGGACTAGACCACTAAAATCAAAAACTGGTGCTGAAATCGCTCGTGCATTTGCTGATATTCTATCGCATGCCAACAACAGAATTCCCAAGAATTTGCAAACCGATCAAGGTACCGAATTCTACAACGAAAAGTTTCAAAGTCTGATGAAAAAGTTCTCCATCAACCATTATCATACGTACACCATAATGAAGGCGGCTATTGCTGAACGTGTTATACGAACATTGAAGGAAAAACTGTACAAATTCTTTAGTTTGAATGGCTCATACCGTTGGATAGAAGTCCTGCCTGAAATCACAAAGAATTATAATGACACGAAACATACGACGATTAGATGCAAGCCCAGTGACGTCACCAAAGCCAACGAACAAGACATTCTCAAATCCGTCTACAATCACATAAAAATTGCTGGAATTAGAAAATTTAACGTTGGTGACATTGTGAGAATCAGCAAAGCCAAACATGTTTTCGAAAAGAATTATACGCCAAATTGGACTACTGAACTATTTAAAATCGTAAAAGTTCGTATTACGAAACCTACTACATATCTCTTGGAAGATTTGCATGGTACTCCGATCAAAGGTGCTTTTTATCCTGAAGAATTGCAAAAAACTATAAATCCTGACATCTATCTAGTGGAAAAAGTTTTAAGAAAAAAAGGCAAAAAGGTGTTTGTCAAATGGTTGGGATTCGATGATACACACAATAGTTGGATTGATTCCAACAATAAATTATAATGCAAACATATGGAAAAGAAGCACACATTCAATGGCTATGAGAGGGCCTTTCATCGATCACTAACAAATAACCTGTTATTCCAATCTGCCGGATGTTATGATCAGTCAACAGTTATGGTATAAATAAGGAGGACTGAAACTTTCAACACATCAGTTCGAGAACAATGAGTGAAGACTCTGGTTATTCATCTAGTGAAGTGCTTTTCGAAGACGGTAGTTCTAGATCATCATCATCAATGATGGGTTATTATGGTGATGTCAATACATATTTGGACATGATTGAACAAGCAGCGAAAGCCGAATCACACCACCTGCTGAATACATCGTTCCAGTTGTCCACTTACACAATCCAGTGTGGACTCAGTCCAGCTAGACAATTTAGTCCGGCCATCATTCTGAAAAAGCCCTTCTACCCAGCGAAAATTTCATTCAGTACTTACGAATGGGCCACCTTCATCGATTTGCTGCATAAGGCACAACAAGACTTTTTTGAACAACCCCTACCTGGTTTTATTGATGAATATGAGCCGATCATTACTGCTTGTGGAGACTATGCTACCGTAGCCAAACATGTCTGCGATGGTGTCAAAATGTTGACCCTCTCCAAATACCACGTCATATTCGATCTGATGGAGGAAGATGTTGCAGACATTTTGAGTGCTGAAATGTGCATTGTTTCACATCGAGTTAATTTAATCAATGACTTGGACTTTTTTATGTTTTATCAGAATATTATGAATGTAATAGCTGAATGGATAAAAAATAAACTGACTGTTTTGAGTGTACAAGAGCTTATATTAGGGTTTTGTGATGTTTGCGATAGCATGTCTAGTAACGCTCTCAGAGAATATCTATATTACTGTAAAAATGATTTGATGGCTGATTTGAATAAAAACCTTTGAAATATGTGACTCGTTTTTTATTTATTTCATCAGTCTACAACTTGACGCGAAACTAGTAGCATCTGAAATATTTTAGCTCTGCTCGAAAAATCATGAAGTCTGAAATAGCTGTGCTATTGGAGTTTATAAAATCTCCCGCTTTGACTCTGACGAAATTCACTGAACAAGAATTGCAGTACATTCCAGTAGAATGTCTCATTGAATATGCAGATCCTTATGGGCTATTAAGGGTGTGGCACAAACTTCCTCAAGAATATCGCAGCAACTTTAACCTACAAATCAAACTGCCATGCTTCGTTCATTATAATCGTCCCGATTGGACCACACACTGGGATGGACCGCCATCTTCTCAAGAGGCATGTCATTTTTGTAGAAAAGGATTACTTAAATAAATAGATTATTTATCTTCGTTTTCGTATTCTTTCACCCCCATGGACCGCCCTGTATATATTTTTTTCAATTATCAATCAACTCAAACGCCCTGTATATGGAAATTCAATCTTGTTTTTGTCATTAAATACTCACTGGGATGGACCGCCATCTTCTCAAGAATCATGCTATTTTTGTAAAAAAGCTTTACTGTGAAATAAAAATTGATTATCTTACAATAATTTTCCTCGTAGTAGTAGTAGTAGTTTCATTTCGCATATATGTACCATTAATGACATATGTCAATGGTAGAACGATATCCCTCAAACCATGCGACTTTGCATATAGGTATATTGGCATTTCCGAGAATTGTCCATAAAAAATCCTATTTTGAGAGAGTACCCACACACACGTCACGTGATGTCATTTTACCAGAAGAAAAAAAACAACAGCATGACGCGTCACCCACTATAAAAATAAATAATTAATTATTCAAGTATTTGTTTCCAATACGAGCGCGCGCGCGCTTATCATTCTAAGGGATCTCTCGCTTTGCTAGATCTTCGAACGCCATGAAGCGAGACAGCGTTGCCACACACAATAATGTAACAATATTAACATCCAAACACATACGTCCGACAACGTTGCAGCGCCGAGCGCTCGAGCCGCCTTACTCTCTACCTCGATAGATCCGTTGCAAAGATAAGCGCGCGCGCGCCTGCGATGGATATTATTTTCGACTCGAAGTTTCTTATCTCTGGAATGCATCTCTCGCTTCACTCTACCTCGATGGATCCGTTGCAAAGATAAGCGCGCGCCAGCAATGGATATCCCGTTTGAATAGCATTTAAATAATTGAAATATCACGGAGGTCGGAATACCGCAGTGCGTATATACGCTGCCTCATAATGCAAAGGTCCCTGGTTCAATTTCCCCCACCGGCGGTGACAGCTTTTTTTAATTTATTTATTTAAAAATTCATCATGATTAAGATGTCATAACCTCACAATTTCAAATTTACCGCCATCAGCGCCGCCGCCATCTGCAAATTTGAACTTCGCGCCACCAGCGACACCAGCGACACCAGCGCCAACGCTAACTAGCGGCATTTTATTGAAGCTCTGGCGACCAAACGGCTTTGTATCACTACTGGCCATTCGTTTAGAAGAACGTCTGCCACATTATTAGCTAACACTGGTTCAAGTGTTTTAGCTCTTAAAAGACATGGGGGCTGGAAGTCGGAGACGGTTGCTGAAGGTTATGTTGCTGATAGTGTTTGCAATAAGAACGAGGTGGCAAACAAAATTCTTTATAACAAGAATAACAGCGATTCAAATTCATCTGCTATTCATCTGCCTACCACATTGACCAGCGCTGTAACAAGAATTTCTGATAACATAAGCACAACAGTAGAAGTTTCCAAACAGCTGCAAGAGGTTTCCCCACATTTTTCAAACTGTAATGTTTCAAATTGTACTATAAATGTTAATTTAAAATAAAGAGTTCAATTTTTAGGTTAAATTATGAAGTTTATTTAACTTGCTTCCCTAGGGAGGTAAATATTTACTTACCTCCCTAGGGAGGTAGAACGTGTTTTCCTCCCTCAAATCAGTATCAAAATGAAGTACTTACCGAGTAAGGAGTAGAAAAAAGTTTTTTCCGCACTCAGTTATGGAAGCGGCTAGAACTGCAAACTTGGATCTACTATACCATCAAAATTCCGTCACAGGTATGAAAAGGAATATGATTTGTTTGAAAACTGGTGCCAGAATAAGGGTATCAAAAGTTTCAAAGAAGAGACCTTTTGTTGGCTTATTACGCTGAAATTTCCAAAACATGCAAGCCAAACACTCTTTGGTCCAGGTACTCAATGTTAAAAAGTGTAATCAAACTAAAAAAAAACCTCGATTTGGGTTTTTTCCGCACGCTAGTAGAAAAAATAGTGTACCTAACACGTGCGTAAAGTGACTTTTCCGCACGCGATTGCACTTGCACTTGTTAGGTAAACTACTATTTCCTATCAGAGAGCCTGAAAGACAAATTCACTAGCTTGTCAGTGACAATTTATGTTGAAAAAGGTTTGGAGAAGAGAAATAAAGGTATATAGAAAATATATCAAATTTTCACTCATCTCTGGACGTTTCGGGAACGATTCTGCTCCCGTTTCCAACATAAAAATGGATTTTTTGTATTGCAAATTCCTATTTGTCTTCACTTTTCAGTTCTCAGTGACAATATTGGTGTTGTTGGCAATCGAATATATTGAAACTGTATTCATATTTTCATTTCATATAGAGACGAGGAGAGAACATCCCAAAAAAATGAAATAATGAATGTACCACCTCCACGATCATTCTACAGACAGTATTTAAGTATCAAAAGTCATATGCCTGAGATCACTTTTCGCCAACGTACTATAAGGAAGATTTTATTGGGTCTCAGCACCAACAAAGCTTGTGGCTCCGACGAAATCCCACCGATTGTTCTCTGCAAGTTGTTCAACTACTCTTACAAAATGGGAATATTCCCGTCCAACTCGAGAATTGCAAGAGTACAACCAGTTCCTGAAAAAGGCAAAAAGACCCTACCTAGCAACTACAGACCGATCGCACTGCTACCTATCATTTCAAAGATCATGGAGAAAGCTATCAACATCGAGCTCATGAAATACCTGGAACATTCTGGTATTATCAACGATAGGCAATATGGCTTCCGTCATCAGAGATCAACTGGTGACCTGCTCGCTTACTTCTCACATATTGTCACAAACTGTAGGCGGGGGTTGCCTGAGTTGTGTTCTTGATCCATTAGAGAATGAACTCAAGAAGAGATAATGATAAATAATACTCGGAAGGTTCTCAAACATAACATGTACACACATTTATTCTTGGCAAAGAATAACAATGAAATCAAAACTTAATTTACCCTATATGTACAAAATTAAGTGGTATTTCTGGGAGCCTGAGGAAGGGCATCTTCTGTTCTGCCCGAACTCCGAAGATTCGGGCACAGTGGCAACTTTACTAACTTACAATCGGTAGAACTTAGACTTCCCTAACTCGTATAACAAAAACAGAGCTAGAACTCGAAATGTCAGTTGAACTCGCAGTCGAACCGGTAGTCGAACTGTCGAACCCGCTTCCTTACGTCTTTTAAATAGTTGTCTATATTTTCGGAAACGTGATAGTAAGAAAATCAGGTCGATAGTCCAGGTTCGTTGAAGTCAATGTAACGCCTGTGTTTATGTTCAACTACTATGGAAAAAAGTTCGTTCACGATTCGAAAATTTTGGAATTAATAAACAAAGACGTGACCGTTCAATGACTTCGAACCTTCTATGAATTCGAATGAAATTAAGGAAAATAACCCTATTCGTGACAATATATGGCAGCAATCTATTGAAAAATATGGTGAAACCTTAGCCGTAGTACTTGATATCTCCAAGGCATTCGATCGAGTCTGGCACCACGGACTCCTCGCCAAGCTTCCATCTTATGGCTTGCCTCCCCAGCTATGTTCTCTGCTAGCTAGTTTCCTCTCAAACAGGTCTCTACATGTAGTGGTCGACGGAGTTTCATCTGACTTACTTTCAGATGGTTAGTCTTGCAGTTTTTCAAACATATTTGCTGACCGAGCATTTCTGGTTCGTATTTTTCCATCCGATTACATATTTGGATATCCCATATTGGTTCATGAATGCCATCAGTGGAATTATTTCGATCCACTCCTTCAGGGGGTGATTTGATGGAAATATATGGACCAGAAATGCTGGAACAACAGGGATTTTCGAGAAACAGCAAGAATAAACTACTCCTCTGAAGGGGTGGATCGAAATAATGCCAATGATGGCATCTATAAACCTATATATCCAAATAAATAATTTGATGGACAAATACGAACCAGAAATGCTCGGTCAGCAAGGATTTTTGAAAAACTTCGAGAATAAACTACCCCTCTAAAGGGGTGGATCGAGATGATTCCACTAGTGGCATCAATAAATCTTTATGAGATATCTGAATAAGTAATTTGGATGGGAATATACGAACCAGAAATGCTCGGTCATCAAGGATTTTTGATAAACTGCAAGAATAAACTACTCCTCT
Organism: Phaedon cochleariae; assembly: GCA_918026855.4. NCBI lineage: Eukaryota > Metazoa > Arthropoda > Insecta > Coleoptera > Chrysomelidae > Phaedon > Phaedon cochleariae. The sequence goes on from OU896722.1 coordinate 222,112, forward strand.
GAAGGGATGGCATCTATACAGGGTGTCTGTAAAAGGTTGGGACATGGCTCGACTGTGGAATCCTGGGATAAAAACAAGTTGATTTAGGCCAACTTACCTATATCCAAAATCGTCTCGTTGTGTTGGTACAAGGCCTTGAAAAATAATTTTGCTCCTAAAAAGAGTAGGCTGAGATCGATATTTGTAACTTTTCAGAGGTGGGACTGCCAACTTTCAGATTTTTTTCCAGAAAGATATTTCCTTCAGAAATATTATTTGTATTGTGTTAATTTTTGATAAGTCTCAAGGTTCATTTTCAAATAAATAATTTCTTTTAGAAAAATAATCTCGTTAGGACATGGCTTGACTGTATAGACTCCTGGGATAAAAATGAGTTGATTTTGGCCAACTTACCTATATCCAAAATCGTTTCGTTGAGCTGGTACAAGGCTCCAAAGTGCTCACCTTGGGTAATGAATAGTTATCGCTAAATTTGTAACGCGAGAGTTCTTGTGAAGCCCGCGAGGACCAGCAACATATCAGTTTGAATAAGAATACATTGTAGTCATGATCAATGAACAATCCGACTAATTAGATTAATTTTCAAAAATGCGCAGGATGCATCAGATCAGAAATTATTTATTTGCAAATGAACCTCGAGACTTATCAGTAATTAACACGATACATAAAATATTTCTGAAGGGAATATCCTTCTGGAAAAAAACTGAAAGTTTCAAGTCTGACATCTGAGAAGTTATCACCAGATTTGTACGGCAACACGGTTGTTTGAAACACTTGCAGGTCATTGATGATGAACAAAAACAACTCAAAACGTTACTTAAAGTCACAGAACATGCCATGTCAAAAATTATGGAATTCGATCTCAGCCTACTATTTTTATGAGCAAAATATTTTTTCCCAAAAAAACTTCAACGCCTTGTACCAACTCAACGAGACGATTTTGGATATAGGTAAGTTGGCCTGAATCAACTTGTTTCTATCCCAGGAGTCCACAGCCGAGCCATTTCCCAACCTTTTACAGACACCCTTTATATTCACATGAAATATTCGAATATGCAATTTGAAAGAAAAATTCGAACCAGAAATGCTTGGTCAGCATACTTTAATAATTTTGATCATCAAATTATATTTCCCCCTTATCACCATCATAGGTCTATCACGAGGAGAAGAAGACAGGCGCCGTCGATTCGAAGTTGTACTATAAGTATGTGCAGTTCGGAGGAGGGCTGTGGTTCCTGCTGGTCATCGTGCTGTTTTATGGTACTTCTACGTTCAGCGATTCGTCGTCAAATAAAATGTTAACGAATTGGTAAGCACGAAATACTTCTTCAAAATTTTCTATCCCCATATACAGGGTATTTCATAATTTGATGTCAATATTTGGGCAGGCGATTCTTGGGCCTATTCTAAGAAGAAAGTTTCATATGAACGTATGACCTAAACGTCTTAACTTTTGAGATACAGGGTGGTTAGGTTTTCAAAATTTATAGTTTTTTATCAATATCTGTAATACCAACATTATTCCTGCTTCATATCAATGATCTGTTGGGAGTAACAACTTGCCCCATCCACAGCTTTGCAGATGATAGTACCCTCCATACTGCGTTCTCTTCCAGAATTCCCATTTCTTCCCAGGAAACTAAGAACTCACGGCGCAGGCAGGTCAATGCTGTCAATGAAGATCTTGCTGAAATCACAGCCTGGGGAACAAACAACCTAGTTGAATTCAACGCCACCAAAACTCAAGCCTGTATTTTCTCTAGAAAGGCGGAACTCAGTATGCCCGATATTGTAATGTCTGGCACCAACATCTCCACCAAGCCCACGATATCTATGCTCGGTATTTCCGTCAGCAACACTCTTTCATGGGATAATCATTTCAGATCCATCGCAAAAGCTGCTTCACAAAAACTCGGATTCTTGTTCCGTGCGGAAAGCTACTTTACACCTCGTTTACACCTCAACAGCTTCTCATGATCTACAAAGCGCAGATACGGCCTGTTCTAGAATACTGTTCCCACATATGGGGTTCAGCACCAAAACATACGCTGATGCTCTCAGATTCCATCCAGAGAAGAGTCATTCGCCTAGTGGGTGACGCCACACTCACTCACTCTTTGACATCATTGGAACACCGTAAAAAGGTCGGTGACCTTTCACTTTTCTATCGATACTTCCACGGGAAATGTGCTTCGGAAATCTCTGCTATCATCCCTTCACTAGCAATACCTGTCAGACGAACTAGACAAGCCCAGTCAGCACATCCTTTCGTCGTCAACCTCGAAAGATGTCGAACAGCACTTTATCAAAACTCCTTCATCCATAGAGCGGTTAGGCTCTGGAATTCATTGCCTGAGGAAGTATTCCCAACAATATATAATCTCCAAAAGTCAAAAAAAATTCCAATATCTACCTCCTATCCCTATCATCCTTAGGAACGCACGATGTTCTTTGAACATAATAGGGATTCCCTTTCGTGCGCTCCAAGCGATGAAAAAAAAAAAGAAAAAAAAAAAAAAGGTAAATATTGAAATTGAAAGTATAATTTGTGTTTGTTGCATGCTGTGATATTTGTTACTCATTTGAATTTGATTGGTTAGTGTTTGCATCAATTATTTCCGGGGGGAGATCTTGAAAGTTTCCTGAGTAGTCCATTTTTGATTGGAATCACGTACACGAAGAAATCACGCTTGAAATGCTTATTTGTTGACTGCCACTACTGTCATTTTATAGCGACTGTCGCTATGAGTACAGGGTGATTCACCATAAATGTCCCCTCCTCTAGCTCACTTATTTTTTAACCGATTTGAGAATTTTGAAAATCATCTAAAATGATTTTTGAAAAATTTTTTTCCTGTTGCATCAGAAAATACAGGGTGCTCGGAACAAACGATCTACAGAGTACTACTTGATTTTTTCAAATGGAACACCTTGTATTTTATTGTATATTCAGATTATCCATGAAGAGCTGATTATGTCAATGTATCACACTTAGGGTCTAGCGGGAATGATTACAGAGGTATAGGGTGTTCAAAATCGAGATTTTTCAACTTTAGTATTTTTTTGTGTCGAAACTATTCATTATTGGTCAAAACGGCTTCGATGTCCCTATATCAACTTTTGATTTACTATCTACTGACATTCAATTGAAACATATACAGTGTGGTTCAAGATTCAGAATTCTGATGACCCTGTATCTGTTCCAATTATTAAATGTAAAGTAGGTAGTAGATCAATAGTTAAGATACGGACATGACAGCCGATTTGACCGATAATGGGTTGCGTGCAAGAACTGTCAGATAACCGACGCTGGAGGCAAAACATTGAAACAGAACGTCACTTTTCTTATTTGTTTACAAGTGATCGAAATAGTTTTTCACAATTATTTTGGCATACGAATCGTATTTTTCCGCTATTCATCAATTCGCTCATGCCATCACATTATGCTGTTGTGAAATGCACAAAAACTGCAGCGGAAGACGAAGTAATCCGGTTGGTACAATATGATTTAAAAGTTAGTACCTACTATAGTCACTTACATATAGTTTTCATTTTTGAAATTTGGTAATTTCTCTGATTTCTCATCGGAATTCTTTCTGCGATAGAAGCTAATATAGAAATACACCTGAAATTTCTGAAACAATGCAAGAAGATTGGATTCATGCAATCAATCCGGAGGACTGGTCTGACATGCTGACGATCGTGTGTGTTGTAGATATTTTCAATCTATTAGCAGTATTAGCTTGTATTGCAGAGGTGGCAGAAGGCAGAAGGAATTTTAATAAGGAATGACAACATTTCATAATGATAACTATGTGAGATTACTATCTACCTGAAAAATCATATCCTTTAGTCTCTTGCTGCATTTTTTGTGCATTGTACAACAGCACAATGCGAATGCATGCTAGAATTAATGAATAGCGCAAAAAACACGATTCCTATGCCAAAATATTGTGAAAAACTATTTCAATCCTTTGATTCCTCTGTAACCAAATAAAAAAGTGAGGTTGTGTTTCAATAATTCACAGAAGAATGAGGTTGTGTTTCAATATTTTGCCTCCAGGGTCGGTCATTGTGCACGCGATCTATGAATAGTTTCGTCACAAAAAAATCCTAAAGTTGAAAAATCTCGATTTTGAACACCCTATATCTCTGTAATCATTTTCTCTAGACCCCAAGTGTGATACATTAATGAAATCAGCTCTTCAAGGAGAATCTAAAGATACAATGAAAAATAGGGTGTTTCATTTAAAAAAATCAAATAGTACCCTGTAGATCGATTGTTCCGAGCACCTTGTATTTTCTGATGTAGCGGACGAAAACTCTATCGAAAATCATTATAGACGATATTTGAAATTTTGCAATGGGTTCAAAAATAACTGAGCTATATATCTCCTGGTATTTCCTTCGGAATCGTGCGGGAAAGTGAAATCGTACAGAAAACTTTCAAAACGAAAAATCATGCGCAAAACTTACTTTTCCGCACGCTCGTAGGAGAAAGTAGGATAAGAATGTGAAAACCGCAAGGTTCTATCTCCAATAACAACCGAGAGACCTAGCAGCCACAATCAAAATGAGATGCACTATAAATTACATTTAGGAACACCCTTTGAACTCGTTTCTCGTTACAGGGTGAACCACCAAACGAACCTGACCAGCTCCATGGAGAAATATTTCGGCAACACGTCCATCGACCTCGACCAATTGGAGTCTGGCCTCGTCAACATGACAGTTGACCCGCAGTTCAACTTGACAGTTGACGCGCCGTTCAACTCGACGATCAACCAAACATTGGAACGGATCGCCGGTTTGCAAAGATTGGAAGTTCAAGCTGCCAAATCTCTCAATCTCTATTCGGTTTTGTTGATTTCTTCGTCGATCCTGGAGATCATCAAGTTCCTGCTGTTGACGAAGTTCATAGGTAAAGTTTCAGATGCATATAACGATAATAGGGATAAAATCATTGGACATAGCCCTCATAAAAAGTTAACCGTAGACACGTGTTTCGGGCTTTCGACCCTCATCAGTACAGTGAAAAAAGTGTGTAAAAGATAGGTAACACTTGGTGGAAGAAGAAACAACAAATCGACGGAATCAAAAAACTTGAAGCCAGCCGCACAATTGTGGTTTCTGTCAGCAGACCCTGCATTTTCAGGGCTACAATTAACGTCACTACGGAGGCAGCTATAGCTACCTGCGTGACATCCGAGTCCAGGAGTAGAATTATGATGGAATGATTATTGAGGGAATTGTATTGAGCAAACAAGGATAACATTATTGGACATAGCCCTAATAGAGAAATAAACGTAGACACGTGTCTAGATAATCCTTCCATCATAATTCTACTACTAGCAACTTTGTTATTTCAAATGAAACACCCTGTATTTTATTGCATTTTCAAATTCTTCCTGAAGAGTTGATTTCATCAATGCATCACAGTTGGGGTCCAGCAGGAATGATTACAGAGATGTAGGTTGTTCAAAATCGAGATTTTTTAATTTTAGGATTTTTTTGTGTCGATACTATTTATTATTGATCAAAACGACGTACAGGGTGGGCAAAATTGGGCGTTTTCATAGGCTATCTCTGTAACTGAAGGAGTTATCAAAAAATCGATATACATGTTACGGGTTCGATTTTAGAGAAACCTCGAATGATACAATTGGAATTTAGATATCTTCATTCGTTTCAGAGATACAGGGGGAAATTGAAAAATTGCCGATTTCGTTTTTATTTTCTGCGTACTTTATGGAGAGAGATATTGAAAAATTTCAAAATTTTATCCATATAGAATGATGCGTAGAATCCATTGGCATCATCAGCAATTTTATACAGGGTGACATCAAGAAGATACGGCAGTCAATTATTTTTTTTCTAATGGAACACCCCGTATATTTCAGCACAGTTGGATAGTCCTAGGCATTCCATATTCAAATATATATACTAACCTACCTTTTTCTTCGACAACTTCAGAAGTATTCGCAAAAATATACTCAATGTGTCACATTTCTCATGGTTGCACCCTTGTAGCACCTCTGTATCTTCCGTAATAATCATTGTGGTAGGATTACGACATTCGCAGCTGTGAGAGAGATGCCAATGATACACTCGAGGATCAAGTGGGATCATCTCCAGTGATAACACTGCTCGCCAGCAACTATGGAATCACCGACATCTCTGGAAAATGCTATTCCATTAGAAAAAAAATAATTGACCGCCGTATCTTCTTGATGTCACCCTGTATAAAATTTCTGATGATGCCAATCATTATATATATAGATGAAAATTTGAATTTTTTCAATATCTCTCTTCATAAAGTACTCAGAAAACGAAATCGGACCTTTTTCGATTTCCCCCTGTATCTCTGAAACGAATGAAGATATCGAAATTCCAATTGTACCATTCGAGGTTTCTCTGAAATCGAACCCGTAACATGTATATCGATTTTTTGATAACTCCCTCAGTTACTGAGATTGCCTATGAAAACGCCCAATTTTGCCCACCCTGTACATGTCCCTATTTCAACTTTCGATTCACTATATCTACTGGCATTTAATAGGAAAAAATACAGGGTGCTTCAAGATTCAGAATTCTAATCACCCTGTAACTGTTCCAATTAAATGTCGATTTCGAACACCCTATATCTCTGTAATCATTCCTGCTAGACCTCAAGTGTGATGCATTGATGAAATCAGCTCTTCAGGAAGAATCTGAACATGCAATAAAATACAGGGTGCTCCATCTGAAATAACAAAGTTGCTAGCTGATTCTGATAGAAGTGGCAACACTGTATGGATGAAAACATTTTAGACGAAAAGAGAATGTTCAATTATCGAAGCATTCAAATTTTCAGAATGTTCTGTTCTTTCGTTCTCCAGATACTTCTAATATAGGCCATCCACCGTGACCCACCCAGTATATACAAGAGCTTCAGCGCGAGTGAACCCGCGTGTAAATAAAGCTAGTGATCAAATAATTCCAAAAATGAATAAGATATCTCATATAATTTCTCGTTAATTGATTTTCAGTTTATGCGAGGCAGGCTCTTTTGGCTTTCCAAGCCTTATCAGTCGCACTAATTTTATTATCATCATTATTATTTTCAGTGAACGCGTCGTTCTACCTGCACAAGACCATGATAAAGTCTGTTGTCCAGTCAGTGATGGCGTTTTTCGACAACTTTTTCGTTGGCAATATCCTGAACAGGTTCTCCCAGGACTTGTACGTGGTGGACGAAGTTTTGCCTCATGTAGTGAGCATGCTTATCGGGGTGAGTTTCATTTTTTATCACTACTATACAGCCAAAAAACCCGAACATTTTGAACCAAAGATTGTGAATTTATCGAAGTTTCAGAGAAATCTGGCGTAATTTGTGATATTTGTTCGAAATGGAACCTCCAGATCCAAATCCTCTTCTTCTTCTTTCCCTGAGAGATAGAGAGAGAGAGAGAAAAATCGATCGACATACAGAGTGATTCTGAATATTAGGCACTTTAAATTAAAGTTACTGGATTAGTCGATAAGAGTACGGACATAGCTGAACTTTATCTGTCCTTTTCTATTTTCTGAATCCGTATGGGGGCGGATCAGAATAACCCCCCATGTTAAATCCTGCCTGTAGTAGAAGGCGACTAAAAGGATAACTTCGGGTGGTAGATGGTCTCATCGACCGGTGAAATACCACCATATCGACTTTGTGTGCTGTGTGTATTCGGTCGATACTTTCAGGTCTCCCCCCATCCTTTTCTACAATTCCTCTCCTCTATGAATGAAGATGATGAAGTCTCCTAGAGTAAAACACTCCGGAAGTAAAATACCTCTCCATTCGGATTTCCGGGCGAGAGGTACTCGAGGGGACTTTTTGCACTAACAGAAACTCAAGTGAACTCGTCTACATGCTCTGTCTTGGTTACGAACTCCATTCTCGATTCAGGTTCAAAGGTGGAGTCTGCCTCTACGTCTACGCTAATGCTAACCTTTCATGTCAGCGTGTAGAGAGTTTGGAACCGAAAGACTTTGATGTGATGTGGTTCAAGCTAGTCGATACCAATGCCGATATATCTTTACCTATCGCCTAATGATAATGAATATACCAATCTCTTTGAATTTTCAACACTCAAACTGGACTTCATTCAGGAGAACCATCCAACAGCTGAAATCACAATCATGGGAGACTTCAATGTACACAATGCAGCCTAGCTCAAATTCTCTAACGAAACAGATAATGTCGCAATCACTCATGGTCTAGAACAGCTAGTCGAACTACCATCAACCCGCATTCCAGATGTCCGATGAGGCCGGGTTCAGTAGAAACTGCTCTAGAGATGTCGCTTCTAAACAGGCAGCATTCCATCGATGGCAAAAAAATCTAGGTCCTGAGACTAGAGCAGAATATGTCGAGGCTAGAGGCATATGCAATGAGACAATTCGATCACCAAAGGATGCTCAAAATGCCAAAATGAGATCAAAACTTGATGAATGTCCTAACGGATCCCGTTCAGTTTGGTCCGTCGCCAAAGCTGTAGAAAGAAACTTCACATCCAGCTCGTTTCCTCCTCTAATCAAGGAAGATGGAACACTAGCCACAACTGCCCAGGAGAAAGCCAACATTTTTGCGCATTCATTTGCTGGAAATAATACTCTGGATTCCTCGAAGAAAGAACCTCTAAACATAACGTCAATTTAGAGTCATATGCCCGAGATTACCTTTCGCCAACGTACTATGAGGAAGATTTCATTGGGTCTCAACAAAAACAAAGCTTGTGGCTCCGACAGAATCCCACCGATTGTTCTCAAGAAATGTGCTCCCGAACTAACACCAGTTCTCTGCAAGTTGTTCAACTATACTCTTACAAATTGGGGATATTTCCGTCCAACTGGAAAATTGCAAGAGTACAACCAGTTCCTAAAAAAGACAAAAAGACCCTACCTAGCAACTATCGACCGATCGCACTTCAAAGATCATGGAGAAAGCCAGCAACATCGAGCTCATAAAATACTTGAAACATTCTGGTATTATCAACGATAGGCAATATGGCTTCTGTCATCAGAGATCAACTGGTGACCTGCTCTCTTACATCTCACATATATGGCAGCAATCTATTGTAAAATATGGTGGAACCTCAGCCGTGGAACTTGATATCTCCGAGGCATTCGATCGAGTCTGGCACCAACGGACTCCTCGCCAAGCTTCCATCTTATGGCTTGCCTCCCCAGCTATGTTCTCTGCTAGTTAGTTTCCTCTCAAGCAGGTCGACGGAGTTTCATCTGACTCTCTTATCATAAATGCTGGTGTTGGCAGGATCAATTCTAGCACCAACACTATTTCTCCTCCATATCAACGATTTGTTGGAAGCAACTTCATGTCCAGTACACAGCTTCACGGATGATAGTAACCTTCATACCACCTCCTCTTCCCGGGTTCCAATTCCAGCCAGGCAAATCAGAAACAACGAGGAAGACATGTTGACAACATAAATATGGACTTGGCTACAATTCTCGAATGGGAATCCAATAAATTGGTAGATTTCAATGCAAACATAACACAAGCATGCCTTTTCTTTATAAAAGACGATCTCATTGTGCCTAACATATAAGCTTGTCAGGAGTAACATTGAGGCTGTGGAACACATTGCCAAGGGAGGTGTTCCCTGAGGCATATAACCTCCAGAAATTCAAGAAGAACACCAACTCCTACCTTATTTCCCTTGGTTCTCACGATGTTCTCTGAACATTACAGGATATTCCTTTTTGGTGGAAACCGGAATATAAAAAAAACCTAACATTTCTCACTCCTTCCTCCCATACCTGGCACTGGCGCTGGCGCGGTATTTGCTATTACGACTATGAATTAGAGACTGGTCCTTAAGGATGATAAGGGACGAGGTCACCTCAAGGAGCGAGGTCACCTCAAGGGGCGACTATAAATACGGGTCTTAGTTCTATCGTTGATTGATATATTATATATAAGCGTAATATATCAATCAACGGTTCTATCCATAGGTATTTCTTTCTCTTTTTCGCTCACGAAGGACGAAATGAAAAACAGCTTTAGCGGATACTTCACCTATTCACCATTAACATAACTTTCTTTCCATTGTATTATATTTTGTATTATTTATATATTCCTGAATAAAGTCGAGTATTATTATTATTAATAACATTATTATTATGTATAATTCAAGTCTGATTTATAATACCTGATGATTTGAGTTGACTATTGTTTTTTTTTCTGCTCTTCCAGACTGGTTTCATGCTTGCCGGAACAGTAGGTTTGATTGCGAGCGTTAATTGGAAGTTTCTGGTGCCGTCCTTAGTGCTTCTTATTTCACTAGTGGCGATGCGTTACATCTACATTCCCACATCGAGAAGTCTCAAAAGACTCGAGGCTGCAAGTGAGTTAAAATTTTTTTTTAGTTTTTCGAAAAAAGAAAAAATCGTAATATTTCAACTTATGCCGGGGTGGTCTACACCCTAATAGCACACAACGTCCTAGGGACGTCCCTATCAGGTACAATTCACGTCCGAATGTCCCGAACCAAAAATAAGTGTCCTTGGGACGTCCCATCCCGTACATCTCATGCAATGTCCAAGCAAGGACGTCCACGGAATGTCCCAGCTGGTACATCATTTCAAATGTCCTAGAAATAGCATCCCTTAAACGTCCCACGTGGTACATATTGTAGAATGCCCATGCAAGGACGTTCTTGGCATGTTCCTGATGGGATATGATTTTAAACGTTCCTTTAGGGACATCCATCGGATGTCCTGAGTAGTACATATTCTGGCATGACTTCAGATCTTATACAGAGGGTGTTTCATAATTGAATGCTGATCCTAAAGGGCGATAATCCTTGGATGATTTTAAGAAAAATTCTTCATGTGAACATAGGTCCGTAACAGCTTCGTTTCTGAGATACAGGATGTTGAAATTTAACAAAAAAATCAGTTATTCCCCAATATCTCTGGAACCGCCCTGTATAATGTCCCTTCTAGACAACCATGAAATGTCCCTGATGGTACATTCCTTCAAATATCTCTGTAAAGACGCCCTCAATATTTCCAGGATCGTACAACAATCGAAATGTCCCTTAGGGATATCCGTTGGATGTCCCAATTGGTACATGAACGGTACTCTTCCAATGTCCTAGAAATAAGAGTACTCTTGATAAAATTCGATCATCATCATCATCGAACATCAGTAAACACTGAAACGATTGAGACATATTTCTCAAAATTGTTAAACATTTTCATCACTTTCACGTACAAATAAATCTTTGCGGCGAACATAATTGATATGTATGAGGAAATTTTTGTCGCTTTTTTGTACTGAGTAAGCCAGACCCGTCTGGCGCCCGAGGTGTATTTGCTTGTATTCATTTTTTCCTCCGTATTCATCTTTGTATACGTGGAACTGATGAACATAATATACCGGGTGGCTACGGAAGTATTGCCTACGGAATATCTCAGTTATTGTATGAAGTAGGTTTGTGAAATTTAGACCGTCGATATAATGACATAAGAGCTAGAATTTGAGTATATTGACATGTCGAAGTTAACTTCCGGTCTGATCGGAAGTAACATCAACTTTCTTATTTTGAATGGAAACCCTATTTTTTTCTTTTCGCTTTATTCAGCATTCAATTCCCTCTCTAATGACATATCACAAGTTGGTATCTAACCAGAAACTAGATCAGAAACAAATTATAATTGAAATTTCTGGTATTTCATTTCAAAAAATGACTTTGTATTATATCATTAGAAAGGAATGGTTATGCTGAATAGTACAGGCAAGAAAAAGTTGTATGTTCCTATTTAAGTTATGGACCTACAAAGTATTGTTTTTTTCCCAATTTTTCCAATATTTTTTTTGGCGGCTTTTTATAACGCCGACGAATGAAAATAAAATATCACAGTAGTAGCAACTGTGATCAAGTGACGTATGGTTTCCATAGTCAATTTTTCAATTTTTGGCTTTCATTTTGCTTCCACGGCTACAATGTTGATGACATATCTGTAATCGTCAACTCATACTTTGAATAACTAAAATTCAAATTTTGTTGAAACCATGGGAGTAATCAAATTATATGAGGTTCACCTTTTTGTAGTGAACTAGTTAAGCTATCCAAATTTCATATTCAACCCCTTTCTCTTCATTGGCGTAGAAGTTTTAGATGTTTATTTACTTAGAAAATAAAGTTCTACGCCCATGAAATGACATTTATCATTATCATGGTATGGGTTTTATTGTCTAATGAATAGGTATACCAACGTACCAAATTTGAGTAGAATCTCATGAGCCGTTTCAAAGTTATGAAGCAAAAACGATTCGGAAATTGTAACTTCTTTGCACGCATCGAATTATTTTGGTCTGAGGAATATATGGGTGAGTTTCAGTGAAGACCAAGTCGTTTTTATTTTCTAAGCAATTTCAAATTGGATAACGAATAAAAGAATAGAAGAAAAGTCGCCAAAGACTTCAGATGACGTTGCGATGACATTTAAAACTACAGAAAATAGTTATTTGTTTAACTAGGCAGCAAAAAATACAATTTCCACAATCTCTTTATTCTTCCTGTATAGTGTTCAATTAAAATAAAATTTGATAGAAATCGCAGTTGTTGGTTTGACAATTCATGAAATTTCTGACAGTTGTGCGAAAAAATATCGGTATATTCGAATTATTATATAATGGACAGTGATAGCGACCTGGAAGTATACTTACACCTCCATTAATAAGGGAGGTGGCAAAAAAAAATAGAGTTGAATTTGTTGCCGGAGAAGTCTCGGATGGAATATGAAGGAAATTATAAACGATTTATGGATTTTTAATTTTGCTGATACATATCAATCAGCAAAGTAACCACTTTGCTGCCTAGGCAGCAAAGTACCCACTTTGCTGCCTAGGCAGGAAAAGTAATACTATGCTGATTGATATGTGTCAGCAAAATTAATATTTGCTGCCAATCGGAGGAAAACATCCTAATACACACGATAAGAATTTGAAAACAGAAACTTCTGAAGTTGAGAATTTGCATTTTCCCTCAGATAAAAATATGTATATGCACATTTCAATAGAAAAAACTACTTTCCTGACTTTTTAAGGAGTTCAAACTTGAACGATGAAAACTTGTAATTTTTATAGACCTTCAATCGCAGATTGGTGATAAGGTTTCTTCAATTCAGATTTTCATTCCACGTTCTGTTTGATGAAAATCAATTTGTCAAATATATCAACCATGTTTAATTTGTTTTTTTTTGTCAAGCTCGAAGTCCTATCATTGGTCACCTGAACTCAACACTGGAAGGATTAACGACAATTCGAGCGTACCGAGCCGAAGAAATCCTCAAATTTGAGTTCGACAAACATCAAGATTTATACACGAGCGCCTATTTCACGTCGGTTTGTGCTGTCGGCGCTTTCTCTCTGTACATGGACGTCTTCTCTGCCATCTATGAAGCCTTCATCATCGGACGATTTTTATTCTTCGATACCGGTAAGTCAATTATACAGAGTGAATACGTTTCAACATTTCAAACTGTATAGTAATCGATAATAGTCATTTATTTGACTAGGCAGAAGTACAGTACAAGATTTAATGCCGCGAATGGCGTTTCATAGCCTAGGCGTAGCCGAGGCTAGGAAACCAACCAAGGCATTACATATTCTTTCCTGCCATATGAAACATATAATTTCACGCAAAGTCCACCACCATTTGTTGTTCACCCTAAATCATTGTCAATTGTGATTCAAATTACTTGGAACGTTGCATAGCAACAAACTTTTTCTGCCTTGGCAGTGGAAGTACACCTTTTCTGCCTGTTAAGTGTCATTAAAAAGCCACTTTTAATGTCATTTGGAGAAAATAGTAGATTGTTTTATTAGGATCAAAAGTGACACTTTGTTTGACAAGCGAATTTTGCATTTGCGAGGCGGAGCGTTTAGCGAAGCCGAGCGAAAGCAAAATTTGCGAGTCGAACAAAGTCACTTTTGATCCGAATGAAACATGCTATTTTTTCTGCAAACGAAACAAATAAATCAAATAAATATGTGAAGTTACCACCAATACCGTGCCATATGTATGCAATGCAACAAATATTGAAAAAATAATCCGTGTGGTGAGAACATTCTACCAGCATCAACAGCAGGTTCATTCAATTTTCAAGGATGTTCGAATTGCAGTTTCAATATAAGTACAATCACAGAGTGACATATTTGTGTATGGACCAGGTGCTCTAATAGCAAATACCGCGCCAGTGCCAGCTATAGGAGCAAGACGTGGAAAATGTTAGGTTAATGAGCATATCAACAATGATAATGGCGATTATTTCCAACTCTCTATAAAACAATGTTTTTCGCTCAATAATCAAATGAAGCTAAACAATATCGTTGTTTGAGACAAAAACTATTGCTTGCCGTGATTATTCAAAAACAAGTTATCCATCCCGAGAATAACGAATGAAATACAGATCAAGCAAGTATTTGAATCTTGAAGGCTTTCCTGATCAAACAAAAATACTTAGCTGAGATGTTTATAATTCCAATACTAAACTATAATAAGGTGTATTTATATCTTCAGCATGGGTATGAAATTCCAAATCTGCTGAAATCGGAAACAAATCAGGTACGCGTCTCAACCCAAATAACCAACCGTCACAATGTTGTTCATTCTTGATGACGTCCAGTACTTCCTTTTTAGTTCCTAGGAGCTAAAGTTCAACTTTAGCTCCTAGTAACTAAAATTCAATTTTAGCTCCTAGGAACTAAATATGTTGCCTAGCAACCCACCTATTTTTGTGTCAGTAATAGAAACGTCAATTTAAGAGCTAATTTTGGTATCAAAATGGACGACTTTTGTGTCGGTTGCAGAAAAATACATTTTTTTAGAATGTGAGTTCTTAAATAACGTTCGAAAATCCATCGATAGAATAGGCCTCTCCAGTCATTTCTAGAAAAAATATATCTTGAAATTTATGGCTCTGAAATTTTAATGTACAGGGTGATTCACAATAAATGTCCCCCTCCGCTAGCTCAGTTATTTTTAAACCGATTTCAAAATTTGAAATATCATCTTGAATGATTTTCGATAGTTTTTTTCCAGGGTGCTCGGAACAAACGATCTACGGGGTACTATTTGATTTTTTTATATAGAACACCCTATTTTTCATTCTATTTTTAGATTCTCCCTGAAAAGCTGATTTGGTCAATGTATCACACTTGGGGTCTAGCGGGAATGATTACAGAGATATAGAGTGTTCAAAATCGAGATTTTTCAACTTTAGGATTTTTTTGAGACGAAACTATTCATCATCGGTCAAAACGGCTTTCATGTCGCTGTCTTAACTTTTGATTTACTATCTACTGACATTTGATAATTGGAACAGATACAGGGTGATCAGAATTTTGAATCTTGAACCACCCTGTAAATGTTCCAATTCAATGTCAGTAGACAGTGAATCAGAAGTTAAGATGGAAACATGGAAGCCGTTTTGACCAATAATGAATAGTTTCGAGACAAAAAAATCCTAAACTTGAAAAATCTTGATTTTGAACACCCTATATCTCTGTAATAATTCCCGCTAGAAACCAAGTGTGATGCATTGATGAAATCAGCTCTTCAGGAAGAATCTAAAAATACAATGGAATACAGGGTGTTCCATTTGAAAAAATCAAGTAGTACTCTGTAGAGTATTTGTGTCGAGCACCCTGTATTTTCTGATGCAACGGGAAAAAAATTCTGAAAAATCATTTTGGATTATTTTTCAAATGTTTAAATCTGTTCAAAAATAAATGAGCTAGAGGGGGGGACATTCATGGTGAATCACCCTGTACTCACCTTACACATTTTGCGTGTCTTCATATTAATTTTCCATCTATGCCGCTTCTATAAGGGAATGGTTGATCAAAGAAATGAAATCGCCATTTCCTTCAGAATTCCCGCAATTCATTACAGAGCAGGATATTTTCATGTTTATTCCTCAAAAGTTTATGAAATTATATTTCAAATTCTGACGGTCATAAAATTCATTGTCAAATTCGAACAATTTTGGATGAAACAGCGCGGAACGACTATGATGCTGCTGTCACAATGCAAGGTGTGCAACTTAATAAATCCAAACATTCAAAAATACTAACAATTATCATTTCTGTGTCCGAACTCTTATTTTTGTTTTGATCAGAGAAGCCTTCTAGATTCACATACTTGCTTGATCTGTATCACATTCATTCTCGGGATCTGATCGATTGGATAACTTGTTTCTGAATCATCACGGCCAGCAGAACATTTTTGTCTCGAATACAACGATATTGTTTACCTTCATTTGATCACCGTGCCAAACACAGTGGAATATATGGATAGATAAAAATAAACGCTATTATTATTGTTGAGACGCTCACTAACCTAACATTTCCACTTCTCTTTTCTTTTTGCTATTAGGGCTAACGGCTGGGCCGATACCTGGTCCAATATGTGCACGAAGCCTCGAAATTTCCGCAACACCCTGTATGTAACAAATTATTTTCCAGGTACGGCCGCAGGAGACGTCGGCCTCACCCTCACCCAAGCCGGCATGTTGGCGGGGGTGATGCAAATGGGCCTGTCGGAATGGGCGCACGCGGAGAACCTGATGACCTCGGTGGAGAGGGCGCTGGAGTACACCAACACGGAAACGGAAAAGTCCGGGGGAGCGGAGCCGGAAAATTGGCCGATGAGAGGCGAGATCAAGTATAAGCATGTGTCGTTGACGTACACGAATTCGCACGAGAAAGTGTTGACGAATATTGATTTCCACGTGAGGCCGAGAGAAAAAATTGGAATAGTCGGTAGGTACGTTCCAATTTCTGTCTGAGTTCAAGCCTCATTGAAACATGAATGAAACTTATGCGCCAACAATCCCTAACGCCAAACACAGATGAACGAATGTAATCGCGACTGGTGGGGATAATAAGAGACACTTGTACAGTGTGTCCAGTTTTCGATGCTTTTGCCTGATATCTCAGTTATCTTTGGAGCTAGAACCTTGCGGTTTTCGCGGTCCTGTGCTACTTTTTTGTGAAACTCGAGATGGCCTAATCAGATTTTGCAAGACTGTTTCCGTTTATGAGATACAGGGCGATTTTGAAAATTTATACTTTTTGGACCCCCTCTATATCCACGAAGTTTCTCAACAAAAATGTCAAATCAAAATCTCATCGCATAGAAAATTTCACGCATAATCCAGTGGCGCACTTAATTTTTTTTTTCGGGGTATGGTTTTGGAGATACGACTCAAACTTATGATTTTTTAAATGTAACACCCTGTATTTCATAAGCTCATTAAATTCCTCATTTTTCTGTCTTCAAAATGATATATAACGATATGAATATAAAATTTTCAAAATTGCTCAAAATCACTAAAATATTAAATTTTGATAGTTGGTTATGGATTTTTTTTATGAAAAACGTTCCATTTGAAGAAATATTTCTTAAAATTTTTCCATGGAGAGGTCAAAACCAATATCAACACTTATTAATTAACAAAACACTAAACTTGGGTACCTAATAGCAACAAATAAATAGTAATAAAAAGTTCATAATGTAGAATAAGCACCTGATTAAATATTTACTAAAATAATTGAATTGCGGAATTATTCAGTAACTTCTTATTGACATGTTCAAATTGATATCCATTTTCCCCAACATACAGTTGACAAACTTTCTCAATACTTCTTAATACAGTGAGTGGCCCAACATACTTGAAGAACTTTGTGCAACAACAGAGGCAGTTTTCCAGGAATTACAAAGACATCTTTCAATGATTAATATGTATTGAGAAAGTTTGTGATGAAAAATGGACATCAATTTGAACAATTCAATGAATAAATCACTGAATAATTTCGAACTTCAATTGTTTTAGTGAATATTCAATCAGGTGCTTATTCTACATTATAAACTTTTCATTACTATATATTTGTGGGTATCAGGTATCTGAGACTTGTGTATTGCAAATTAGTTAGTGTTGAAATTGTTATTTCCCCCTTCATGGAACAATCAAAGGAAATATTGCTTCAATTGTAAATTTCTTTATATGAAAATCCCTCGAAAAACCCATAGCCCACTATTAAAATTCAATGTTTTAGTGATTTTTTAACATTTTTGAAGATGTTATATTCATACATCATATATCATTTCGAAGGAAAAAAATAAGGAATTTAATGAGCCTATAAAATACAGGGTGTTCAATTTAAAAAATCATAAGTTTGAGTCGTATTTTCGAAACCACACCCCGAAAAAAAATTTTTGTGCGCCACTGGATTCTGCATAAAATTCTCTATGGGTTAAGATTTTAATTTGACATTTTCGCTGATAAACTTCGTAGATATAGAGGGGGTCCAAAAAGTGTAAATTTCCAAAATCGCCCTGTATCTCATAAACGGAAACAGTCCTGCAAAATCTGATTAGGCCATCTTGAGTTTCACAAAAAAGTGGCACAGGACCGCGAAAACCGCAAGGTTCTATCTCCAAAGATAACTGAGATATCATGCAAAAGCATCGAAAACTGGACACACTGTACATTTGCGGGTGTAGGTGTAGATAGGGTCCCTTGATGCAAACTGACGTATTTGTCATCTTAGAGGGTACGGACAGATCATAGCTCCTTTCTCTTTTAATTATCTAGTGACTTTGGTTTCGAGTATTGGCGTCCCTGACATGACATTGCTGGCACGTCACATTCATAGGCGTTAAAAGAGATCTTTCAAAATTTCAATTTCATAGTTTATTCATACGACATTATTCATTTCTGTTTTGGAAGGATGAACGACGTGGATACGACCTAAAATGTACGTCTTAAAGACGTAAATTCGTGTACGTCTTTAAGATGTACATGAATTTACATCTTAAAGACGTACTTTATACGTCCCTGGACGTGAAGACGTAAGTAAGTCGTAAAATGTACGTCTTTAAGATGTCTGGTGCTGATTGGGAAGTTTTTGAATGCATTTCAGTAGAAACAGTTTTGATTGAAACGGAGGATTAAAACAAGAGGCATATGCCTTACCATTTAAAAAATTATACCTACATTCAGGAAATATCAAATGTATTCGTGGAAAACTGCAAAAATGACTCCCAACATAAATATATCATTATACAGCACACATGACATGAAATTTTTCACCATTTCTCAACCATAAGGCTTAATCTGAAATCAAAATTCATTTATTGATAGGTACGGTTCAACGTATTGAACTTTCAGAAAAATTTGCTCACTGCCTCACAAAGATTATGCTGGAGTTGAAAAATCGAGAACTCAAAAATTATCATCATCATTTGGATATAATATGTAGAGTTGAATGAGAAATTACATGTGGAAATTATGTATGATACGCCCATGACCTCAATATACCCTAAAAAACAACAAATGTCAGAAATCTAGTGTTCATCTCCAGAAATGAATAAAGATGAAACTATGAAGATGTTTCCCAAACACTTTAGAGTGAGAGGAGACGAGGATCTATCCGTACCCTGTTAGGATGACAAATACGTCAATTTACATCAAGGAACCCTAGATGTAGATATACTCTGAGAACTATTCATAAATCATTGAGAAGTGAACGCCGACAATCCTAAACGCCAAACATGGTTGAATGAATGGAATCGCGAATCGTGGGGCTCATAACAGACACTCGTACATTTGCGAGTGGGCTCTCAGACGAAATAACAATAGATATACATCGCGATTCATTCATAATTCATTAAAAAGTCTAACAATCCTGAACACCAAACACGGATGCATGAATTAGGAAGGAAGATGGAACACTAGATACAACTGCCCAGGAGAAAGCCAACATTTTTGTGCATTTATTTGCTGGAAATTCTACTCTGAATTCACCGGAAAAACAACCTCCAAACATAACGCCAATTGACAGTCATATGCCCGAGATCACCTTTCGCCAACATACTATAAGGAAGTTTTTATTGGGTCTCAACACCAACAAAGCTTATGGCTCCGACGGAATCCCACCGAATGTTCTCAAGAAATGTGCTCCCGAACTAACACCTGTTGTCTGCAAGTTGTTCAACTACTCTTACGAATTTGGGATATTCCCGTCCAACTGGAAAATTGCGAAAGTACAACAAGTTCCTAAAAAAGGCAAAAAGACCCTACCTAGCAACTAAAGACTTATCGCACTGCTATCTATTGTTTCAAAGATCATGGGGAAAGCTATCAACATCGAGCTCATGAAATACCTGGAACATTCAGGTATTATCAACGATAGGCAATATGGCTTCCGTCATCAGAGATCGACTGGTGACCTGCTCGCTCACGTCTCATATATATATATGGAAGAAATCTATTGGAAAATATGGTGAAACCTTAGCCGTGGCACTTGATATCTCCAAGGCATTCGATCGAGTCTGGCACCACGGACTCCTCGCCAAGCATCCATCTTATGGCTTGCCTCTCCAGCTATGTTCTCTGCTAGCTAGTTTTCTCTCAAACAGGTCTCTCCATGTAGTGGTCGACGGAGTTTCATCTGACTCTCTTATTATAAATGCTGGTGTTCCGCAAGAATCAATTCTTGCACCAACACTATTTCCAAAGACTATTTCTACTCCATATCAACCACAGCTTCGCGAATGATAGTACCCTCCATACCGCCTTCACTTCCAAGGCTCTAATACCAGCCAGGCAAGACAGAAACGAACGAGGGAAAAATGTTGACAACATAAATATGGACTTGGCAACAATTTTCGAATGGGGAACCAATTACTTGGTAGATTTCAAAGCAAACAAAACACAAACATGCCTTTTCTCTAGAAAAGCCGATCTCACTGTGCCCAATATAAGCTTGTTAGAAGTAACCATACATTTGAAGACATCCATTTCGATGGTATTACTATCAGCAATAACCTTTCTTGGGAAAATCACGTTAGATCAATTGCTAAAAGTGCATCTCAGTTTTCTGTTTCGGGCCAGGAGCTATTTCACTTTCAGTCAGCTGCTTATGATCTATAAGGCACAGACCTGTCCGATCTGTCCTGGAATACTGTTCCCATATTTGGAGTACAGCACCCAAACATACCCTGAAACTGTTGGATTTTGTCCAAAAACGGGCAATTCGTCTCGTGGGTGATGCCTCGTTCAGAAACTCACTCACTTCCCTAGAACACCGTAGAAAAGTTGGCGATCTGGCTATATTTTATAGATATTTTCATGGACGATGCTCTTTCGAAATATCAACAATTGTTCCTCTATTGGCAGTCCCCGCGAGATTAACCCCTCGAGTTGAGGCTTCGCACCCCTTCGTGGTCACTTTGGAGACCTGCAGAACATCTCTTTCCAAAGACTCGTTCATCCAACGAACAGCGAGGGTCTGGAACACATTGCCAAGGGAGGTGTTCCACGAGGCATGTAACCTCCAGAAATTCAAGAAAAACACCAATTCCTACCTTATTTCCCTTGGTTCTGACGATGTTCTCTGAACATTACAGGATATTCCTATTCGTGGGAACCAGAACATAAAAAAAATAATAAAATATTATGTGAATGTTGGAGACTTGGCAACATTGTTCTGACTGCTGAGAACTGACAAAACCACGCCCACAAGTCGTGTGCGGGGTTGTCACGTTCACCGATTCAAATGTCCTCTAGGTTGAATTGATATAAGCCACAAATCATAAGGAAGCATGTCGAGGCAATTGTTTTTTATTGCTAATTAGGAATATTACCAATACTCAGTTGAGAATTCACGAATAATTTATGAATAACTAATATTTCTGAAGTTCCCAATCGTATTTCAAAACATGGCAAGTGTGATATGGTCTGTCCCTACTTACGAAATCGTGACATCAGTTTTTATACTGGCGGTAAATTTCTAGCCGTTTGAAAATTACCGTGGCATTTTTGATGATTTTAGCATCTAAAAATTGACCGACTGGAAGGTATTTGAGTGATGATTCTATTCATGATATGAAAATATTATTCCACTCGCCTATTGCATAATCGTATCTGATATCACAATGACTTCATTGTGTTATTTCACAAAATCTCATCTCCCATGAAATATCAAATTCCTAGCAATGTCTCAGCTCTGTCTAATATATGAGCATTATACTTAAGAGAAAATCAGATGGCTACAAGCCATAGAAATAAAGAATTTTGCTGTTATCAGATACAGCCGTAGAAAAAGTATAGTTTATAACTCGCACAGAATGCTGAGTTCCCAGTCGTATAGTTTGCAGCATTCCCATCCTCGTGGGAAATGACTATCAATCCGTGCTCGTACAATATACTATATTTTTTCTTCTCAACATCAATTTCATAAATGAATTCGTTTAGGACTGGAGCAGGCAAATCGTCCATAATATCGACGCTCTTCAGATTGTACGACTTTGAGGGTGACGTCACCATCGATGACGTCCCAACGAAATCTTTGGACCTCCAATACCTAAGAAGGCACATTTCGATCATCCCCCAAGATCCCATCATGTTTTCGGGGACCATCAGGTATGTTTTTTTTCGCGTAATTTAAGGTGATCGAGCTCTAGCGAAGAATATTTGGCCTTGAAAATGAGACACGGCTAGGGTAATTGTTTATTGAAAATGAATATTCTCAGATGAATTATGAACAAAATTAAAAAAAAAAAAGATTCACAAATGAAGAAATACATTGAGAACTCGCATTCTGTATGTGATAAACATATCTATTCTATCTCGGTTCATTCAACAGAAAACAACTACTTTCCTGGCGATATGCCACGACGAACATTGAATTATATCTATTGATCACACACGAAAAGAATTTGAAAACTTAATCTTCTAAAGTTCAGAATATGCATCCTCCTTCAGATAATATACAGTGTGTCCACCTCAAGGACTTACCACCCCTGTAAAATTGTTATTATCTGACCGATTTCAAAAAACTTTTTTTTGTTGAAAAGGTATTTGAAATCCATCCAACAAGAGTCCAACTGCGACCGACTTTATTGACCCATATTTGAGAAAGTACTATTAGGGATTTTTTTTTTTCACAAAAAACAATGATGGATTCTGAATCACGATCACTTGAAAAACACCTTTACTGATTTTTATCATCATAAAACACAGGGTGTCCGAAAGAACGAATTATGTTTTTTTAATAGGTGATGAAAAAATGTAGTATTGTGGTATTTTTGAGGAGAATTGATGACACATTATTATTGAGGATCACTTTGAACATATCTGTACCGATTTTCATCATTCAAAAATACGATGTGTATGAGAAAACAATTAAAAAGAAAAAGTGGGCAATATTTTTTCATCAACTAAAAAAATATATTAATTTGATTTCTCGAACACCCCGTGTTTAATGATGATGAAAATCGGTACAGGTATGTTCCAAGTGATCCTGTTTCATCTTTTTATTTTGAGTGAAGAATTATCAGGATGAAAAATATTGCTCACCTATCCTTTTTAATTTTTTTCTCAGACACATTGTCTATTCAAATGACGAAAATTGGTACAGGTATTTTTGAAATAATCCTCGATGATAATTTGTGATTATTTCTTTCTAGAGAAACCACAGAACTACATTTGCTGATCACCTATTTGAAGATAATGATGATTCATTTTTAGGACACCCTGTGTTTTATGATGATGAAAATCGGTACAGGTATATTTCGAGGGGAACTGATTCAGAATCCATTATCAAGTTCCGTGGAAAAAATCCCCAATAGTACTTTCTGGAATATGGGTCATTGAAATTTGTCACAGTTGGCCACGATAACAGTCCAAGAATTAGATCACTCTCTCGTTGGATGGGCATTTCAAATACCTATCCAACAAAAAAAGGTTTCTTGAAATTGGTCGGATAATAACGATTTTACAGGGGTGGTAAGTCCTTAAGGTGGACACACTGTATGTATTTGCACATAACATCATTCTGAATATTCAACAGAAAACAACTACTTTCCTGGCTATTTGCCACGTCGAACATTCAATTATATCTGTTGAACATCCGAAAGGAGAGCATGAAAAATAAAAATTCTTTGAATTTGAGAAAATTGACAATCTCTCAAATCTGATAAATAATATGATGTATCATGATATAAAAATATAACTCACCAATATGAAGATTGAAATGTATAGGAAAAGTAAATCATTTGTATCAGTGATATGGGAATCATATCTCTCAGAAACAGGTTATATGACTTCATTCAAATTAGTAGACAGACGTTTTGAATCGAGATAACATTTTCCATTTTTTATATTCCAGGACCAACGTGGATCCTTCGAACGAGTTCACAGACGAAGAAATCTGGAAGACATTGCATAAGGTAGGTATTGCGAAATATCTAAACAATTTGAAAACTGTAGTTGAAAACAATAGGGAAATATCTGTCAAATGTGGTTTAACAAGGCCCCTTGTTTTGAGAAATGAGAAAGTCATACTTTCCTGGCTAATAGGTCGCGTGCACGATGACCGACCCTGGAGGTGAAATATTGGAACACAACCTCACTTTTCTGTGAAACATTGAACCACAACCTCACTTTTTTTATTTGTTCACAGAGGAATCAAAGGATTGAAATAGTTTTTCACAATATTTTGGCACACGAATCGTTTTTTTGCGCTATTCATTAGTTCAAGCATGCCTTTTCATTGTACCGTTGTACAATACACAAAAAATGCAGCGAGAGACGAAGGAATATGATTTTTCAGGTGAATACCTATAGTACTCTCACCTAATTTTCATTGTGAAATTTTGTCATTTCTTGTTGAAATTCCTTCTGCCACTTCTGCAATAGAAGCTAAAACTGCTAATAGATTGAAAATGTCTACAATACACACGATCATATTTCGTCAACATGTCAGACCAGTCCTCCCCGAAGTCCTCCCGTTTGATTGGATGAATCCAATCTTCTCGCATTCTTTTAGAAAGGGACTAGGATATTCGATGCTCTTCCAATATGTGCATGATGTATAATATTAATTATCTGAGAAAATCGACGACAAACGCTATTTTTTGAAAAGTACCCAAATTTGGTCAATTTTCAACTTGCTCTATCGCCGCACCATTCAGTCCTACGTTCATGAGCAAGAACAATTTCATCTAGGAAATTTAATCTACTCCAACTTTTTATAGGGCGGTCTTTCCGATATAATGTATGATTTCCGAGTTACGGACAAAAAACCGAAAAAAGTGCGAAAATTTCGCTGTTTTCCACGAATATCTCGGAACGCTCCAGGAAATTTTGTTTGCAAAATTCAGATGCGAATTCAGCACCGTTAATAACATATAAAACTACAGAGAAACCGACTACTTGAATTTTTCCCGGATTGGGTCCTAATCGTTACCAGTTTTACTGAGCTATATATACAGGGTGGGCCACCAGTAACGCCTCGGTCTCTAGAAGGCTAACCACTTATCTTCTTGGAATTCTTCCTCTCTGAGAAGTTGCATGTCAACATAGGCTACCATTTGAAATTATTTCGAAACATACAGGATGTCCCCAAAAATCACAAAACACTGAAGTTGAACTTTTTTCAATCGAACACCCTATATATTATTTCATTTTGAGATTCTCCCTGATGAGCTGATTTCAACGACCCATCATACTTGGGGTCTAGCAGTTATAATTACTGAAATATAGGGTGTGAAAAATCGAGATTTTCCAAGTTCAAGCATTTTTTGTGTCGAAACTATTCATAATTTGTCAAAACGGCTTACATGTCCCTATCTCAACTTTTGATTAACTATCTACTGATATTTAATTGGAACATATACCGGGTGATCAAGATTCTGAATTCTGCACCACCCTGTATTTGTTTCAATTAAATGTCAGTAGATAGTTGATCAAAAGTTGAGATAGGGACATGTAAGCCGTTTTGACAAATTATGAATAGTTTCGACACAAAAAATGCTTGAACTTGGAAAATCTCGATTTTTCACACCCTATATTTCAGTAATTATAACTGCTAGACCCCAAGTATGATGGGTCGTTGAAATCAGCTCATCAGGGAGAATCTCAAAATGAAATAATATATAGGGTGTTCGATAGAAAAAAGTTTAACTTCAGTGTTTTATGGTTTTTGGGGACACCCTGTGTGTTTCGAAATAATTTTAAATGGTAGCCTATGTTGACATGCAACTTCCTAGATAGGAAGAATTCCAAGAAGATGAGTGGTTAGCCTTCTAGAGACCGAGGCGTTACTAGTGGCCCACCCTGTATAACTATCCCAGCAAACATTGAACTAGCGGGAGAAGTCCAGCCTAGTGTAGGCTAGTGTGGGAAAAAGACGATGCCGGGGTATTGGTAATGGGCCGATGATTTTCCTATGCCAAGTAACCAAAAGTTAAAAATACGATGATGGCCTTGTGATGGTGAAATGTCTGGAGCTAATTAAATACTAACGAGATCTGGCCCCTTTGCTGGCCAATTTCATGTTCGCTACTCGTCCCCCTGGTGGATGTTCTGGGAACGTCTACATCAACAATCAGCTGATCAATATTATATGTGACTAAGATGTCTGACTCCCGTGTGTGGTGATCGCGTACTAGTTTGTTTATGTCGAATTAATGTGGTCCTCTCTTTTTCTGTCGTTAATTGGCCATTACAGTCCCATCATTTATGTATATGCTGGGCTTGCTATGGAAAACTCAATGTGTCGATTATGTTGTACTGGCCTTTTGCCGGGGAACTGAATATGATTGCTGGGTACCCGGCACTGAGACCAGCTGCCGGCCGCAGTGTACTGATATACAGGGTGTAAATTTAAAAACTTCCAATGCGACTATCTCGCGAAAGAAAAAAGTTAGAAAAACGCCGTTTGGCAAAAATGCTAAAGAGTTAAGGGGAACTAGAACCACCATATTTCGGTCAAGGGATGAGTCATCCCGTCGGCGCGACACACCCCAACTTTGAAATGTCAAATGGCACTACCTTTTTTGTTATGCCTCAAATGAACAGTCTCAGTCAGTAGTATTCACCTGTACAAGACTTTTTTTCCACCCACTACAGGGTGTACGAAAAATATAAAAGTCGAATAAAATAAAATAAATTGTGTTAAAAGGATATTTTATTTGATCAGATGTTCAAAATGCATTCCATTCTGTTGTAAGCAATAGTATAATCGATGTTCAAATGCGATTCTAACATTTTGGAACACATCTCTTGGAATATATCGGCATTCTGCATTTTATTTTATTCGACTTTATGTTTTCCGTTCACCCTGTAGTGGGTGGAAAATAAGTCTTGTACATGTGAATACTACTGACTGAGATCGTTCATTTGAGGTATCACAAAAGAGGTAGTGCCATTTGACATTTCAAAGATGGAGTGTGTCGCGCCGACGGGGTGACTCATCCCTTTACTGAAGTATGGTGGTTCTAGTTCCCCCTAACTCTGTAGCATTTGTGCCAAACGGCGTTTTCCTAACTGTTTTATTTAGCGAGATATTCGCATTGAAAGTTTTCAAATGTAGACATTCGAATTAATGTTTCTCGCACAAAAGAGGTAGTGCCATTTGACATTTCAAAGTTGGGGTGTGTTGCGCTGACAGGGTGACTCATCCCTTCACTGAAATATCCCAGACAGCACTGGATATTCCTAGAATATTCTCTAAATATGCTAAAAGGGAAGAATATATTCCGAATATCCTTCGAATATTCTTAGAATATATACGTGCCTCTGGAACATTCAAGGAATATTCAAATTTGAATATTCTAGTAATATTCCAAAATGAATATACAGGGAATATTCCAGAAGGAATATTCTGAAGTGAATATTCCTAGAATATTCCAGTTGGATAGTGCAGGGAATATTCCCAATTGAATATTCTGTTCCTGTATATTCATGGAATAATTCAATAATATTCCCATGTGTTTCAATGAAATTGTAAAGTATGAAAATTAACCAATCACAATTTCATAGATGTGAGTATTAAACATTGATTTTGGAATCTGTGGTAGAAGTCCATCGTATTTCAAAGTGAAGTGGTTATGTTACCAGCGATCAAAAACAAAAAGTCGTCTCCACAATTTTGATAGTGATCAAAGTACTCAATCAGATCATCGTACATGAAAAGAGCCCATATGGAACTGGAAGTGTTTATGGTTCCCTTCTGAACAATGTACATTATTGTTCAACTCGATTACTGGCCAAGTGGTTAAGGCGTTGATCTGACAGTCTGACAGTCCCGAGTTCGAACCCATCTTGGGTCAGCTTTTTTTAATTATGAATATGTATTACGGAATATTCCCGGAATATTCATTTATTTATATTCCTGTATTATTCCATGAATATTCCGAATATTATCTGAATATTCTTAGAATATTATAGGTACATTCTGAATATATAGGGAATATTCCTTGTGTATTCCGGGAATATACAAAATTTTTCCAACCAGCACATTCAGGGGATATTCCATAGTTGATATGTATATCCCTGGCATGTTCATGAATATTGGCAATATCCAAAAAGAATATTCTATGAATATTCATGGAATATCTGGTGCTGTCTGGGATGGTGGTTCTAGTTCCCCTCAACTCTTTAGCATTTTTGCCAAGCGGCGTTTTTCTAACTTTTTTATTTCGCGAGATATTCGCATTGAAAGTTTTCAAATTTACACCCTGTATAGACTCCCGCATATGGGACCATTTACTGGGCCGCTGATGTCAGGTATGGAAAATATATATTAGGCCATTGATGCCCCATATCAAAAATATTTGCTGGGATACTATAAGCCGTTGCATTCTTGGGGTAATAAAGACAATCAATCAACTTTGTGCTTCCAGGTCCAACTCGACTCCATAACCCCCAGTCTCTCGACCGACGTTTCCGATACCGACTTCAGCACCGGTCAGCGCCAACTTCTCTGCATCGCGCGCGCCATCATCAGGCGCAACGCCATCGTCGTTCTGGACGAGGCCACGGCCAACATGGACCCCGAGACGGAGAAGTTGGCGCAGCGCACTGTCGACGCCAACTTTGCCGATCGCACTTTGTTGGTGATTGCGCATCGGCTCGAGTCGGTCCTGGCCTGCGACAGGGTGATGGTGTTGGACAGGGGCAGGATAGTGGAGTACGATGCGCCAGGGGAGCTGAGAAGACGGCCAGGTGGAGTTTTTGCGGAGATGTTGAGGAATGCCGGTTTACAAGAGACTGCGGCGGATAAATAAACTATTTTGATTTTGCGACTGTTTTTTTTTTCACGCAATTTAACATGGAAAGTATCAGAAATGTGCTCCCAAACTAACACCTGTTCTCTGTAAGTTGTTCAACTACTCTTACAAATTGGGAATATTTCCGTCCAACTGGAAGATTGCAAGAGTACAACCAAATCCTCAAAAAGGTAAAGAGACCCTACCCAGCAACTACAGATCGATCGCACTGCTATCTATTATTTCAAAGATCATGGAGATAACTATCAACATCGAGCTCATGAAATACCTGGAACATTCAGGCATCATCAACGATAGGCAATATGGCTTCCATCATCAGAGATCAACTGCTGGTGACCTGCTTGCTTACGTCCCACATATATATATGACAGCAATCTATTGAAAAATATGGTGAAACCTTATCCGTGGGACTTGATATCTCCAAGGCATTCGATCGAGTCTGGCACCACGGACTCCTCGCCAAGCTTCCATCTTATGGCTCGCCTCCCCAGCTATGTTCCCTGCTAGCTCGTTTTCTCTCGAACAGGTATCTCCATGTAGTGGTAGACGGAGTTTCATCTGACTCCCCCATCATAAATGCTGGTGTTCCGCAAGGATCAATTCTAGCACCACCACTATTTCTACTCCATATCAACGATTTGTTGGGAGCAACTTCATGTCCAGTACACAGCTTCGCGGATGATAGTACCCTCCATACCGCCTTGTCTTCCAGGGCTCCAATACCAGCAAGGCAAATCAGAAACGAACGAGGGAGAAATGTTGACATTATAAATATGGACTTGGCAACAATAATTCCCGAATGGGGATCCAATAACTTGGTAGATTTCAATGCAAACAAAACACAAGCATGCCTTTTCTTTAGAAAAGCTGATCCCACTGTGCCCAACAATCTTCCCAGCGAGCACAAAAACATCTCAGACATGTTAAAAGTACGAGATTTCGAGACATTGAACCTCCACTGCGATGTTCTGTTCACACATGAATAGAACTATTATAGAACAGCCAATGTCCGCCGCAGGCGGCAATTATCGAGATGTCCTTGATATGTCACAAAACTACCTTCTCCCTATTCTTTTTAAAGCCTCTTCATGGACACAACAGAACATTTTCAACGCGTCTTGCGCACATCAAATCGCTGTAAAAAACCATTTTCGAGGTACTTTTCTGAAGCCTTTTGTCAAAATGAACTTTTGCATTAGGATTCCATTTCCCTTGAATGAAAAAATGCATTAAAAATAGATTGAACATAAAAATATTTTCTTGGTATGAAATTACCTCCTTAATCGGTTTCTGAGTAGTGCTTACTACACACAGACATATAATTGGAGATAGGTTTCCCAATTTTTGAAATGTTCTCCACAATGCATAATTTTGCAACTGCGGAGAAGCTGTGTATTGATGAATTCGTACTTTTATATATTGATTACACTGAGGCACCGAACAACACATCTTGCATCTGATGGTCATTATTACAAACTAAATAAGTCTTCTAACACAATAAACTTCACCAAATTCCTTTCTGTTCGTTAGCAGCGTGATGTAAGCGTGACACGCTGCAAACGCGAATGCCAATTGCGAACAAGAAGAACAAAATCGAAAACAAATCAGAATTCATCGTATTGTGACGTAAGCATGAGACGTTGTGGTGGGGCAAACAAAGAAAGGGCACAAAAGAACAAAAACAATACTTTCAATATCCTTTTAAGACCTCTTTGGGAAGTGCATATTACGCCTCAAAAAAACATCCTCATGCCTACATTTCTAAAACATCCCATCAGGGATACCTCTCAGTAGGCAAACAAAGAAATTCCACAGAAGAAAAAAAAACAATACTTCAATATCCTTCAAAGACCTCGTTGGTCAGTGCATATTACGTCTCAAAATAACATCTTCATGCCAACATTTTCAAAACATCCCAAAACATCCCAGGGATGTTTGTGCTCGCTGAGTTGTCAGGAGTAACCATACCTTTGAAGACATCCATTCCGATGTTTGGTATTACTATCAGCAGAAAATGTCTGAATCCAAATTTTTTTCTCACATTTTCCGAAAGGAAATACAAATTACAATATTGGTGTTGTACTAAAATTTACTCTAGAGGGCAAAAAATCCAGAAAAGTTATATGAATTGTTTTCTATTTTACAAGATGGAGATATCACTCCAGGTGCGCCCCCAATTTTTATCTGGGCGATCTGGAATCAGAAAGTCGAAATGAGAATGTAATTAGGTGAATTTCAGGGGCATACAAATTTTTCTCTGAGCAATTCAATAAAAATATTCGAACTTTCATTGACATACGTCGATAATGAACCAAATTCGCGACTTCAGAGGCGTACTCAATATTTTTCTGGGAGGGTCACAAAATGAAATATGTCGAAATTTCTTCGATAAAATTCCATAGAAAGAATTGATATTCATGGACCCCGAGACGGAAAAGTTGGCGCAACGCACAGTCGATGCCAACTTCGCAGATCGCACTTTGTTGGTGATCGCATCGGCTCGAGTCGGCCCTGGCCTGCGACAGGGTGATGGTGTTGTCATAGAATGAAAAACAATGGTAGATTTTGAGAGAACAACAACTACTTTTTTGTCTATATAATGCCACGCAGAAAATTAAATTGAAACCGGTTTGTAGATGTCTAGCGTGGCCTGGCTAAATAGAAATCAAAAGGCATTCAGGAAAAGAATCACTTGTATCAGTATTCGTTTATACGAGTCGATGCATAGATTTCAGGAGGATGTAATTCAATGTTCTGCGTGGCATTAGCCAGGAAAGTAGTTTTTTTTCTCCCGAAATCTACCATCGTTGTTTATTTTATGAAAATTGTGAGGATATGACTCTGAGCTTTTTGTATTTATTTAACATTTAATTCCACTTCAAGCATTGTGGCTATTTTGTAGTTGATATTACGCCAGTCGGGCAACCAACCACGCCCGTATGGGAATTTCAAATTAGGAGTGGTTCATTCCTTCTGTTCTACTCAGATGACGTTGCTTTCATATTGTCTATGAAAGACGACTCTGGGGTAATATAATGCCGACTTGGTTTTCGATTGGCTAGGCTACGCTTAGTCGGCGGTCTTAGGACTGCTGGCTGGAGACTGATGCCCTGCACTGATGAGAGTCAAAGAGCTCGAAACCAGTCTGTAGGTGTCTAGCGTGGCCTGGCTAAATCGAAATCAATTGGCATTCAGGAAAGAATCACTTGTATCAGTATTCGTTTATACGAGTCGATGCATAGATTCCGGGATAGGATGCAATTCAATGTTCTACGTGGCATTAGCCAGGGAAGTAGTTGTTTTTCTCCCGAAATCTACAATTGTTGTTCATTTTATGACCATTGTGCTTTTTGTATTTATTTTAATAGGGTGATTGTAAGGTTCTGAATATAGATGAAAGTGGTTTATTAAGTATAACTCTTTATTCAAAACCAATCAATCAATATGACAATCACTGTCAATACCCTTTATGTCCCACTATAGGGTGTATCCACAACTCATAACTATTAACAATATTATCATATCACATCATCTCCCCTTTTTACTTCGGATAATAACCCATTCTCCACTATCCTTCCGGGGACTGGGAGTAAAAATCTCCGATTTCTTCTAAGTACTCTTCCGCTTGGTAATTTAACTGTATAGCTTCTGTATCTACCTATCTCTGTTACCACTCCTAGTCTATCCCATAACTTAGTCCTCGGATTTTGTATTCTCACCGTATTTCCTAACGAAATTTGAGGTAAATCCTTAGCGTGCTGGTTATAGATGTCTTTCTGATACCTCAACTGAGTCATGGCTTTCTTCTCGCACAAATCTGCACTAAGTTGCCACTGAGGAGAAAACGACTTTCTATGAGCGGGCACTAAAGATCTCAATTGATGACCATAAAGTATTTGGGCAGGAGAGCGACCATTAGCTTTAGGTGTATTTCTCCATTCCAACAGCCCCAAACAAAACTTGTCGTTATTCAATTGCCCATTTTCACTACATTTCGTGATTAGCGACTTCATGGCTTTGACCCCTGCTTCTGCATGACCATTACTCTGAGCATAATATGGCGAAGATGGGGCATGAAAAATCTTCCAGTTTTTGAGGAATGTTTGGAATTCGTAGGAGCTGAAGGGCATATTATCTGATCGAAATCGTATTGGTACACCTGTGTCTGTGAAAATTGTTTTCAAATCTTCAATGAGTTTCGAGCTATTTGGATCTCTATTACCATAGTGACACACAATTGGCCAACCAGACAAACGGTCAACATATACCATATAATGTTTACCGGTACACGTGAATAAATCGGCAGAAACATCTATAAAAGGACGCTCTGGTACTGCATTTTGAATTATTGTTTCCTTCTGGAGAGATGGTCGGCAAGTTTGACATAATTCACAACATTCCACCAAATTTTTAATATCGTTAGACATAGAAGGCCAATATACTATTTGACGGGCTCGACGTTTAGTTCTCTCCACACCTTGATGAGAATCATGAAGTCTTTGCAAAACTAATTTTCTCATGGTTTTTGGAATAAGGATCTGACAACCTTTGAGTATTAGCTCATCTTCCACGCTCAATTCATCTTTCACGTTCCAATAAGGCGTGAGGCAACTTTCAATACATCTTTTCGAATCTGGAAATCCACGTTTGATATGGTCAATTAGTAATTGATATTCAGGATCTTCTTTCCCAGATTTTTTTATATCCAATATGATGGGGTCTTGAGATTCTATATCATCTTGTATATTTATTTCACACAATTGACGGCTGATGAGAGAAATCAAATGTGTTTTTGATTCTTCTGCCAACAAATCCGTATCTTCTGGATACATTGTAGGAGCCCTTGATAATGCATCTGGGATCAAATGATTCTGACTCTTGACCCACTCTGTTCTAAAAACATATCCAGATAGTTTTTCTTTCAAACGCTGAAGCCGTGGATTTTGAATGTTATCCAGAGTTTGATTGATTAAAATTGGAATCAACGGTTTATGGTCAGTTTTTATTATAAACTCATCCAGGCCCAACAGATATAACCGACATTTATTCACTGCCCAGGTGATTGCCAACATTTCGAGTTCAATCATTGCATATCTTGATTCTGTATCTGAAATGAACCTGGAACCACACTGAACTAGTTTCCAATCATGTTCGTGCTTCTGTAAAAGTACATATCCAAGTCCATGTAATTTAGATGCATCAGTCTGTAATTCCGTTGGCAGGCTTGGATCATAGTGGGCAAGTATAGGTGGTTGAGAAAGAGCAAATTTGATTTTCCTGAACGCTGTGTCATGATTCGAAGTCCAAAGGTATTCATTTTTCATTTTCAGTAAATCACGTAAGGGAACTGCATAGGTACTGATTTCTGATGAAAAATTTCCCAACTGATTCGCCAGTCCCATAAATGATTTCAACTGAGTTAGGTTCCTTGGACTTGGGAAATCCTGAATGGCTTTAACTTTCATAGGATCAGCTTTGATACCATACTTTCCAACTATATAACCCACGTATGAGAGTTCACATTTTGCAAAATCAAACTTTTCTGGATTAAGTGTAATATTGTTTTTACGACAACGGTCTAGCAAATGAACAATTCTTGAATAATGTCCTTCAAATGTTTCGTCGTAAACCAAAATATCATCAACGACTTTCTCGATATTACCAATACCAGATAAAGCTTCATCCCCTCGACGGCAATATTCGTCGCCTGAACTCACCAACCCCATTGGAGCACGAAGAAATTGGTAACGCCCCCACGGTGTTAAAAATGTTGTTAATTTCTGACTTTCTTCATCAAGACCAAGTTGCCAGTATCCACATTTTGCATCTAGACTTGAAAAATAGTTGCATCTTCTGTTGATGTTGGATACCGCTTCCCAAGGTGACTTAAATGGATGTACAGGACGTTTGACATATTTATTCAACATAGTGAAGTCAATACAAATTCTGATCTTCCCATTGGATTTCTGAACTACGACTAGGGGACTAACAAAATCTGACGGGCAGTCTTTTACAGGTTTAATTATACCTTTCACTACCATGTCATCTAATTCATCTTTTACAGCTGTTCTCCAGGCGAATGGTATCTTTCGCGGACAAGATATTGCATAAGGGGTAACGTCTTCTTTCAAATAAATGTGAACCAATTTTCCTTCCATAGGTTTTAAAACTGTTGCAGAGCTGGAAACGTCAGAGTACTGTTTCAAAAGATGCTCTCTAATATCTACTCGTTCTTGGTCTGTTGGATATCTAGGAAGTTTTTTAGTATTCACAGAACTTAAAGGATGTGATAGTTCTGGAAGCGGTTTTGGGAAATCATCATGAATAATTCTCAACTTTATCAGAGAATGTCTACTTAGCAATAATTCTTTAACCTTCCTGCATATATAAATTGTTAGGTCGGTTTCGCGATTTCCGTATTTTATCTTACAATTCAGATAGCCTAATACATCGAGTGCTGAACAATCTGCGGATTCCAGCTTGAATTTGGTTGGATTCAACTGGTCGACTTGAAATGACGTTCTGGCTAAGAAGTCTTCACCAGCTACACATACTTCTGCACCCGTATCAGGGGTCGCAAAATACATGAAAGTTTTCTTCGATTTTGTTCTGCATACTTCCACGCATATCTGAATTTGTCGTCGATTGGAAGATATCTGATTAATTCTAACCGTAGTTATATGAGAACTTCCCCTTCCAGAATCTTCATCACAAGGTCCCTCATTAACCTCACTAATAGACTTTGTGCGACAAAAACGTGTTAGGTGACCTTTTATATGACATTTGTCACAAATGGTATTCCTTGCTGGGCAATCTTTGAGACTCTTATGCCAATTTTGGTTACATCGGGGACATTTTCGAGTGGTCCTTCGCTGAGTTTCCTGGTTGACGCTGTCCACTAATTTGTTAGACTGTTTTTCTTCAGATGATGCAGCTTCTTCTGATTCGCAAAGTTTGACAATCTCGTCGATTTCGGTTGAATCAGGTAGAAGTCTGCATTTTCTCCGAACGTCTATCTCAGAGAGTGATTCTATAATGTGATCTGATGAACAACGATCGAAACAATGTTTGCAAGAGTCACAATGGAATAGTTTAAGTTTTTTTCTGTGAAAAAAGTACATGAAAGGTTTTCCAAATTCTTGTATTCTCAACATAAACTGGCTACGTCGAATTCGAATATGTTGTTTTTTCTTAAAGTATTCTTCTAATTTATTTAGAACTGACTCTGGTTCCTCCTCAATCACATCCTCTATTTTCAATACAAAACGAACTACGTCTGACACGTCTTGGTCGAAAAATGAGGATAATAATGCTGCCACTTGCCTTGAAGAAGGGTGTTGGAGGTGTAAGCCTTGAATAACCAAGTAACTTTCGAATCTTTTTCTCCAATCTTTGTACTGAGCCAACGTAAGGTTGTCTACAATTTTGTCTGGAATTGGAATGGCACCAGTGATGCGGTGATTAGATACATTTTCTGTAGACATCCTACTTATACTTGGTGGGTTCATCGTAACAGGAATAACATCTTCATCGGGGCTAATAGATTTGTTTGGGATTAATTTATCTATGGTATCCTGAATTTGTTTCATTTGTGCAGTAAATGATGACTCCATATTCGCTAGAGATTGCTTTGTGTATTCTTCTAACAAAAGTATCGATGTTGACTCACTTGGAGCAGGGTCAGTAGTTTCTTGGACTGCTTTCTTTTTCTTTCCAGCTTTCGGCATGATGGAAAATAGAGGCAACAGACAGCAACGGTTCTCAATATACAAACTGCGCCATGTAAGGTTCTGAATATAGATGAAAGTGGTTTATTAAGTATAACTCTTTATTCAAAACCAATCAATCAATATGACAATCACTGTCAATACCCTTTATGTCCCACTATAGGGTGTATCCACAACTCATAACTATTAACAATATTATCATATCACATCGGTGATGCTGCTCAAAGTGGGCCACACTGTATGTTTATAGGAACTTTCGTTCTTATCTGTAGATACCTGTTGAATGATTTTTGTTCATATTGGATATTGGAAATTAGGAAAAAAAACTCCAGTAAACGTACTTATGTGCAGAAGTATCTTTATTACATTATAATAATGTTTTAAGGCTTGGTCTTAGTGGTAACACCCGATGTTATAATATTACAATGTAACTGTACAATTGTTGAAAAATAACTTGATCAATATCAGTCATAATCATAATAAGTAAATGCAACGTCTGAGATATCCTATTATATTTGATGTCATGATAATTCTATCTCATTTCAAGCTTCCGAACCTTAATAATAGGAGAGCCAGCTGCATATTTCTACCGTCATCTGTTCACGAAATGATATATATGTCCCAAAAGAATGTGACAGCATTGTAGTTCATCGAACGGCACCTGTGCCAATCACTATCCTGACCAAAATGATAAAAAAATAGTGCTTTCCTGTGCGGAAATTTACACTCGATTTCGCGATTTGATAACGAGATGAGAATTTTGTCAAGCGATATTAGTATATTTCATTCAACGAGCGCATAATGATGGCTATTACCCACGAAGATGAAAGTTGCAGTACGAGCCGAAGGCGAGTGCTGTAATTATCTGAGTGAGTAATAGTCATTATGCGCAAGTAGAATACTACACTTCATCTACAACTATTCAAATATCAAAGCAACTCTGAGAATTCAGAAATATATCTTTGGAAAAAATGAAGGTTATTATATTGCAAGAGCACTAAATCTGATTTGAAATACTCATTAATTTCATCGAAAACTTATTGACAAAAATCCCATTCAACGAACAGTTTTAACTTATTTCAATAATTTTGATTGTGAAAATATGAAAAACAATGTTGGATATAACTTTTATTAACGGGAAAAAAGTCGTGCAATCACATATATCAGTCAATCTTACCAGGTATTATAGGTATGTCATTTTACTTTTCAATTAAAAAATGAATCATACGATTGCAGATTATTCATTAACTTGCTTTCGCTGTAGCGTTTCCCCCCCGCGATGATTAATTGTAGTACCCTGTCTCTAGAAGCTAGTTATCAACAATGAAATTCCATGGTTCTGATTGGTCTGTACTAATCTATTCGAATAGCCTGTTAGCAAAGAATAGTAGGTTAGTCACCTTTGCTGTTAGTAGTGTGAACAAATCTGCAACTGTCAAGTGTCAAGTCCTATTTTATGGTTTTCGTTATGGTTACTCATGATAGTAGTCACTGTTGAGGATGGAAAACACTGAATTCTCATTTTTCTGTGTATTTGTAGAATTGAGCTGATTATTAAAACTATGAGAACCATATATAAGGTGAGTCTTTTGATTTGCGAACTAGTAGAACGAATACGAATACCTAGTTGAATTTGACAAGAAGATGGGATGTCAGATTATTACGCCACCCTACTGTCATTATTACTCTTATTACTCCATTCATCACAATAATGTCTGATGTCATTAAAAGTCGAAAATCGAGTAAGCAATGTATGAATGACTCCATAGTTGTAGATAAACTAATTTAATGTGCCATCTCCCAGTCTCAGCCAAATCCACGGTACAGTAATGTATTTGCTCCTATCATTCCGGATATACTTCCGACATGTGAAAACGTAAGGAGTTGAAACAAAAAGCAAATTGAAAGGGAAAAAAGTCCCTTCTGCGAATATCAAAACGTGCCGCGAATCAAATTGATCTAAGTTAGTGACAGAGCGTAAATATTTTCGTGAATATTTCGCTCTCGTCGGAAGATAATATCCGATGGACCAGTGTGAAACATGTGGTGCTCACACTACGAGTATTCTAATCCACATGTTCCACACAGGTCCATCGGATATTATCTTTAACGGGGGGCAAAATTTCCTGAGAAGTATTGACGCTCTGCCACTAACTTTGATTAGTTTGAATCGCGGCACGTTTGGATATTCGCAAAGGCGACATCATCCCCCTTCATCTGCTTCTTGTTTCATTCCGTTATCACGTGGCGGAAATCTGTCCGGAATAATAGCAGCAAATAAATCGCTGTACGATGGATTTGGGTCAGACTGAGGGGTGGCAGATGGTTTTCGAAATTTAGCATTCAATTGAAATTGGATGACATAATTCTTGCCTCGTTACCGAATCGCGAAATCGAATGCAAATTTCCGCACAGGAAAGTGCAATTTTTCAATCATTTTGTTCTGGATAGTGAATGGCACAGGTGCCGTTCGATAAACTATAATGTTTTTACATGCTTTTGGATCATATATCATTTCGTTATCAGATGACGGTAGAAATTTGCAGCCACCACTTAGACTATAACGATTGAAAAATCACAAGTGTGACACCATTTTTTGGCCAACTACGACACTTTTATGGATTCAAATTCCGAAAACTAGGTACTCACTCAGATGATTTGTCTCAATAGATTATCACTGTTTTTGAAATAACACTATCAGAGAGCACTGAGATCTTGTTTGAAGATTAAAAATATGGTAGTGTATTGAAAAAATATTAAATTACGCTCATCTTTGGCCGTTTGGGAATCTGCTACCATTTGCAACATAAAAATGGAAAATCAACCTTGAAATATTTATTTTGTCCCGCTTTTTGACACTTTTCAGTGATAGTAAACTGGGCGTCAATTGAAACGTTAATAGTGAAATTCGGCATCAAGTTTGACTTCTCGTAATTTCTAAAATATTGAACGAATTTTGAATTGCCGCCCAGATTTTGAATGCCTTTTTCATCGTCTTTCGAACCGTTCCTTACAGCTTCTTCTAAATTGATCAGGACCCGTGATACAGAGTGAAACAAAGTTTCGTGCATTTTGAAAAAAATTTCCCCGCCCCTCTATTTTGTCGGAAGACCACGATGCTCATATTTCATTCGGGCATTTCATAAATAGCAACCATACCTCGGGACGTTTTCGGGTTTTTGCCAAAAACTACTGTGGTTTCCGGAAAAAAAATTTTTTTGTATTATTTTTAAATGGACTAATTTAAGAGGAGTTCCATAAATGGATGCTTTTATGCATTTCAGGAAAGTGTTGGAGCAGATATGTATACCAGGTTACTCAAAAACAATCAATAATTTATTACTTCGCAGTCTATGATGAAAGTTGACTACCTTAGTGAGCAGTAAATCAACACATCTCATCAACAAAAACAAACAACGATACCTTGTTTCTATAACAACGTATTGTTAAAACAATGTAAGTATGCATAGAGGTTATATCAATTGCCAATTTTCATGAAAACGTCAGTGTAATTCGGGTCCTAAAAAATTTGAAGATGCCTCGTTCAAATCGGGTCGAAATGGAAAATATAATTAGGTAAGATCACTATAGTGATATAAACTATAATTCAGTACAGATGATTATTATTCCAGGTTACGACGATTAGGATATACCCAAACTCATTTAAGTACCATTTTCAATAAGTCAGTCATGACAATAAATAGACTGACATTGAGAGGATACAGGTAATGTACTCCTCTAAAATTAGTCCATTCGAAAAAAAGGCAAAAACAAATTTTTTTTTCGGAAACCACAGCAGTTTTTGGCAGAAACTCGAAAACGTCCCGAGGTATGGTGGCTATTTATGGAATGCCTGAATAAAATATGAGCATCGTAGTCTTCCGACAAAATGGGGGAACGGAGAAATTTGTTTCAAAATGCACGAAACTTTGTTTCGACCTGTATCATGGGTCCTGATCAATTTAGAAGAAGCTGTAAGGAACGGTTCGAAAGACGATGAAAAAGGCATTTAGAATCTGGGCGGCAATTCAAAATTCGTTCAATATTCTAGAAATTACGAGAAGTCAAACTTGATGCCAAATTTCACTATTAACGTTTCAATTGACGTCCAGTTTAGTTGTTGGAACAATACAGGGTGAGAAATATATATAGTTTATTATCACTTATAATAATCACACGAGAGTTTTTTTTGTCGAAGAAATCATTGGTATATATCAATAAGAATTTTGTTGCCTGGCAATTTGATAAAAAAAACTGCCTCTGGAAAAATGACGAGTCCGTAGGACGAGTAATGTTTTCTGGCAGTTTTTTGAGTTGAATTACCTAATGGCAACAAAATTCGAATTATAAATGCCAAGTTCACTTTTTCGACTAGAAAAAAATCTAGAGTGTAATTCGGTAAGACAATTTAATTCATCAAACATTCGTTGATGGCTGGTTGTCATGCTTTCGAAAGTTAGGTTCCGTTATTGTCGCTGGAAAAGTTAGTGCAAACTTTTTTCGCTGTCATAATGACAAAATCACGCGGTTTGTGGGATTTTTCATACATGAATTAAATTGTCTTAGTGAAACAATGATTTCAGAATTATGAAGAGGCCAATTTTTCGTAAATAGATGCCCTAACAGTACTTTGAAATTTGAATTCATGAAAATAATCGTAGTTGGTCGAGATCGATCAGAGTAATCTTGAGGTTATACAGGGGTGATTAGTCCTTGAGGTGTCACACTGTATTTGTTTGTTGTCATCTAAATGTTGAGAAAATACGACTATAGAACTTTAATAGCTCAAGGAATAAAATATATAATCTCTTAAAATGAAAATCACTTGTGAACATGATGTGTCGAAGTTTTGAATTCTCCTTGTGTTTTTTAAATTTTTCCACCGAGTTTCATCAATGAACCTTATGAGTTTTGATCATTCAGAGTCTTCTAGCCAATTATGAAAACGGTCAAATAAAGAGTGTTTGAAAAATGAAGTTTCATCACAAGTAAATGTTTCTTGGCATTCATAACGAAATCCATACAGAAAAGCGAATATACCTATTCGACAGGACTAAATTGGGTACAATCCCAAAAAGTGTATCAACCTATAGGTATTCAAAAATGCCATTAATTGAGTAATTGAAGTGAAAATTGTATGAAACTAACTTGAAGACACTCTGTATATTGGAAACTCAGGTCCCACGCACATAATATTTTCACCTTGAAAATACTTGTTCTTCAAGCTATTGAAGTTCTATAAAAAACTGGCGCACACTATACAGGGTGTTTTCCTTCATAGGGTGATTGTTAGGTCGTATTGGGATAAAAAGTTTCTAACATATCAAGTCCAGAGTCGTTGAAAAAAACTCCACTGAACTGAATAGACGTTTTTTCGATATTAATAAAAAATCCTTTTTTTTTCATGTTCATGATATGCAGTAGTGTTGCTTCTTTTTTTTTTCTACAAAACGAAGCTAGATATGATGAAAACACGAAAGACCAAAAATTAATAATATTATTTCCTTGATCAACAAAAAAAAATTGAAACACTACAAAAGATTCAGTCGCATACTTTTTTCACGATATGATTGGCTGTGGTACCAACTAAGACGTCGTACCAAATTTCAACCAAATCGATTCAAGGATATTTATGATATTTTTTTGAATTTCCTTGGGTTTTTTTTTAACCACATCCATCTTTCGGACATATTATGATCGTAGGATTTTTTTCCCTAAAATACAGGGTGTTATTTAAGTACGTGGCCAAACTTGAAGGGGTGA
The DNA here is from genome assembly GCA_918026855.4 of Phaedon cochleariae. Lineage (NCBI taxonomy): Eukaryota > Metazoa > Arthropoda > Insecta > Coleoptera > Chrysomelidae > Phaedon > Phaedon cochleariae. Next base: position 264,743 of record OU896722.1, read on the forward strand.
TTCTTTGAGTGATTCTAAGACGAAAAGTTCATATAAACATAGGTCCGGTAATGCTTCGTTTTCAAGATACAGGGTGTCAAAATTTTTAAAAGAAATCGTTTTTTTCGTAAATATCTTAATAACCCTTCAACCGATTTCATTGAAATTTGGCAGTGTTATTCAAGGTCGTAAAGGGCTAATTCAACCCTAACTATATCAAAAATATTAGTAAGACCCCAGTTTTTGATGGTTTAGTAGTTGAAATGTTTTATTGTGTTGTCACAGGGATGTGCAATGAAGTGATTTTTATGTTTTTTTCTCAAAAACAAAGCAAGATACGAAAAAAATTCTAGAAATAAAAAAGTTGTAATTTTAGTTGCTCAATGTGAAACAAATACAAAAATTGCAAAAAAATCAGTGGCGCACATTTTTTCTGTCAAAAATATTGGTTACAGTGCCTTCCGGGACGCCACTGGACATTATAATTTTGAAGGTTAAATTAGCCCTTTACGACCTTGAATAACACTGCCAAATTTCAATGTAATTGGTTGAAGGGTTATTAAGATATTTACGAAAAAAAGGATTTCTTTTAAAAATTTTGACACCCTGTATCTTGAAAACGAAGCATTACCGGACCAATGTTTACATGAACTTTTCGTCTTAGAATCACTCAAAGAATCACCCCTTCAAGTTTGGCCACGTACTTAAATAACACCCTGTATACCAAGAAATTACTCCCTGAAGTTCCGTACTGTAGTTATGAAACACTCTGTATATTGGGCGACAATTTCCCTATGATCGAAAAGATTCATAATCATTTCGTTCTTCCTGTTTTTTCATCCTGGACCACCATGTAATTATGGAAAATGGCGTGGATTATATTGAACGATTCTACAGACGTTACTCACATTACATCATAATATGTATATACCGTAGGTAACTTCGAAAAAAACAACTCCCTTCAATATTTCAACGAGATTCAGTCACGAAATTGGGAATTCAAAAAAAAATGCTACGCTGAAATATTGACGAAGCACTCTGTGGGTATGTTACGACGAACTTACAATATCTTATATTTGAGATTATGTTCAAAATATTATCGACAATACAGTATTATCGCTTCTACTAGAAAGAAGCAACAACCCTGTTATTTCGAATGGAAAACCCTGTATTTCATTGCATTTTCAGATTCTTCCTGAAGAGCTGATTTCACCGATATATCACACATGGGGTCTAGCGTGAATGATTATAGAGATATAGGCATGTTCAAAATCGGGATTTTACAATATTTATATATCGAAAATCATTTATATCATATGCAAAAAACGGGTACATGTAAATTCGGCCCCAAGAATTATCAGGCCAAAAAGAAGGTGTAGATTCGGTTCCAAACTTTGTTTTACCTGATACTGCATAGGTAAATTCGGTCCCAGGTAAATTGTTTTGTGGCTTATATCTTACCTGACTCACAGAAAGATACACGTTAAAGTCGACAATTGTCAATCGAAGCAGTATGACATTGATCTTGGGGTTCCTCAAGGTTCTATATTAGGTCCACTAATTTTTTTTTCTATTCGTCGATGAAATTCCCAATCATATAATCTCAGATTATGTAGTTTGGTATGCAGACGATACGATTACATCGATTGCAGATAACCCAGAGGAGCTCTAAGAAAAATTGAATACCTTTTGGCATACCTTGCATTTATATTTACAAATATATTTTATCATCCAGGAAACAAATGCAGAATTATGATCGAAGCTGTGACTTTCATACGTATCGTACCAGGCACGGTGAATTGATAAGACTTCAGAAACATTCATCTCGTCTGAATGAAAATCGTCCATTTTATAAGGGAGAAAAATTCTATAATCACTTATCTGACGAAATAAAAAAAATGTACACAGACGAGAGAATCATTTCAAAATTAAACTCACATAATTTCTGATTAACGGTTGTTTTTATAGTATCCACGAATATTTCAATGGATGACATGCATTTCAGATATCTTCATATACTTTGTGGTATTAGGAAAGGTTGCAGATTGAATATTTTGTGTACTGTGGTTGTGTTATATTTTCATCTATCTGTATATAAATTTTGTGTGAATTTCTTGTTGTCTGACGTATCCTATGTCATTTTTTTTAAGATCGTGAAGGATTTAATAAATTAATTTATTTATTTATGCCCCTATCTAAACTTCTGATTTACTATCTACTGACATTAGAACAGGTACAGGGTGATCAGAATTCAGAATATTGAACCACTCTGTATTTATTCCAATCATGTCAGTAGACAGTGAATAGTAGTGAATGAAACAATAATGAATAGTTTCGACACGAAAAAATCCTAAAATTGACAAATCTCGATTTTGAACACCCTATATCTCTGTAATCATTCCCGCTGGACCCCAAGTGTGATGTGTTGATGAAATAAGCTCTCAAGGAAGAATTTATGAATGCAATTAAATACAGGTTATTCCTTTTGAAATAACAAAGTTGTTGCTACTTTCTAGTAGAAGCGGCAACACTGCATTGTCGAAAATATTTCAAACGAAGAGAGCGTAATAACAAATCTAAGCATGCACATTTTCATGAATTTCTTGCGATGATTCTCGGTATAAAGATATTGTAAGTTTGTCGTGACATACCCTGTATACAATGTGTCCATGAAGTAACTCCCTACCCCCTAGTTAGCTTCCGATCAACTAGGCAATTTTTTCCAAGTCAGTTTTTCGCCACGATGGTAGCTACATTTTGATTCCAATATTATAATATTTAAAATGGCGCCCGAGCGCCAAATTGAAAAAAAAATAGAAAACTCTTGAAAGAGTTATTTTGATAGTTGCATATTCCTTATTCGAATCAAAATATTGTGCTTGAATAACTATTGGGACTAAACAATTCAAAAGTGAACTAGGAGGGAGTAGTGACTTTGAGGACACAGTGTAGTTATTATTGATTGAAGAACTGTAAATATTTTACGCAATTACACCAACTAAAAGTTCTGTTAGGAGATTATCAATAAGTATTATAACCTTACAAAATTAGTATTTCCACATTGAAATGAAACACCATACCACACCGGTTTATATATCATATTATATATTATATATACATCATAGAACCCTCATTCATTCTTATTTATACATATTATCATCTATATAATATTGAAAATATTTTTTGATAATTTTCATTTATATTAAATTCAACACATAGAAATGAGACTATGGAATGTTTATATCTTCAATATACGGGAGTTTCGGGAAATATATATCAAGTATGTGACAATATCGATAGAACTTTAGAAAATCAGCCCATATACTATTGAAAAATAAAGAGTGCGACTTGCTTGAAAGTGGGACATCCTCCATATAATTTGAATTAATCTTTCGATTCCGACAAAATCTTTTCAGAACTGCGTGGAGTGCATTGAGTACTCCCATGACTTCTTTTGAAAAAAAAAACAGGGCTACTGCGTGAATTTTCATAGGTGAAGAATAAAAAAAAATATATGTCTGCTGTTTTTTTATTTGAAATCTTAATTTTGTCTACCACTGTAACTTCGAAATTCCAAGTTAAAAAAAAATACAGAAATAATATTTCTAAACTCAGAAATTTCTATTGAAGGCTTGGTTTTTATATAGAAGAAACTGATGGTTTCTAACCAGTCCAAATATGGTTGGAATTGCATAACTAATCAATGAGATGAAATGAGGGGGGCATTCATAGTTAGACACACTGTATATTTCGACTTCCACTTACTTCTGGAATATTCTGCATTGAAACTATGCAGATTATTCCCTTTGAAAAATGTTATTCAAAACTGCTCGCTGATTTTTTCTGATAAATGAAATTTCAACTTTGAAAAAGATAGAGGGAAAATTAATATCTTCAACCCCAGAAATACAGTCTGTCCAAGATAAGGTTGCACAGTTGCGCATTCGGAGGCTCATACCAACAGCCTTCGAAAATTTTCAAAATTTTTTTTAGTTTTTCAGTTAGGTATATCGAAAAAAGTGAATTTTTGGAATCTCTATTTTATTTTTTTTCTCCGTTATTATTAGAGATACAGAAAAACTGAAAATACTTTTTCATAGCAACTTTTGATGACGTTTAACGTGGTGATACCAATTTTTCCATGCGACGTTTCGTATTCGTAGAACCAACATAAACTTTTGTTTTTTAAATACGGCCCTGATAATTCTTTCACAGATTCTGAAAGCTTTTTTTATTTTGAATTCAACCATGTATTATGCAAGGTGGTTTGAATGTGTTTCGAACTATTTTTAGCCATCATCAATGTTTTTTTCGAACTTCCAAAGGAAAAATGCCATCAGTTCCACTTATTTTGAAGGAAAATTAGCCAACAAACTAATACCTCATCAACTAGTTCCGATTGATAGACTCATAGGAATAATTAGTTCGAAAAATTTAATTATGACAAGCTCCTTCGGATTAAAATATAAATACAATTCATAAACAATTCGAAGCGCTGCATTGAATAATTTAGTGGATTTTTTTTTCACTTTCCAGTATTGAATAACTAGTCCATCAATGTTTGACACTGAATAATCAGAAATAAGTGAAACTGATGGCACTTTTCCTTTGGAATTTCGAAAAAAACATTGATGATGGCTAAAAATAGTTCGAAACACATTCAAACCACCTTGTATAATACATGGTTGAATTCAGAATAAAAAAAGCTTTCAGAATCTGTGAAAGAATTATCAGGGCCGTATTTAAAAAACAAAAGTTGATGATGGTTCTACGAATACGAAACGTCGCATAGAAAAATCGGTATCACCACGATAAACGTCATCAAAAGTTGCAATAAAAAAGTATTTTCAGTTTTCCTGTATCTCTAATAATAACGGAGAAAAAAATTAAAATAGAGATTTCAAAAATTCACTTTTTTTCGATATAACTGAAAAACTAAAGAAAATTTTGAAAATTTTCGAAGGCTGTTGGTATGAGCCTCCGAATGCGCAACTTTTTCCCCTTTTAACCGACTTCGTATCTCCTACCGTTTCTGAGATCCTTATGCTGTGCAACCTTATCTTGGACAGACTTTATATGCAGATGGTTTGATTTTTGTTGAAAAAAGGATGGTTTCTCACCCCATTCCCAATTCAATTGTAATTGCATAACCAATCAATGAGTAATATATGCTTTATCATAATTGGTTTCTGCGTTTTTTCTGGCTTCCACTAACTCCTCAAATTTTCTTCATTGGAATTCAATCACCCTGTATATTTGATATTAGAAACAATGGAGAACTATAAAGACTCTTTCCTTCAAAATACGCTAATTTTTTCCTGTGAAGGATTTTAGTAAAATTACAACCTTGAAAATGAAGAAAATTAATATCTTCAACCCCAGAAATGTATGCAGATGGTTTAGTTTTTTGTTCAAGAAGAGCGATGATTCCTAACCAGTTCGAATTTGACTTTAATTGCATCACCAATCAATGAGTTGGACACACTGTATATGCTCTAACATGATTGGTTTCTGAAATTATTTTCCTTCTACTTCCTGAAATTTTTCTTCATAGGAATTCAATCACCCTGTATATTTGATATTAGAAAACATGGAAAACTATGCGGATTTTTTACTGTGAAACATTTTATCCAAAACTCATTGATTTTTTGTTGAAAATTATATTCAAACTTCGAAAGAAAAGAGGAAGTTGATATCTTCAACCTCAAAAATTTATGCAGATGGAATGTTTTTGTGTAAAATACTGATGGTTTCTAACCAGTCTGAATTTCATTGTAATTGCATGACTAATCACTTAGTTTAGACACACTCTGTATGTACCTACTCTACATGGTTGCTGTTTCTCAGATAATTTTTTTTCTCGACTTCCACTCACCCAACTCCTGAAATGTTCTTCATTGAAACTTGATTACCCTATTTATTTGAAATTAAATATTAGAAAAAAAATCATTGAAGATGAAACGCTACTTGTTTTGTGTCTATCCACCTTTTATAGGAGGTCTTTCAATGCTGAGAGAAAGTCAAAATACTATATCGAATTGCCCTGTAAAACTAAGGAAAATTTTTCCCAATCTAAAGATCTTAAATACTGTCTGTAGGTTAATCGGGGAGGTGGTACATTCATTATTCCAGATTTTTTGGAATTTTCTCTCCTCTTATCTATACAATATAAATATTAATTTTATTTCAATATACGTGTAGTGAGGAGAAATCAGATGATTTGCCCCAAAATGTCACTGCGTTCAATGAATTTTCCAATCAGAGAGCCTAGAAGAAAAATTCACTAGCTTGTCAGTGGCAATTTGTATTGAAAATGGTTTGGAGAAGAGAAATAAAGGTATATAGGAAAATATCAAATTTTCACTTAGCTTTGGACGTTTCGTGAACGAATCTGCTCCCGTTCTCAACATAAAAAATGGATATTTGATAAGCGTATTCGTATTTGTCTTGTCACTTTTCAGTTCTCAGTGACAATTGGTGACGTTGGCAATCAAATGAGTTACAGGATGTTTCATTTATTAATCTCGAATTTACCATTTTCATTTCCAGATTTCAATAGTGAATACCATGTTCTATCTATATCAACTGAACAGGAAGCAATGGTATTCACTACTGAAATCTGGAAATGAAAATGGTAAATTCAAGATTATAAAATGAAAACATCCTGTAACTCATTTGATTGCCATCGTCACCAATTGTCACTGAAAACTGAGAAGTGTCAAGACGAATACGAATTTACTATACAAATATCCATTTTTTATGTTGAAAACGGGAGCAGATTCGTTTCCGAAACGTTAAAAGCCAAGTGAAAATTTGATATTTTTCTATATACCTTTATTTCTCTTCTCCAAACCTTTTTCAATACAAACTGTCACTGACAAGCTAGTGAATGTTTCTTCAGGCTCTCTGATAGAAAAATTCTTCAAACACAGTGACATTTTGGGGCAAATCATCTGATTTGTCCTCACTACACGTATATTGAAATAGTATTCATACTGTTAGCGACGATGTTCAAATCACCCCGTAATCATCCTGTGATCGAAGATTGAAGCAGGTTTAGTCATTAGCATCGTAGCATCAGAACGAATCACTTGCCGATGTTGTATTTTTATAAACGGTCATCTGTGTACAAGCCGTCCTGAGTGAATAAAAATGTGTTTGAGTGTTGAGATTGTGTCTATCTACGATGCCCTCATTTAGAATCTTATAATATCTCCATTTTATAGACGAGGAGAAAAAATCCCAAAGAATATTGAATTCGCTCTCGAAATCGAAACTATGAATTACCTATGGAAAATCTCCACGAAGGTGTTTCATTCTCTATAAAGGCATACAAAATTCAAAATTCTATCGAATTGTCTGATACGAGGGGAAATCAATAACTAAGCGTTCATCCGCAACTCAAGTTCATTGTAGCAGAGTTGTTCGTTGCCAACAAAACGAATATATCAATTGCATATTTATACATATGTGTGTAAACAAAGAGTCCTACAATTCACCAAGATATCATCGTTATCACATGTTAAAAAAACGAATATTTTTACTGAAGAAACGCTTCCTCATTTTCCTTTTTGCTTATCGAGAAAAGTACATTAATGCAATTCTTTTCTCATAGTCCAGTACAATATCAACGTTTTTATCACAAATCAAATCATGAGTTTTTCGTGACACCACATTTTTGAAAGTCATTACACTGTCCATACACTTTTGAATTCGACGCGACCGGGATTATACAGGGGAACAGGAAAAAGTAGGGAGGAGATCAAATGGAGCAAACAAATTAAAAGTAGGTAGGTACCTAAGATAACGTCATAACCGTTTGATGGAATAAGAAAGCAGGAGCCTATAAATATATGAAAAAGGTTGCCGGTCATCTAGGAATCATAGTGTGCTGATTCCAAGAATCAACAGGTTGTCATTTCACTCGGTTTTTTATGAAGCATGGAAAGTAAGCTGTGTTGAGTTTTGACATCTTAGAAGATAAACAGTCAGTTTCATACTCTTTAAGCCGGAGAAAAAATTCCTAGTCAGTTACGTGAACAAACGAAAAAAAAAACAGTCACGGTTATACCAGGATGACATATAAAACAAAAACATCAACGAAATAAACGAGACTCAGCAGCTGCCAGACAGAACACCCAACACAAAAAACCTCTTTGTGTTTGCAGTAAGCACCATAAGATATTCGAACTGAAAAACAATAGAAAAAACTTGGTCCTTCATATGGATAAAGAGAACATAATGCTTGGTACAGATGACAGCTTTTCCCATTTAGGGTTATAGCGCTTCGGATTCTGATTGGTAACAATCAAAACCCATAATAACAGAAAGTTCGTTTCAAGGCCAATAAGCGAAAAACGTTTTGTGTAAGAAAAGCTGATATTTGTCCAGTATAACCCTAAAACAGTGAATGTGAACAGTCCGCGCTTCATTATTCATCTTGTAGCTGTAAGTTGTGAGCTGCCATCTGTACCCACCATAAGAATACATCTTTTATCATACTATAAGCTCTTCCTTTTTGAAGTTGAACTCTTAGTCAATGGCAAGCAATAATTAAAGTACGAACAAACCTCAAGAATGGTAAACCAGAATGACATAAAACAAATGCACCAAACAGAAGATCAAGATTCTAGCAGCTGAACGGGATAAATACTAGAAAAAACTTTTTCAGTCACATAAACAAACAGAATAGAAAAATACATCACAATTCAAGCCGTATAGTATTTCGTCGTCAACAGCAAACAAAAAATCGTACACCAGAATGACATAAAACAGAAGCACCAAACAAATGAAAAATATTGTAGCAGCTGCTAATCAGACACCCAACATAAATAAACCCGACGATAGAATGATAATAACAGAATAAACTAAAAAAACTTTGTCAGTCACATGAAAAACCAGAAAAAAATAATGAGGTTACAAACCGTGGAATCTTTCGTCATACTGTAGGCTCCTCCTTTTTGAAGTTGATATTCTGGCTGGCGCAGAACTTCTTAGTCAAAGGCAAACAATTAAAATACGACCAAACCTGGCAATCATACACCGAAATAATGTGAAACAGAAGTACCAAACGAAAGAAAAGGGGCCAAGCGGCCGCCGATCATGAATAAAACTAAGGTGACGGCACACAACACAAAAAAACATATCTCGTGTTTGTAGCGAGGATAGAGAGAGATGAACGAAATGAACTAGAAAAAAACTTCTTCGGTCACATGAAGAAACAGAAAAAACAGAAAAACACGGTTACAAACAGACAATTAAAGTTCGAAAACACTCGAAACTGGTATAACAGAATGACATAAAACGAAAGCATCGAACAAAAAACAAGGTTTTTGCATCTGTCAGACAACCAACACAAGAAAAAACTTCTTTGTGCTTGTAGTGAGTTCGACCCTTACTAAATGAAATGAACTAGAAAGACCATCTTAAGTCAAAGCAAAACAAAACAATAAATCACGGTTACAAACCGTAAAATATTTCTTCCTCCTTATTGAAGTTGATATTCCTGGCGCAGAAATTTCTAGTCAACGGCACACAATTGAAGTACGAACAAACTCAAAAACCGTATACCAGAATGACATAAAACAACAGCTTTAACGAAATGAATGAGACTCAGCAGCTGCTAGTCAGACACCCAACACAAAAAACCTTCTCTTGCTTACAGTAAGGATAGAAAGAGATGAACGAACTAAACCAGGCTAAGCTTCGTCCATTCACATGAACAAACCGAAAAAAATTTACGGTTACAAACCGTGAAATGAACTAAAAAAACACATCGTCAGTCACATGAAAAAACAGAAAAAATAGTGCAACACGGTTACAGACTTTCAAAGTACAAAAAAAACTTAAAACTGATTTAACAGAATGACATAAATCGAAAGCATCAAACAAAAAACAAGGTCCTTGCAACTGTCAGACACCCAACACGAGAAAAAACTTCTTTGTGCTTGTAGAATTGGTAGGGAGATAACGAAATGAACTAGAAAGAGCTTCATCAGTCACATGAAAAAACGAAACGAAACAATAAATCATGGTTACAAGTAAAATCTTCCCTCCTCCTTTTTGAAGTTGAGACTCTCACTGGCCCAGAAATAACTAGTCAACGGCACACAATTAAAGTACGAACAAACTTAAAAATCGTATGCCAAAATAACATAAAACAAAAGCATTAATGGAATAAATGAATGAGACTCAGCAACTGCTAGTCAGACACCCAACACAAAAAACCTTCTGTTGCTTACAGTAAGGATAGAAAGAGATGAACGAACGAACGAACTAAGCAGAGCTTCGTCAGTCACATAATGAAATAGAACAAAACAATAAATCACGGTTACAAACCGTAAAATCTTTCGTCATACTATAGGCTCCTCCTTTTTGAAGTTAATATTCTGACTGGCGCAGAAATTCCTAGTCAACGGCACACAATTGAAGTACGAACAAACTTAAAAATCGTATACCAAATTGACATTAAACAGAAGCATTAACGAAATTAAAGAGTCCCAGTAACTGCTAGTCAGGCACCCAACACAAAAAACCTTCTCGTGCTTACAGCAAGGATAGAAAGAGATGAACGAACGAACGAACTAAGCAGAGCTTCGTCAGTCGCATAATAAAACACAACAAAACAATAAATCACGGTTACAAACCGTAAAATCTTTCGTCATACTATAGGCTCCTCCTTTTTGAAGTTGATATTCTGACTGGCGCAGAAATTCCTAGTCAACGGCAGACAATTGAAATACGAACAAACCTCGCAGTCGTACACCGGAATAACGTAAAACAAAAGCACCAAACAAATGAACAAAATCCACGCAGCGGCCAGACAAACCCAAATGGAGAACACCTTTTTGTGTTTGTCGTAGGGCCCGAAAGATATGAAAGGTAAGAGGGCGTAGGAGAGTAGGAAACCGAAGAGGAAACCGAATAAGTGGGCGTAATTGTCCACCCAGGGCAACAGACCGATCAGGAACAAGACCAAGGTGACGCAGAGCAGTTTGCCCAGGGCACGTTTGGGCCTTTTGAGCATCGGCCAGGCGTTGAGGACTTCCACTATGAGGCAGGCGAGGAGGCCGAATTGAGAGCCAGCCGGTCCCACCTGCAAAAATCCGGTCGGTTTAGATTTTTTCTCGGAAATTATCGAGTAGCTATTTTATGGGACCTAAAATAAGCATTTGATACAGAGGAATGAGCTTGAAAATTTTCGAAAGATATTTAACTGAAAGGGAACAAAATGTTCAGATCGAGCAAGTTCGAAGTAACACAAGAATTATATAATCTGGTGTCCCTCAAGGGACAGTTTTAGGACCTTTTCTATTTTTAATTTACGGACCTATTCTATTTTTAATTCACATTGAGGATATATTGAAAACAAAGATAAAAGGAAATTTATGTTCTTATGCTGACGATACAGTGTATATAGGTAGTAGAAATACTTGGGAAGAAACAGTATCAAATGCTGAATTCGATTTATCAATTATAAAAAACAATCTTGATCATGGTTTACTGACTCTAAATTTGAAAAAATCGAATTTTATGACATTCACATTTGATGTGAATGTGCAACCAAAAAGAATTGAAAAATTGAAGATACATGCTATTCCATGTCTAAAAAATGAATAGCAATGTAATTGTACCGAATATATTACCAAAATTGATGTCGTAAAGTATTTGGGAATTCACTTAGATTGCAAGCTCAAATGGCATAAACAGATTAATGAATTGATACAAAAACTGAGGAAACTATAAATTCAGATTTCTGAGAAACATTATCAGTCGGAATGAGATTATCAGTTTCTATCATAGTATTTTTCAATCTATTCTGGCTTATGGCATAACAGGCTCGAGAGGACTATATGAACAAGCGCTGAAACCACTTATATCAATTCAAAAATATACCTTGAAAATTATCTTCGAAAAACCTTGTGATTATTCTTCCAAAATCCTCTTTGAACATCATTACATTCTTTCTGTTGATCAATTGTTTTATAGAACATCAAGAATATAGATAAGAAAACATTAACAAAACTATAATCATGTAAAACATAAATATGACACCAAAAATAAAATTGATGGTTGGATATCAACTGAGAAATTCTCTTCAACTTTAATGCAATAACATAGCATTCATATAGGTAGAAAAATTTACAATAAATTGCCTCCATTAAAAAAAATCAGGTTTTTTGCATTCAAGAAAAAATTAAATCTTGGTTGACTGAGAAATCAGAAATTTTGGAAATTTGATTATATGATGAAATACTTATGCAACATTTCATGTTTTCTATAGTTATTTTTAGATAATATGAAAATTTATTTAATATGTTAATTGTACTCAATGAGAAAATGAATTTTAGTTAATCAGTGAAGGGAAAAAAATAATACATGATCATGGACAAGTTTTCAACTTTTTTGATCATGTTTATATAATAAAAAAAATTTATATTATTATTCATATAGTACGCTGATATGTATGTTATTTTGAAAATGAATGAAATGGAATAAAATAAAGTTGACCACAATATTCTCCTAGAAAACCTCAATTCAATTGGCATCAGAGGTATTGGAAACAATCTCTTGAAAACATATCTAGAAAGAAAATACTCAGTACTGAAATGGATAATTGGGAATCTAAAATACTATATATAAACAAAGGAGTTCCCCAAGGAACATGCTCCTGAATCTTCTACACGTACCTACTTAAGAAACACCCTGTATAAAATAATGAAAAAGTACTCACGTCCGCTCGATAGGGCACGAAAATGGCGCTGGCCAAATTCCCCGCCACCCCCGAGCCGATGTAGATGATGCCGATGCGCAGACTGCCAGTCAATTTCTCCAGATCGCGCATCAAAAAATGCTGCACCAGCACCGTAACCACCAGCTGCAAGATACCGGCGTGCAGGAAAATGGACGTCCACAGGCGATAGAACTGGTCAGGGGAGTCGGGGAAGTAGAAGGGCAGCATGCCGCACACGTCGTTCAAGCAGGACACCTGAAAAATCAGAGAAATTGTCCATATGCCTCATTCCTAACTGGAATACCTGCTTAACTCACGAAAACACCACGAAATTGTCGCAAAAACGTCATGATAACGCCACGAAAACGTCACGCATCCTTCAAAACGTCAAAATAACATTACAAAATCGTCACCACATTTGTCACATTTCAATAACGTTTTTTTCAGCGTTTCGACACATGCGAAACGCTTTTGTGGCGTTATTTTGACGTTTTGAAGCATGCATGACACTTTCGTGACGTTATTTCGACGTTTTTAAAGAATGCTTGATGCTTACGTGACGTTCTAGGGGTGTTATCGTGACGTTTTTGCGACAATTCCTAGGAGTATTCGCAAGCTAAGCAGGTATTTCAGTTGGGAATAAAGCATTGGTGAGACAGGGGTCGCTTGTGCTGAGATAACGGTAAATGTACTTCTGTAAAAGGGGAGCATGTTGCACTCGTCGCACTTCATTCTCGAGCGAAATACCTGTTCGACCTACGAAAAGACCACGAAATTGTCATGAAAAAGTCACGATGACGGCACGAAAGCGTCTAGCATTCGTCAAACGTCAAATAGCTTCGAAATATCGTCACGCATTCGTCTTCACATTCTTCACGTTTTCATGATGTTTTTTCTGGGTGTCGAAGCATGCGAGACGCTTTTGTAACGTTATTTCGACGTTTTGAAGAATGCGTGATGTTTTCGTGACGATATCATGATGTTTTCGCGAGAATTTCGAAGGGTTTTCATGGGTTCAGCAGTTATTCCAGTTAAGGATAGAGCATGGGGGTCCTCGTGATTTCATGATAGCTACGGTAAAATCGTAGAATTGATTAGACTGGATTTTGTGGCTGTTGAATGAACATACAACGTGCTGCAACCTATACTATATTAGTAATCATGTCAGCTTGAAACTTGTAGAATCGGCAATGGGGGTAAAACCTGTATTGGTGACATTTACTACATCAACAAATATCGAAGCACATCGACAGTTCATAGTTGGATCCATTAAAAAATTTAGAAATATTCACTGGATATTTTCTTAAAACTAAACAAGCTGGCGACACAGGAAACGGTATTATGACGTCAGTACCGGATAGAGGAGTTTGCTGCCGAACTTTAAGTTTGAACCATTCATCAAATTGTAGAGAGGGTATTCCAATACCGTTTTCAGAAGTATTACAGCATAATTATTTTATCAAAAAAGTGATACATGTTTTGGTACAAGAGTTGTTTTATTTGTTGAACCGTGTTCAAGATTGATTTTGAAGCGTTTTGAAATAAAAGTTATCGAAATCAAAGCTTGCTTATACCTAACCTGAAATCTATAAATTTTGAAATTATCAAATATCTGTGAAAAGTGAAAAGAGCAAACAATAATGGGGAAGTTTCCTATATCAAGGTTTTCATCTCACTGTGAAGTTTGTGAAAAATTGATATATAAGTTTTCTTGTCTCAGTAAGATCAAATTTCACTTCAGAAAAAAAATTACTAAAAGAGGAACTTGGCACCTCCACCATTCCTATGACTTACTTTCTGAAAATTCACATTTTCACAGAGTTAAAATACGATTCCCTACGCCAGTACGACGTTGCCGACATCATCAATATGTCTAGATTTCTGAAAATTTTTCTTTGAATGCCTAATAACTATATCATAACAGCAATGGAATATAATAGTTTCGTCAATCCTACTTTGTCAAGTATTATGAATAATTCCCATAAATCTCTCATTGGCTAAATGAAGTTAATAACTAATTGAGATGTATATTTTGCGATAGTTTTAATAATTTTTCACTGTCGTCATATTATGATATGTTATTTATGACTTGTTAGTCATTTTTTGCAAATGAGTTCGTTCCTCAATAAAACGGATCTATTTTCTAGGAAAGTTGCAGATTATATCTTGCATTAGCGCCTAATACTTTGAGTCCGTCCACACCACTCAAAATACTGACACGCACAACAAGAGGGAGGAGCCATATGGGTGGCGGCTTCATTCTGTTCTGACCGATGGCAGTAAATTTGAAAAGATAGTATCAGTGAATGGAGCGCCGATAGTGATTCATTGATTCAATGATATTTCCGTGATGTAGGATCGAGCTCTTTTCGCGAAATTTCAATGCATAAATAGCAAAACCATAACCTGTCGGAATGAAGCCAACTACCGTCTGCATTCCTGCTCCGTATAAGTTTGTGGTTATATATTATGTTTCTGGTTACCAGTTTCACTTCTTCTATTTCTTGCATTCGTTTTCTATTCGTTAGCTAGTCATTAGCCATTCGCTAGCTATATTCTTCACCATCAGCTATTTTCAGACTAGATTCAGAATGTACGTCACAGTTTGCCGCTCCGAAAATTAGAAGTTGCTTTAATTTGAAAATGAAAACGACTTGGACTTTATCGGTCGCCATTCTGTACAGCGTGGACATAAAACTGAAGAGTTCCAAACTCATTTTATGAAAATTCATCTGAAGGAAATTTCTCCATTGTAATGGATTCACAAGTAAAATTTGCAATTGATCTTGACAAAATATTCAGCAAAACAAAACTTAGAAGAAAACATAACCTCAAACCTCGACGTTTCCCCACTCCCATATTCTTTTCCGTGATTCGAACCGTTAATGTAGAAGTTCTTGAACCCAGATGAACACGCGAAGAAAACGCTTGATTTCGAATCGTTTAAGACGGTTCAACAAGAAAAAAACAAGTATAAGAAAGTAATAGAGAAAAAAAATCTTTTAATATTATACAACTCCCTGGTTGAATCGGTCATTAGGTACTGCATAACAGTGTGGGGAGGTCTGTATGAAAATTCCTTGAGTAAACTGCAATCAACCCAGAATTCCTTATTGAAAATAATATTAAAAAAAACTTTATTCCACCGATCAGCTCTATAAGGATGTTAAAACACTTGATACAAGAGGATTATACAAGGTGGGTCACGGTGGATGGTCTCTATCAGAAGTATCTGGAGAACGAAAAGACAGAACATTCTGAAAATTGGGATGCTGTGATAATTGAACATTCTCTATTCGTCTAAAATGTTTTCATCGATACAGTGTTGCCACTTCTATCAGAAACAACTAGCAACTTTGTTATTTCAAAAGAGACACCCTGTATTTTATTGCATTTTCAGATTCTTCCCGAGGAGCTGATTTCATCAATGTATCACACTTGAAGTCTAGCAGAAATGATTACAGAGATATAGGGTATTCAAAATCTAGATTTTTCAATTTTAGGATTTTTTTTGTGTCGAAAGTATTCATTATTGATCAAAACGGCTCACATGTCCCTATCTTAACTTTTGATTTACTATCTACTGGAATTTAATTGGAAAAAATACAGGGTGCTTCAAGATTCAGAATTCTGATCACCCTGTATCTGTTCCAATTAAATGTCAGTAGATAGTGAATCGAAAGTTAAGATAGGGACATGTGAACCATTTTGATCGATGATGAATAGTTTCGACACAAGAAAATTCCAAAATCGAAAAATCTCGATTTTGACGCCCTATATCTCTGTAATCATTCCTGCTAGACCCCAAGTGTGATGCATTGATAAAATCAGCTCTTTAGGAAGAATCTAAAAATGAAATAAAATATAGGGTGCTCCATTTACAATAACGAAGTTGCTATTTGTTTCTGATAGAAGTGGCAACACTGTATCGATGAAACCATTTTCGACGAATAGAGAATGTTCAATTATCAAAGCATCCCAATTTTCAGAACTTCCTGTCTTTTCTTTCTCCAGATACTTCTAATAGGCCATCCACCGTTACCCACCCTGTATATTCATCAGTCTCTGATTTGGATGTTTTATAATAAACAAAAATATACCTATCACTCCCAAAACTAAGCAAACCCGATTCGCTGAAAACAAGTCTATGATATTACCAATTTACCGGAAAGCACACACACAACGATATATATTTCTTTATGGACCTAAATTGTACAATTTCCTGCCATGAAACATAAAAACTACCACCCATTTGAAAAAATACAAAACATTAATGAAAAAATTTATATATGAAAATAAAAACTTATTAAAAATTTCTTTTTCTTTGCTATTGGTATTACTTCCGTAATCTTGAATCTCTTCTATTTTTTTTTATTTTTTTTATATTCCTTAATATTATTGAAATCTGCTACCTACCGCTAAATTTGATGAATTATATAAACCACTCCAAACTCATTGCAAGGCCACAACACAAGCATTTTAAGTCTCAGGTGGGTTGTTTGTTTTTTGGAAGTGGAACATATATTTGAAACTTGAACTATGTTAATTCTGTAAATTATGGTATGTGAATAAATTGAAATTGAAAATGAATAAGGATAATTAATATTAAAAGGTTAGTATTTTTCAGGGTTGGGTGAACATATACCTAGTATAGGTATACAGGGTGATCCTTAAAGACATGCTAATATTCGAGGGGGCGATTCTCTTACTCATTTCAAACAGAAAGCTTCATATGAACGTATGTCCTAAAAGTCTTAACTTTTGAGACACAGGGTAATGAATTTTTGAAAAATTTTCAGTTTTTTGATGATAACTAAGACAATATTTTATACATTTTTTTTTTATGTGGTACACGTCTTTTATGCATCAAGTTGCATTTTCTGATGTACAAAAATTTTCATTTTCTCTACCAGTGGCACCGTTACGGGAAAATTATTGTTTATATTTTACTCAAAAGTGAGCAACGACGAAACATTTTCATATTTCATACAATGCTATGAAAGGCTATCTCATTTTGTACAAAAAAGATCCTCTTGTTGATACTCGATAGAACGCTTCGTTTTCCAGAAAAAACAGAAAAACGTGACCAGACTTCAAATTTGAGTACTCCATTCAGGACATCCATTACTGGATAACCATTGTATGTAACATTTTGAAATTTGTATACCAATTCAGTCACATAGCAGACTGAATTTTGCCAGCCAGCTACACAGGGTGGACACAAAAAAATTATGCATATTTTCAACATTGACACCTTGTATCTCAAAAAATAGGACGTTTACGACATATGTTCATATGCAGTTTTATTCTTGAAAAAGGTCGAAAAATCGGCCCCTTGAATATTACCATATCATTGAGGAACACCCTGTATAAGCAGCACTCTAGAATAGGATATTTAGTTTTAATCTTCTCCTGAAGATGCTAACATAGTTAGCGAAACACGTGTCGAGGGAGGCGTGTAAAAAATCGGTTATATTATTATTATTATAATTATTAGTATAAAGTATAAGGAGAAAAAAAAATACCTGCGAGCAAAGAGAAGCTTCCTCGTGAAAGGCCCCCCCTTACAAAATCACAGTACTCCTTGGTGGTGATCCGACACTGGCCGTGGATGCCGATACAGCACGGATGCCCGATTATTTCGCACACCATGTGCTCGGCCAACTTGTCGCGCGGTCCTGCGGCGCTGTTGCCGCTCCCTCCTTTTTGTACGGAGAACTGCGTATTCGATTTGGAAAATTGCGTGTTGGTTTTGCGGCATATCGGCCATTTGGTGATGTCGTCCGGCCATTCGTAGGGGTGGACACTAGCAGGAGCGTCACAAAATCTGGAAGGATCAAACAAAGAAGAATTTGAGTGACCATGCAGGGCGCAGAAACTTCTGAATATCTAATACACTAGGTGATATATACCAAAATAGAAATCATATTTGTGTTCAGCATATAGAGAACAGCCTATATACAAGTTTCCATACAGTTCTAGTTTTCATCGGAAATCGCACAAGTGAGGATTCTAATTTCCTTTTCGCTTGAAAAAACTCAAAAATCATCGTACAGCCTTCAAATTTGGCATGAAGGACTCTAATGACTATGTCCCACTACAACTATTCTTCCTTCCTCGCAGTTGAAAAAAAAATAAGAATTTTTTCGCAAAGAGGAATCAGAGAGTCTGTGCACTGTGCACAAAATCTGGAAGGATTGATAAAAAAAAAGAATTTGAGTTCACTGTGCACAAAATTTAGAAGGATTAAAGAAAGAAGGAATTTGAGTGACCATGCAGGATGCAGAAACTTCTGAATATCTAATACACTAGGTGATATATACCAAAATAGAAATCATATTTGTGTTCAGCATATAGAGTACAGCCTATATACAAGTTTCCATACAGTTCTAGTTTTCATCGGAAATCGCACAAGTGAGGATTCTAATTTCCTTTTCGCTTGAAAAAACTCAAAAATCATCGTACAGCCTTCAAATTTGGCATGAAGGACTCTGATGCAATTGCCAATATCCCATTAAAACCATTCTTCTTTCGTCGCAGTAGAAAAACGTTGGGAATTTTTTTTTGCAAGAGGAATCAGATATACTGTGCAGGTTGCAGACAATCTAGAATATCTACAAAACTAGTCAAGAAAGACAGAAATATAAATCATTTGTGTTCAGCACATCGAGAAAACCCTATACAAATTTTCAGGCGATTAAAATTTTTAACGGGAATTGAAAAATCGGAATCATCGTAGAGCCTCCAAATTCGTCATGAAGGACTCAAATGCAATTGTGTATGCCCCACTAGAACCATTCTTTCTTCCTCGCAGTAGAAAAAAAAAAGTTGACAGTTTTTTCGCAAAGGGGAATCATAGAGATTGTTCAGGTTGCAGACAATCTAAAATATCTACAAAACCAGTCAAGATAGACGAAAATAAGAATTATTTTCGTGTTCAGCACATCGACAACACCCTATTAAAGTTTTCAGACGATTATAATTTTTATCGGGAATTGAAAAATCGGAATCATCGTATATCCTTGGCATTTGGCATGAAGGACTCTAATGCAATAGTCTATGTCCCTCAAGAACCATTCTTCCTTCCTCGCGGTAGAAAAAAAGTTGACAATTTTCTCGCAAAGGGGTATCAGAGAGACTGCAGGTTGCAGACAATCTAAAATATCTACAAAACTAGTCAAGATAGACGAAAATGAGAATTATCTTCGTGTTCAGCACATCGACAACACCCGATTAAAGTTTTCAGACGATTATAATTTTTATCGGGAATTGAAAAATCGGAATCATCGTATATCCTTGGCATTTGGCATGAAGGACTCTAATGCAATAGTCTATGTCCCTCAAGAACCATTCTTCCTTCCTCGCGGTAGAAAAAAAGTTGACAATTTTCTCGCAAAGGGGTATCAGAGAGACTGCAGGTTGCAGACAATCTAAAATATCTACAAAACTAGTCAAGATAGACGAAAATAAGAATTATTTTCGTGTTCAGCACATCGACAACACCCGATTAAAGTTTTCAGACGATTATAATTTTTATCGGGAATTGAAAAATCGGAATCATCGTATATCCTTGGCATTTGCCATGAAGAACTCTAATGCAATAGTCTATGTCCCTCAAAAACCATTCTCCCTTCCTCGCGGTAGAAAAAAAGTTGACAATTTTTTCGCAAAGGGGTATCAGAGAGACTGCAGGTTGCAGACAATCTGAAATATCTACAAAACTAGTCAAGATATTCGAAAATAAGAATTATTTTCGTGTTCAGCACATCGACAACACCCTATACAAGTTCTCAGGCGATTCTAATTTTAATCGGGAATTGAAAAATCGGAATCATCTTAGAGCCTTCAAATTTGGCATGAAGGACTCGAATGCAATTGTGTATGTCCGACTAGAATCATTCTTTCCTTGCCGCAGTAGGAAAAAATTAATGAATTTTTTATCCAGAGGAATCTAAGTGACCGTGCAAGGATCAGAAAATTCCAAATATCTTAGAAACCCGGCCAGATAGTCAACAATATAAATTATATTCGCACGAATCGCCTATAATCTCGAACACCATGTGCTCGGCCAACTTATCGCGCGGTCCTGTGGCGCTGTTGCCGCTCCCTCCCTTTTGTACAGAGAACTCCGTATTCGATTTGAAAAATTGTGTGTTGGTTTTGCGGAAAGGAGGCGCCGCAGAATCTAGAAATAATATTTGACAAAGTGATCCGAAATGATTTCTTTCACTGTTTGTTTTTTGTTTGCAAAAATCAAACATCATTGTAGAGACTTGTGTTTGCACTTCGGGAACACCCTGTATACATGTTTCCAGGCTATTTCTACCTCGTCGCAGAAAGAAAAACTATCAATGTTATCAAAAGAAAAACAAAAGACTCAAAGTCAGTCGACCACACATTTATATAACACTAATCGTCAAATACATGTTACCGGTTTCGGCACAACGGCCATCATCAGACAAAACCGGTAACATGTATTTGACGATTAGTGTTATATAAATGTGTGGTCGACTGACTTTGAGTCTTTTGTTTTTCTTTTGAAATTGTATTGGACCACTTTGAGAAATGGATGATTTTCACGATTTATCAATGTTATTCCAAACGAGAATCCGAGTGACGGTGCAGGTTGCAGAAAATCTGAAATATCTACAAAACTAGACAAGATAGACAAAAACAGGAATCATATTAGTATTTAGCACCTCAAGAACACCCTGTATACGAGTTTTCAGCCCATTTTGATATTCATCGAGAATTGGAAAATTAAGGAAGGAGTTCATTCTTTTTTGCTCGAAAAAATCAAAATCATCGTAAAGCCTTCTAATTTGGTATGAAGCACTTCCTTGCAGTAGAAAAACTTGATCTCTTATCCAAGAAGAAATCCGAGTATTCAAATTTTCAACTCATTCGAATTTTTATCGGGAATCGAAAAATAAGCAAGAAGTACACTAGTCTTCAGCGAACTTAGAGCTGACACTGTCCATGGGCGACATGTTCTCTGAAGACGACTGTACGTTGATGATATGAGCGAAAAAAATTCCACTTGGCACCTTCAAATCCCAACAAAATGAGTGAATAATAATTACCGATTTGAAACTTTGAATATTATTACAACATACTGAAAAATCAGGAAATTCCACCGATTATTTCATTCACACCTGGCTGCACCTATGAAATTTCATGATTAAAGTCACATGATATGCAATATCAGCGGATATTTAGGTAAACAAACATAATATGAGCGTCTATTCTGTTCGAAAGCATAATCATAAGCATAATCTTGGAAACTATCGGGTCTACAGAGACAACACTAGTATCATAGTGTAGCAGATTTAGTCTGCTTCGAAAACGTCCTGAGAAAGTTTTTTTTTAACTAGTCTTTTGAGGTTATAATCACCAAAATTTGAGAGAAACATGATTTTTTCGATTTTTGACAAAGTTGCGTTTGGCGCTCGAGGTCACAAACTGCAAACAATCAGAAATACCGGATTTGACGCATGCTGTGATGTAGGTATAAAGTTACTGGACTACTATCCTATGAAAATACTTACTTTGGATCCAGGCCACACACAGAACCCGATATTCTTCCACCAGGTCCGGCGTCGCCCATTGTCCATTTTTTCCAAGTAGAAATGGTTTTCTGAAAATCACGTCGAGAATCACCTCTCTGTCCATTCAACTCTCTTTTTAACGTAGAAGAAAAAACGAAATTGTCCACCAAATACACGAAAAGTCGAAAAATTGATTGCAACTTAAAATGAAACATTGATTTATTAGGATCAAAAGTGGAATTTTGTTTGATTGTTAAACATCTCGACTAGTAATAGTAGATTGTTTTATTAGGATCAAAAGTGACACTTTGTTTGACAAGCGAATTTTGCATTTGCGAGGCGGAGCGTTTAGCGAAGCCGAGCGAAAGCAAAACTTGCGAGTCGAACAAAGTCACTTTTGATCCGAATGAAACATGCTATTTTTTCTGCAACCGAAACAATTAACTCAAATAAACGTGTGAAGTAACCACCAATGCCGTGCCATATGTATGCAATGCAACAAATATTGACAAATAATTCATGTGGTGAGAATATTCTACCTGCATTAACAGCAGGTTAGGTTTTCTAGGATGTTTGAATTGTAGTTTCAATATAAATACAACCACAGAGTGACATATTTGTGTATGGACCAGATGCTCTAATGGCAAATACCGCGCCAGTGCCAGCTATAGGAACAAGACGTGGAAAATGTCAGGTTAGTGAGCATATCAACAATGATAATAGTGATTATTTATTCCTCTCCATACTACACTGTGTTTGATTTGATTATCAAATGGAGCTAAACAATATCGTTGTTTGAGACAAAAAACTATTGCTTGCCGTGATTATTCAAAAAAAAGTTTTCCATCCCGAGAATAACGAATGAAATACAGATGAAGCAAGTACTTGAATCTTGAAGGCTTCCCTGATCAAAACAAAAATACTTGACTGAGATGTTTATAATTCCAATACTAAACTATAATAAGGTGTATTTATATCTCCAGCATGGGTATGAAATGCCAAATCTGGTGAAATCGGAAACAAATCAGGTATGCGTCTCAACCCAAATAACAAACCGTCACAATGTTGTTTATTCTTGATGACGTCCAGTAGACCCTTTTCAGTTCCTAGGAGCTTAAGTTCAACTTTAGCTCCTAGGAACTAAAATTCAACTTTAGCTCCTAGGAACTAAATATGTTGCCTAGCAACATACCTATTTTTGTGTCAGTAATAGAAACGTCAATTTAACAGCTAATTTTGGTATCAAAATGGACGACTTTTGTGTCGGTTGCAGAAAAAATAACTTAAGTGAAGTTACCACCATTGTGGGTCACTTGAATATATCAGAGTTGTCTGCTGACTTATTTTAAGCTTGTAGGTTTTTTCCCATAATGTTCCTAGGATTTTCATTTAGCTCCTAGGCACTAACAGTGTGGCCTAACAACATAGATATCAATTATTTCATTGTGTCTGTAATGAAATACTTAGTCAATTTGGAGAAAAAAAAATCACAAAGAAAACGACGTTTCATATAATTGAAATTACGACGATTATAGGGAATGTTATATTCCTGAAATAATAAAACAAAAAACAAGAAGTGGTATATGAGGCACAAATCTACAGATACTGAGTAAACTTACCGTTGGCCTAAGTCCTCGCAACTAGCAAGTTGGAAAAAGAATACTTCGAATTAAAATCATTACCATACTTGGTGTTTCACAGTTTAAGTGAAAAATGCCTTGGGAAGATTCAAGCATGATTGAATCTATTTCCTTACAAAGTACTAACATTGTTTTGAAGCACTCTATCAGCCCTATCATTGATAACTGGACACCTTGTATAATGAAATAGTAATAATATCTTTATCTGCAGAAGCCAGGTGACGGAATCCCCAAAATTCTGGAGCAATGAATTCACGTACTAAGTCGAATAACAATTGATGACCTCGGTGCAAGAACCATGCAACGCCATTTTTTAAAATGCTGGGGAATGGAAGAAAACTAAATATTTGCGAGAAACTTGAAAAAATTATGCTAAATGGTATGAATCCTTCAGAGTTACGTTAGATAAGCTGTATTTACGGATATACTAATTTTCATTCACATTGTAGAAGCTAAAAAAGAAGTTTGAAAAAATGGAGTTGCATTCGCCTGATTCTTGCACCAAAAAATGCGCAAGAAAAAAATGTATACAATAACTCAATTTCAGCATAAAATGGAGTTGCCCGGTTCTTGCACCGAGATCTTCAATTTGAAAAATATTTCGAAAAACACCACCTCAATTTATTCGTCGCTATGAATTTTGAAAACACTCTTGGGACTTATTCATTCAGACTAATTTATCAGCTTTTTTTCTTACCGAACAGTCGGCTTGCGAAGATTGCACGCATCCTGAATCGTCGTTCCTTATGCAACACGCCGTCTCTCTCTCTTTCGCCTGGATTTTGTCGATCTCCTTTTTGATTTTATTGTCGATTCTCATGCAGGGCGCGAATTTTGCACCCAAGTGTATCAAATCTCCCGCCCTAGGTCCGAACCTGTAAAAATAATTGAAATCGTTTTTTATTATTAGTGTTTTTTATCTATTGGAGCGCACGAAACTGAATCCCTACCATGTTCATGGAACATCGTGCGTACTTAGGGAGGATAGGGGAGAAAAGGTAGTTATTTGAAAACGTCAAAATGTCGAAGAATATTGAAACAAACGTGGAAGAAAATCGAGAAAACGTGAATGAAACGTTACAATAACGTCACAAATTCGTAGAAACCCTGTAAAGCGTCAAAAAAACGTGGGGTACGCGTCACGAATGAGTCGAGAAGGTCGAAAAACGTCAAAAAACGTCACCGAGCGTCATGCATTCATCGAAAGGTTATACATGTCAGAAAAACTGAGATAAATATACTTGTAACATTTTCGTGGCGTTTTAATGACGTTCATTTCACGTTTTTTCGCCGTCTCTCTCTCTCTCTCTCTTTCGCCTAGATTCTGATTTTATTGTCGATTTTCATGCAGGGCGCGAATTTCGCACCCAATTTTATCAAATATCCCGTCATAGGTCTCCGAACCTGTCCAAAAAACATTGTTATCGCTTTTTCATTATCCCTATTTTTTTCTCGAACATTTGTAGGTCATTAAGGCGTCAAAATGTCGAAGAACATGCAGACAATGTGGAAGAAAATCGAAAAAAACGTGAATGAAACGTCACAAAATTGTCACACATTCTTAGAAACCTTTGGGCGTCGAAAAAACGTGGAGAACGCGTCATGAATGAGTCGGGAAGAGTCAAGAAACGTTAAAGAAGGTAACAAAGCCGTCATGCATCCATCGGAAGGTTAAATATGTGGAAAAACCTGAGACAATATGTTTGTAATATTCTCGATTTTAATGCATGGCGCGAATTTTGCCTCTAAGTGTATCAAATCTTTCGCCCTAGGTCCGAACCTGTAAAAATAATTGAAATCGTTTTTTATTATTACTGTTTTTTATCTATTGGAGCGCACGAAACTGAATCCCTACCATGTTCATGGAACATCGTGCGTACTTAGGGAGGATAGGGGAGAAAAGGTTGTTAATTGAAAACGCCAAAATGTCGAAGAATATTGAAACAAACGTGGAAGAAAATCGAGAAAACGTGAATGAAACGTTACAATAACGTCACAAATTCTTAGAAACCCTGTAAAGCGTCAAAAAACGTGGGGTACGCGTCACGAACGAGTCGAGAAGGGTCGAAAAACGTCAAAAAACGTCACCGAGCGTCATGCATTTATCGAAAGGTTATACATGTCAGAAAAACTGATATAAATATGCTTGTAACATTTTCGTGGCGTTTTGCTGACGTTCATTTCACGTTTTTTCGTCGCCTCTCTCTTTCGCGTAGATCTTGTCGATCTCCTTTCTGATTTTATTGTGGAACCTGTCCAAAAAACATTGTTATTATTTTTTTTCTCGAACATTTGTAGGTCATTGAGGTGTCAAAATGTCGAAGAATATGGAGACAATGTGAAAGAAAATCGAAAAAACGTGAATGAAACATCACAAAATCGTCACACATTTTTAGAAACCTTTGAATGGCGTCGAAAAAACATGGAGAATGCGTCATGAATGAGTCGGGAAGAATCGAGAAACGTTAAAGAACGTAACAAAGCCGTCATGCATCCATCGGAAGGTTGAATATGTGGAAAAACCTGAGACAATATGTTTATTATATTCTCGATTTTAATGCATGGCGCGAATTTCGCCTCCAAGTGTATCAAATCTTTCGCCCTAGGTCCGAACCTGTCAAATAAATTTCATATAATTGAATGAATTTCAGAAAGCAAAAATATTTTTGATCATTTCTGATGTATTATAATCTTTTGGAGCACACGAACGTGAATCCCTATTTTCTTCCTAGACATCGTGAGTGCATACGGTGGATAGGGAGATAATGTAGGTATTGGAATTTCCTTGAACATTTGTGGAGCGAAATATCGAAAAGAACAAACGTGGATGAAACGTCAAAGAAACATTAAGAAAGCTCCACACAGTCTCAGAAACCTTGAAAAGCATCTAAAAAACTTAGTGAATGCATCGAAAAGCGTCCAAAATCTTTAAAAACGTCGCAAAAGCTTCATGCATTCATCGTAACGTTGAAACATGTGAAAAAAACCTGAAACAATGTGTTTGTAACATTTTCGTGACGTTATTGTGACGTTTATTTCACGTTTTTTGCCGTTTCTTTCTCACTTTCGCTTGGATCTTGTCGATCTTATTTCTGATTTTATTGTTGATTCTCATGCACGGCGCAAATTTCGACCTCAAGTGAATCAAATCACCTATGAAAAAAAAATTATTGAAATCGTCTTCTTATTATCTATTGGAGCGCACGCGAGTGAATCCCTATTCCATTCATGGTACATCGTGCGTGCCTTGGGAGGATAAGGAGAGGAGGTAGGTAACTAATACCTGAATTTTATTTCTACGATTTTTTCAATAAACAATAAAAAATCCCGTATGAGTCAAAATGTCGAAAAGCCTCGAAAGAACGGTAAAAAAAAAGTCACAAAAATGACATGAATGAAGCGTCACACATTCTTATAAACCTTCAAATGCGTCGAACAAATGTGGAGAATGCGTCATAAATGTGTCTAAAAGCGTTGAGAAAAGTGAAAAAACGTCACTGAAATGTCGTGCATTTATCTAAACGTTGACCCATGTCCAAAAGCCTAGAACAATATGATCGTAACATTTTCCTAACGTTTTTGTGACGTTACTATTCGATTTTATTTCGCCATCAAGTGTATCAATTCGCCGCCCTTGGTCCGAACCTGTACATCAATTTCACATATTCGAATGGATTCCAAGAAGAAAACTAGCTGAAATCAATGATTTTTTAGCCAAATTTGAGTGAAATCTCATAAGCCGTTTTTGAGTTATGGAGCAGAAACGATTTGGAAATTGTAACTTCAGAGCCGTCTAGAGGCCAAACTAAGCAACTTTGTACTGAGGTAAGTTTGCTTGTATCGAATTCTTTTGGTCTGAGGAATATGTGGCAAGTTTTTGTAATAACCTTCAAGGGAAACCATCCAAACTAAGCTATACTAATTTCGTCGCAACCCAAAATTTTTTCCCTGTTAATATACGAATAACTGTTTTCTGCTTTGAACAATTTTAAATCGAATTACACTGTTTGCTATTCCAGTCTTTCAGCTATAATCTCGTACTTCCTTGAAACATGGAGTTCTTCATATAAAACTGCTACAGGGTGTCACATGAAAGTGTTAAAAATTTCGGAATTTTCAAGAGGATCCCAAATGAACAAAAACTTTTTTTCTCAACTTCGACAGCCAGCAGAGGCATGAAGATTATCTCATTATCTAGGGACATTTTTCAAATTGCCTTCTTATCTCTTTTATTCACAGAGTGATCTCAAACAATTACCTTTCTGGTTTTGCTGTCATAACTTTTTTCCTTGTCAACCCGTTTTCAAAATCTCATTTTGAAGCTGAAACTTCAGATGAAGAGATACGAGGATCAGAATTGACTCAAGATGAACATTATACCGGGTGATCCACGGTGGATGGCCTATTAGAAGTATCTGGAGAACGAAAAGACAGAACATTCTGAAAATCGGGATGCTCTAATAATTGAACATTCTCTATCTGTCTAAAATATTTTCATCGATACATTGTTGCCACTTCTATCAGAAACAACTAGCAACTTTGTTATTTCAAATGGAACACCCTGTATTTTATTGCATTTTTGGATTCTACCTGAAGAGTTGATTTCATCAATGCATCATACTTGGGGTCTAGCAGGATGATTACAGCGATATAGGATGTTCAAAATCGAGATTTTTCTATTTTAGGATTTTTTTGTGTCGAAACTATTCATTATCGATCGAAACGGCTTGCCTGTCCCTATCTTAACTTTTGATTCACTATCTACTGGAATTTAATTGTAAAAAATACAGGGTGTTTCAAGATTCAGAATTCTTATCACCCTGTATCTGTTCCAATTAAATGTCAGTAGATAGTGAATCGAAAGTTAAGATAGGGCTATGTGAGCCGTTTTGATCGATAATGAAGTTTCGGCACAAAAAAATCCTAAAATTGAAAAATCTCGATTTTGAACACCCTATATCTCTGTAATCATTCCTGCTAGTAATACATTGATGAAATCAGCTCTTTAGGAAGAATCTAAAAATGCAATAAAATACAAGGTGCTCCTTTTGAAATAACGAAGTTGCTAGTTGTTTCTGATAGAAGTGGCAACACTGTATCGATGAAAATATTTTAGACGGGTAGATAATGTTCAATTATCAAAGCATCACAATTTTCAGACTATTCTGTTTTTTCGTTCTCCAGATACTTCGAATAGGCCTTCCAGCGTGGATCACCCTGTATAGTGTGTCTCAGTTCTAATGGAAGCACCCCTGTATCATTCGTTATTGTTAAGTTAGGATTCTGAAACTTACAGGAGCGGGAGATATACTGTGAATGAACACTATGACCAAGTGGAATCATTTCCAGTGATAAACACTGCTCGTCAACCATCCAAATTTCCGGAAAATTTTATTAGAAGCCAAGATAGGTTAAAAATCACTTCGGATTCGACGTCCAATTCACTGACTATACAACGTATTCCTGGAAAATTTTCAGTTCAGGAAAATCAAATTTTGTCTCACTTCTCATGCAAGCACCCCCGTATCTCATGTAATTATCGTGGTAGGGTTCTGAAATTTCCAGGAGGAAGCGAAAGGGACGTCCTGATTCCGAATCCGGAATGATTTTCAACATATCTTGCCTCCTGATATCATTTTTGTAAGTAGTTCCATGGCTGTTGGCGAACAATGTATATCACTGGAGACGACTCCACCTGGCCATAGTGTGTAATTTTAGTATATCTACCGCTCTTGCTAATTCTAGAATCCTGACCCAACAATTACGAAAGATACAGGGGTGCTTCCATTATGAGTGAGACACACTGTATAATGTTCATTTTGAGTCAATTCTGATCTTCATATCTCTGCATCTGAGGTTTGGGCTTCAAAATGAGCCTAAGATCTCGAAAATCGGTTAACGAGGAAAAAAGTTATGACTGCAAAGCCAAAAAGTTAATTTTTTGAGATCACCCTGTAAATAAAAGAGATAAGGAGACAATTCGAGAACTGTCCCAAGAAAAAAAAGTTTTTCTTCATTTGGGATACTTTTTCGGAAATTTCAAGATTATCCCGAATGAAGAAAAACTTTTTTTCCTTGGGACAGTTCTTATCTCTTCTATTTACAGAGTGATCTCAAAAAATTAACTTTTTGGTTTTGTAGTCATAACTTTTTTCCTCGTCAACCGATTTTTGTAATCTCAGGCTCATTATGGAGCTCAAACTTCAGATGAAGAGATATGAAGATCAGAATTGATTCAAGATTATACAGTGTGTCTCACTTATAATGGAAGCACCCCTGTATCTTCTGTAATGGGGAAGACCACTGAGGGAAGATATCCGTGCAAACCTCTTTCAATCGACGAATCATGATTTACGTTTGATCTACAATCAATATTAGGAGTTGAAGTTGAAGGGAATCGAATCTATATCGTTTTGAAATCAGCATATTTCATTCGTTATTTCTAAAAGCCAAATATGATGGTGGAGCTGTGACGTATTAGTCCCGCACTGTAGCTATCTCTCTCTGATACCTCGTCATTCTGCAGTGTTGCAGTGTGATTGGTGAGTTCAAGGACAATAGGCGTGTTGAGACTGAGACGTCGCACCAGTCTCACCAATGGATTGACAAAATTTCAAATAGCGCAGGAATTGTGTGATTCGAAATAGACAAATTCTGATTTATTTTTTTCATCGTCTTAGCATGAATGGAAAAATTCAAAATTAATTCACTGGTAGTTTTTCAGTATAGAGTTCAGGATAATGTCGTTTCAAAAAATCAGTGGTCTCCCCCATTGTTGAGTGGATTCTGAAATTCGCCAGAGCGGTATATATACTGAAAATACACACTATGGCCAAGTGGAGTCGTCTCCAGTGATATAAACTGTTCGCCAACAGCTATGGAACCACCCACAAAAATGATATAAGAAGGCAACATAGGTTGAAAATCACTTCGGATTCGAAATCAGGACGTCCCTTTCGTTTCTTCCTGCAAATTTCAGAACCTTACCTCAATAATTACGTGAGATACGGGAGTGCTTCCATGAGAAGTGGGACAACATTTGATTTTTCTGAATTGAAAATTTTCAAGGAATACTATGCATAGTCAGTGACTTGGACGTCCTAATTTCGAATCCGAAGTGATTTTCTACCTATCTTGGCTTCGAATAACATTTTCCGGAAATTTGGGTAGTTCCATGGCTGTTGGCGAGCAGTGTTTATCACTGGAGATGACTCCACTTGGTCATAGTGTTTATATTCAGTATATCTCCCGCTCCTGTAAGTTTCAGAATCCTAACTCAACAATTACGAAATATATACAGGGGTACTTCCATTAGAAGTGAGACACACTGTATAATGTTCATCTTGAGTCAATTCGCGGGAATCAATGTTACCAGGTGACGCTCGGTTTTTATCGTTCCATGTCAAAGCCACGTCAAAACTGGGGGAAAACAAACTCAATCCTCAGTCAATCCCCTTTTAGTGCCATTATAGCTTGTGTACTGTGTACTGGATAAGAGTGATGTTTTTGAATTTCTTGACATCGATTGTCATCTGATGAACTGTATTCTGAAGCCAAGATATTCTATATTAGACAACTATATTATTTCACGGCCAACTTGAAATATCATCAAAACAAACATATCGCACAACTTCCGACACATGACTACAATAAACGACAAAAACATCATTTCAAAGTGCCACAAATGTCAAAAACACTTTGCCAACGATCATTTTTATATATCGCTCCAAAAATTTATAATTCCCTACCTGAGAATATGAAAAATATTATATCTACTGCTCATTTTAAGCACGAACTGAAAACATACATCATTAATAACCCTAGAAACATTGTTAAACTTCAAATTTACTGAAAGTATTTTTGCTATCGTCAAGGTATTATCATTTTTAAATGTATGTATTATTCTAGTGAATACTATATTATATTATCAATTTTATTTTATTATTATTATTATTCACTGTATTTGTTTCCCCCTCAAAACAAGTGTTAACTTACTTATTGAGTGCTCACATTTATTCATCAACAATCAATTTATATTCATCAGCATATATTTATTATATTATCATGTATTTCTATGTTTGTTTTTCTATGTATCTCTATTTGTACTCATTATACATGAATAAATGTTATTATTATTATATTCGGTCGAAAACGCTAATAATGCCTGTTGGTAGATGTTCTTTTGGCAGATATTTTGCTCTATTTAGATGGGAAAGGCCGACCAGAAGTGGAAGGAGAAGCAGTTCTCCATGCTAATCATGTGATTTTGTGTGAGGCAGAAGACTTCAACAAAAGGCACATTTTTGCAATTTGTCTACAAACTTCGGCGATGAAATCTTCTCCACATGAAGTAAAATTGAAGTTGGGGTCCAGATGAACTCCTGTAGTTCAATGGATTTGTATTTGTTCATGCAAAGCAGGACACTCTGGGTATTGTAAACATGGTGTAGTGTTCTTTTATATGTCAATTGATTTACTCGTCATGATTAGTTTCAATTTTTTGAACTATCTCCAATTCTTCACCCGTCCACTGTTCACTTAACTAATAAAAATGTAATAATGTAAAAAAATTTACCAACTCAACCATCATCACTACCAACAGTGCCAACACTTTATGTCATGTTATTGACAAGTTTGACTACAGCTACGGCAATGTAGTCTATGCACTTTATCCATAGACAACAGTTTGTTTTCCCCCAGTTTGAAGTTCGTATTATGTAAACTAGATGTCGCCCACTTCGTGAATCTCGCGAATTCTGATCTTAATTCATATCTCTTTATCTGAAGTTTCAGCTTCCAAATGAGATTTCAAAAACGAGTTGACAAAGAAAAATCTTATGACTGCAGAACCAGAAAGTTAATTTTTCGAGATCACTCTGTAAATAAAAGAGATAAGAAGACAATTCGAGAACTATCCTAAGAAATAAAAAGTGTTTCTTCATTTGGGGTAATTTTGAAATTTCCGAAATTTTGCACAGTTTCAGATAACACCCTGTAGCGATTTTATGTGAAGAACCTTATGTTTTGAAGAATTACGAGATTATAGCTGAAGAATTAGGTTAGCGAAATGTGTGATCCGAATTCAAATTGTTCAATATAGAAAAAAGTTATTAATATTGTTACGTTGTTCGGGTGCAGAAGCGAACACGACACTATTTATTTTCGAACTGATTTATTTGAACTAAAGAAACACTAATTTATATCGAACTTATAACTACTATTTATGTAAAACGATTTATATCACGCGGTATACAGGGTGTCCCAAAATTAGCCTGCCAAACTTCACCAGCGGCTTTACCTACCAAAAATAGAAAGAAAACTTTTAATGAACATGAGCCGAGAAACGTCTCCTAAGGGAGCTACGGCCCCCTGGAAGGGGGCTCCTAAAGATGATATTCCTTGAATATATCTGAAACTCCATGTAATAAAAAGTTGCAATTTGGTACAAGAACTAAAATGTCCATGCCGAATGCAGTAAACATGAAATTATCTCAAAATTTCAATCAGGAGTGTATAATACAGGGTGGGACTACATTAAATATTGCTCAAAATTTTTTGTTTGCATATTTTTCGACAATTCAATCTCTGATTATGAAATTTCACACCTATTTACAGAAAAAAGGTACTCTTGTTCCATGACGATCAGATGTATTATTATCGAGTGAAAGCAATTTGAAAGTATTGTTACATCTCAGATATCATGCCTAACATTGCAATGAGGCGTAGTGAAAATGGAAAAAAATTGCACAAAAATTGAAGTAGTAATTTCATCATTATTTTTCTATTTTTTGCGCTTTCATGAGATTGTATGGTAAAAAGAGAGTACTTGATTTTCTTAAAGCCACTATGATTTGAAAATTGACAACGTTATGCATAAGATGTGAGTGCATCAATATTTTTAAATCGATTTCTCTCGAAGATGATACATCTGATCGCTGCGGAACAAGAGCACCTTTTTTTGTGGAATGGTGTGAATTTTCATTATCCGAGATTTGAGCAATATTTATAGTAGTCCCACCCTGTATTATACACTCATGGATGAAACTTTGAAATTATTTTATGTTCACTGCATTGGGTATGGTGAGGTTAGTTCTTGTACCTAATTGCATCATTTTATTATGTGACGTTTCGGAAATATTCAAGAAATATCATCTCCAGGAGCCCCCTTTCAGGGAGCCGTAGCTCCCTTGGGAGACATTTCTCGACTCATGTCCATTGGAACTTTTCTTCCTATTTTTGGTCGAAGAAGCCGCTGGTCGTGTTTGGCAGGCTAATTATGGGACACCCTGTATAACTGTCTCTCTGACACTCGCTGCTTAACTGCCTGACAGCAGTTGTTCGGCCGTTTATATATGAGATCACTTGGCAGGCTTTGGTTCGAGAAGGTTCTCGAATTATCTTCCGTCTCATTCTTTTTGTTCTAGAAGCTTCTTAGAACAATGCCTCTTTCTCTAATTGTTCCATCGATTGTTTCCAGAACATTCCAGAATCTTCTGTGACGTTATTTGTCACTGCGGCATATATTGAGTGTTCGGAAATATGCTGGTGTATGTAGGAATCATTGGGAGGTTGGAGAACAATCTGGGATGCGTGATACAGGATGATCGTTGTACTCCTGTCTTACTGATGATGTTTCTGAAGCTCCTCTAAGGGAAATATCATTACACTATCTTAACACTTTTACAATTTTACAAATCCCTCATATTGATAACGCAAAAAACTGTCGCAAATCTCACTTGGGGAAGAAGAAAAACGCTCACATGTAAGGCATTTCGGAAAATCACCGTTAGCAAACTCCGAGAAACACCCTGTGTGGTACTCACCAGAAATTCGCCGGCTCCATATAATCCACCTGTTGCAGCGACAAACTTGTCACCAGCACCTGACCGGACCGCGCCTGAAGATCCAGCCCGAAAGGACCGAAACCGTAGCACACGATCGAGATGAAGAGGACGAGGATTTGCACGGTGGTCACCCAGTAGGTGAACATCGGCCGGTGGTCTTCCATGTCATCGAGTTGCTCTTGTATAGTAGAGTCTTGCGTCACTGATTTCCTAATGGAACGGCTAAAAACAAGAAATAATAATGATAATAACATTCATTCCTCCCAAAAAACATACACGTTCATGGAGAAACACAAAGAGTAAGTGAACAAAATAGACACCGCGATTCATTCATGAATCATTGAAAAGTATACGCCAATAATTCAGAACGCCAAACACAAATAAATGAATGAAATCGCGAGTGGCGGGGATAATCACAGATACTTGTACATTTGCGGGTGAGTACTCATCAGACTTAATAACAATAGAGAGAAACCACGATCCATTCATAAATCATTGGAAAGTATACGCTATAACAATCCTAAACGTCAATCACGGATGAAATCGCGATTGGTGGGGATAACTATGCGGAATCATTACCCTGTAAGGCTGTTTTTTATTTGTTTTCTTCTACTGTGGCGAATAAAAGAGTTGTAGGGAGTGTCACGTGTCACTAGATTTATCAATAAATGGGATAAAGAGGACGAGGATCTACATAGTGGCCACCCAGTAGATGAAGTTGCTCTTATATAAAATAGTCTTGCGTAACTGATTTCCTAATGGAACGGCTCTAAAGAGGAAATAATAAAGATAATAACAATTACTGATCCCAAGAAACATACACGTTTATGGAGAAACACAAAAAAATCGAAAATTGATCAAATGGATGATGAACAGTCAAATCAGAATTGATCATAATAAGGAATCGGTACCTCAGAGTGAACAAAATAGACACCGCGATTCATTCATGAATCATTCAGAAGTATACGCCAATAATACCGAACGCTAATCATAGATGAATTAATGAAATCGCGAATGGTGGGAATAACTATGCGGAATCATTGCCCTACTGTGAGGCTGTTTTTTTATTGTCAAAAATAAAGGAATTATAGCGGATTCAAATTGTGAATTTTGGGAAGAAATATCCTCAGATATAATAATAAACATGAAAGAAAAAATTCATGAAGATACGTGATTGGGTATTCTCAATTCAGGATTTTTCCACGCCCTGAATGATGAACATCAATTCATCATACAACTGGCAGAGAGAATGTAATTGGCTCAGAATACCAAATAATAGATAGACACCGCAATTTATTAATGAACAATTGAAAAGTATGCCAAAAATCCTAATAGACAAAAACATTGTTCTAAAATTGTTCTATCCGTCATTCGGTTGCCCCCTTACGAGCAACCCTCAGAAGTCTTCGAGAGTCTGCAGTCGATGGGAATCGAACCCACGACCGGCAAGCGAATGCGGATTAGAATATTGACACTCTGTCCGCACGGCTACCTGGACCGACCAGGATGAATGAATGAAATCGCGAATGGTGGGGATAATATAATAACAGACACTTGTAGATTCCCGGGTGAGTGCTCAGACTGAATAACAATAATAAAATACAAGGAGCTTGAAGTCTTTTCGAAATTATGTTCAAAAAATGAACAACAATGGTAGATTTCGGGAGAAAAACAACTACTTTCCTGGCTAATGCCACGCAGAACATCTAATTACATCCTCTCGAAATCCATGCATCGACTCGTATGAACGAATAGTGACACAAGTGATTCTTTCCTGAAAGCTAATTGATTTCGATTTAGCCAGGCCACGCTAGACACTTACAGACCGGTTTCAAACTCTTTGACTTCCATCAGTGCAGGACAGTCTCCAGCCAGCAGTCCTAAGACCGCCGATTGAGCGTTGCCTAGCCAAACAAAAATCAAGTCGTCATTATATTCCCTCAGAGGTGTCTTTCATAGACAATATGAAAGCAACGCCATCTGAGTAGGATTTGAAGTGTTTCCTTCCTTCTTTTCTACTCAGATGGCGTTACTTCCATATTGTCTTAGGACTGCTGGCTGGAGACTGCCCTGCACTGATGAGAGTCAAAGAGCTCGAAACCTGTCTGTAGGTGTCTAGCGTGGCCTGGCTAGATCGAAATCAATTGTCATTCAGGAAATAATCACTAGTATCAGTATTCGTTTATACGAGTCGATGCATAGATTTCGCGAGGATGTAATTCAATGATCTGCGTGGCATTAGCCAGGAAAATAGTTGTTTTTCTCCCGAATTCTACCATTGTTGTTCATTTCATAAAAAATTTGTGGAAATGACTGAGCTTTTTGTATTTTCTTAACATGTCATTCCCCACTTTGAGCATTGTGGCTATTTAGTAGTTGAATAACAATAGATAGACACCGTGATTCATCCATAAATGAGCAGATAATATACGCCAACAATCTCAAACGCCAATCACGGATCAATGAATGAAATCGCGAATGGTGGGGATAATAAGAGACACCTGTACAGGGTGCGCCTCTTAAAATGGAATCTCCCCTCAACTCTTTCGTTTTCAGAGATATGTTAAAATGTTGAATGGAAAAGTTGTGACAAACGACCCAATCTTCCATTTCGAGAAGTTGTCATATACAGGGGCTTTCGTTTTTCCAGAAAGGCCATCAACTTTGATTTCTTCAATGGAAGATTCCATATAATTTACGACATGCCGATAGAGCCTTTTTTCTGATTTCAAAAATATACATGAGTTGCATATTTGGAAGAAAAAAAGTTGAGTTATTGATGATCAAAATTCACCATAATACCGCATTATGAACCTTCTCTTCATATCATCTAATGTAAGTAGTGGGCTTCGAAATAACGTTTTTTAATTGTTCAACCTCCATGGAAATGTCATAGTATTGTTTATTTTCAAATTGAAATCGTTCAATCGCAACACAAAAAAATATGAATAGACAATTTCAATGAAAGATGCGTTATTTTGGTAAACTTTGATAATCAGAAACTCAATTCTCTTTCATCAATCGACATGCCAGAAAATATATAAGGTGTTCCATTGGAAAAATCAAAGTTAATGTCCTTTCCGGAATAACGAATGACCCTGTTTATGAAGCAACTTCACCAAATGAAAGTTTGGGTCGTTTCAAACGACTTTTTTATTCAACAATTTTCCATATCTCTGAAAACGAAAGAGTTAAGGCGGGATTCCATTTTAAGAGGCGCGCCCTGTACATTTGCGGGTGACTTCTCAAACTAAATAACAATAGACATACACCTCATCCATGCATTCATAAAACATTAAGAAGCATATGCCAAGAATCCTCAAAAACGACAATAACGGATAAATGAATAAGATCGCGGATGATGGGGATAACAATACAAGATCATTGCCAGAGAAATGATATTTCATAAATAAATTGAAAATATTTAATGTTTAATAAACAGGAATTTTCATTTTCTCAAAGTATGGTGTGTATTATAGCTTGACTGATAAATACAAACTTCTAACAGTTGATCAACATGGTTTTACAAGAAAGCAATCTATTGAAACCGCTAGTTATGAAATGTTGAATGATGAATTCATCAAACAACTTGGTACAGGAAATCATGTTGGAACTAGATCAAAAAAGTTCTACCTCCTCAAAAACAAATCGCTCGAAAAACTTCCACTTTCCGCAACGTTGCCGAGCATCGAACATTTTCCGTACTCACCCGAACATTTTGCCGACCCACCCCATCCCGTACTGCCGCCTATCGGAATTGTCCAACACCCTGTCCAACCAGTTGGACAGCTTTCTCGAGCCACCCGCTCGCCTCAGGACGACATCGTCTTCTTCCTCTTCTTCTCGGCGCCATCCTCTGGTCACCGGCACGGCGTAACGCACCTTCAACAAATGATTGATTGATTGTCTTCATCACCCCCAAGAAACATCATTGTTTATAATCAATATTGATATCATAAAGAGGAAAGATTTGATTGTTGGTTTGTTTGTTTGTTTGTATGTATTGAATAGGCTCCGAAACTACTGAATCGATTTGGCTGGAAATTGGAGGTAGTTTAGAACCAGGAGGAGGTTATAGGATTTTTTATCCCGGTACCATTACCAAATTGAAGATGGCGGATCTAATATATCGGACGAATTTTGTAATTATGGTCCGATTCTATTCAAAATTGGTATATGGGTGTTTTCGAGGTGGAGATTATGATTCTTTTGTGAAAATTTGGAAAGAGCAAGATTTGGAAATTCAAGACGGTGGAACCAATATACAGGAACGAGTTTAATAACTATATACCGATTCTATTCAAAATTTGTAAGAGGGCGTTTTCGGGATCAGAAATTATGATTCCTACGTCGAAATTAGGAAATTCAAGACGGCAGATCAGATATTGTGGACGAGTTTTTCAATTATGTTCCGATTCTATTCAAAATTTCCATCTGGGGTTCCAGGAGTCGGATATTGTTACAGATAATCAAATATTTCAGTTTCAAACAGAAAGTCTTTATTCTTTTTCAAAATTGTGACTGACTCTGCCACATTGACAATAATGATCAAAATTCCCATATACAATGTGCACATAAACATTGATATTAATACGCCGTCACATTTCTCCCCGCAGTGAAGGAAGGTCTTCTTCTTCACTAGTCTCTTGTATACGACACAACTTACTAGTGGGTCTTCGGAAAGTAGAAGTGCTTGTTTTTATTTCTGCGACTCTTATCTTTCCATCTGGTCCTGGAAATACTTTTTGTACCTTTCCCAATCTCCAGGTGTTTCTTGGAATATTGTCATCCGCTATGACAACAATATCTCCAACTTTAATTGGTTTATTATCGTCTGTCCATTTGGAACGTTTATTCAGCCGGGGTAGATATTCCTTTATCCATCTACGCCAAAATATATCAGTCATCATCTGGGATTTCTTCCATTGTTCTCGTGATGTTGATCCTGAATCGGTTAAACATATTGGTTCATCCTGATTACCATATCCAACCAAGAAATGATTCGGGGTAAGTGCTTCAGGATCTGCAGCATCCACAGAAACATAGGTGAGAGGACGGGAGTTCACTATATTTTCCGCCTCTGCTAATAGCGTTGAGAGAATTTCATCACGAAGCGACTGATTATATAGAGCAAATCCGATAGTTCTCTTGACAGAACCAATCAGCCGCTCCCAAACGCCGGCCATGTGTGGAGCTGCAGGTGGTATGAATTGAAAGTCTATACCTTCTGAGGACATTGTATCGTACAAAGCCGATTTATTCAGTTCAGCAAGACATTTTTTCAATTCATCAGCGGCGCCACGGAGATTTGTTCCGTTGTCGCAAAATATTTTCAATGGTTTTCCTCTTCGCGCAATCATTCTTCTGATAGCCATTATAGTAGAGTCTGTGGTTAAACTATACGCAACTTCCAGATGAATAGCTCTGATCGCCATACAGGTGAACAGAACTCTCCATCTTTTCTCTCTTCGACGGCCCACACAAACTTGCAGTGGTCCAAAATAGTCCATGCCGACGTTCACGAACGCTCGAACATCTGGAGTCAACCGTACTTCTGGTAGTTGTCCCATTATGGGTACCGCAGGTTCTGCCTTAGATCTTCTGCACACCATATATCGGGTGAAAGTTGACTTCACTGCAGCTCGTCCATCAATGACCCAAAATCGTTGCCTCACGTCGTTCAGGATTGTCTCAATACCTTGATGACGGAACTTTTCATGGTAGTGTTGCAACAATAACTTCGTGTATGGGTCTTTCGAACTGAGAATATATGGTTTCTTCGCCCTGTATTCCATTTGAGTGGCCAAATTTAGTCTGCCATCTAAGATCAACAACCTATCTTTATCTAGGCATGCTGATAGTTGTTTCAAACGACTCATCCGATTTAAATGTCCATATCTCCTTAATGTTTCGATATCATCTTGAAAACTCTGCTCTTGAGATATGCCTATCAAGTATTTTTCCGCTTCAGTTATCTCTTGTACAATCAAATCTTTTGGAAATGCCATATCTTCTTTTCTTACTTTTTTCAACAATTTTTGTACATATCTTCTCACCCAAGCTGTTGTTCGGATCAGTCGAATCCACTTAGAAAATCTCTCTAGGTTGCTAATATTTTTACCATCGGTTGAAACTGCTACAAACTCTGCTTTCATTTCAGAAGAGTATTCTGGACCCAATTGATTACATAAAATTTCAATTTCTGATGGCCAAAATTCTTCAGGTTTTCTTAAGAACTCTGGACCATGAAACCAGTTTTGTAGAATAGTTTCGATTTTATCACTGAATTTGAGTCTTGTCCGAAAGCCCCCAGATACAAATTTTGCACAGAATCGGATCATAATCTCAAAATTTGTCTGCCATATTGGATCCGCCATCTTCAATTTCCAAATTTTGACGAAAGATTCGTACTCTCCAACTCCGGAAACTCCCAGATATCAATTTTGAATAGAATTGGATCATAATTTCAAAACTCGTCCGCCACATTGGATAAGCTATCTTGAATTTACAAATTTTTCCAAGAGAATCATAATCTCCGACTTCTAAAACCCCCAGATACCAGTTTTAAATAGAATCGAACAATTATTAAAAAACTCGTCCGCCATATTCGATCCGCCATTTTGAATTTCCCAATTTCGACGAAAAAAACATAATTTCCGATACTAATTTTGAACAAAATCGAACCATAATTACAAAACTTGTCCGCCATATTGGATTCGCCATCTTGAATTCCCAAATGTTGATGGGGAAATCATATTCTTCGTCCCCAAAAACCCCCAGATACCAAATTTGAATAACAAAACTTGTCAGCCATATTGGATCCGCCATGCATATAGAGATTTTTTTTTCTTTCTATGAAAAAAACGATAGAGAGTTGTTCGACAGGTCACATGAATGCTTTGTTTCGGAGATATACGATGTTGGAAGATTTTCTTATATTTTTCAAGTAACTTGCAGAAAATAATTTTTTTGCACGAAATTTGTTTTTCAGCACAAACAAAATTTGAAAAATGTTCCTTCCAAACGGGAGACCTTTGAAATTTTTGACAAATTGCACAGATTAGATTATTATCCTGTAGAATATCAGAATATCATTCTAAAGAGATGCAATAATCATTTTCCAAATTTTGAAATGTAATTTGAATCCAAAGAAGGAAGAAATCCAAAGGAGGCAGGAATCCAAAGAAGGCAGGAATCCAAAGTAGGAAGGAATCCAAGAAAAAAAGGAATACAAAGAAAGAAGGAATTCGAAGAAGGCAGGAATCCAAAGAAGGAAGAAATCTAACGAAGGCAGGAATCCAAAGACGGAAGGAATCCAAAGAAGGAAGGAATACAAAGAAGGTAGGAATTCAGGGAAGGAAGGAATCCAAAGAAAGAAGGAATACAAAGGAAGAAGGAATATTAAGAAGGAAGAAATTCAAAGAAGAAAGGAATCCAAGAAAAAAAGGAATACAAAGAAGGAAGGAATTCGAAGAAGGCAGGAATCCAAAGAAGGAAGAAATCTAACGAAGGCAGGAATCCAAAGACGGAAGGAATCCAAAGAAGGAAGGAATACAAAGAAGGTAGGAATTCAGGGAAGGAAGGAATCCAAAGAAAGAAGGAATACAAAGGAAGAAGGAATATTAAGAAGGAAGAAATTCAAAGAAGAAAGGAATCCAAGAAAAAAAGGAATACAAAGAAGGAAGGAATTCGAAGAAGGCAGGAATCCAAAGAAGGAAGAAATCTAACGAAGGCAGGAATCCAAAGACGGAAGGAATCCAAAGAAGGAAGGAATACAAAGAAGGTAGGAATTCAGGGAAGGAAGGAATCCAAAGAAAGAAGGAATACAAAGGAAGAAGGAATATTAAGAAGGAAGAAATTCAAAGAAGAAAGGAATCCAAGAAAAAAAGGAATACAAAGAAGGAAGGAATTCGAAGAAGGCAGGAATCCAAAGAAGGAAGAAATCTAACGAAGGCAGGAATCCAAAGACGGAAGGAATCCAAAGAAGGAAGGAATACAAAGAAGGTAGGAATTCAGGGAAGGAAGGAATCCAAAGAAAGAAGGAATACAAAGGAAGAAGGGATATTAAGATGGAAGAAATTCAAAGAAGAAAGGAATCCACAGAAGGAATGATACCAAAAGAAGAAAGGAATTCAAAGAAGGGAGCAATCCAAAGGAGGAAGGAATTCAAATTATGAAGAAATCCAAAGAAGGAAGGAATCCAAAGAAGAAAGGAATACAAAGGAGGAAGGAGTATAAAGAAGGAAGGAATTCAAAGAAGAAAGGAGTCCAAAGAAGAAAGGAATCCAAAGAAGGAAGGAATCCAAAGGCGGAAGGAATTCAAATTAAAAAGGAATCCAAAGAGGGAAGGAATACAAAGAAGGAAGGAATCCAGAGGAGGGAATTCGAATGAGAAACGAATCCAAAGAAGGAAGGAATACAAAGGAGGAAGGATCTCGAAGAGGAAATGATTCCAAAGAAGGAAAGAATCCAAAGAAGGCAGGAATACAAAGGAGGAAGGAATCTAAGGAAGGAAGGAATCCAAAGAAGGAAGAAATCCAAAGAAAGGAGGAATCCAAAGAAGGAAGAGAGGAAGGAATATAAAGAAGAAAGGAAAGAATACAAAGGAGGAAGGAAGGACGGGAGGAATACAAAGGAGAAAGGTAATAATACAGAGGAGAAAGGAAGGAATTGAATTGAATTGAATTTATTTAGTTCAGAAATATTACAATATTATGAAACACCTCAAAGTAAAAATAGGACAATGGTCAGATTAAAAAAGGACATTAGCCAAAGTAAAAATATGACAATAGTCAAAGTAAAATAGGACAATAGTCCAAGTATAAGTAAGTATGTAAAAATAAAATGAAAATATAAAATATCATATTGT
This sequence comes from Phaedon cochleariae, assembly GCA_918026855.4. Classification (NCBI taxonomy): domain Eukaryota; kingdom Metazoa; phylum Arthropoda; class Insecta; order Coleoptera; family Chrysomelidae; genus Phaedon; species Phaedon cochleariae. The sequence continues at coordinate 308,356 of OU896722.1, forward strand.
ACATGGGTTTACCTAGTTTTTGTTAAGATGTCTCTGTTTTTGAATAACTTGCAATATTCGTCAAATGAGTATATGCAGTTCTCTGCCAGAATGATTTTCAGTCTTATCGAAAATTTGGAAAATGATAGATCACGAAATTCGGTTGGTAATGCATTGTACCATTCAACACCTCTGTTTGTATGCCTACGTAATCTAGTGTATGGTTGCAATAGCATAGATTTGTTCCTTGTGTCATGTCTGTGGAAATCGGATTGTGATTGATAGTTGCTCATGATTTTTTTTACATGCAATAGGTTATGGTACAGAATGGTCGAAAATATGGTCATGATCTTTAGTTCCTCAAATATAGGTCTGCAGCTGACTTCCCAATTAACTTTCTTTTTCTACTCACATAACTAAAATGGCATTTAGCGTACGGATATGTACCACGCTAAATGATCGATTAATCACGGATTGTCGATCTGTGATTTATTCAAAATATTAAACACGTTACCATGGCAACACGATTTCTTAAACACATTACCATGGCAACGCAGTTCATTAAACACAGCTTCAGTAATGTGAGACATGTCTGGCCTGTCAATTGTATCAGCTGTCAACTGTTATTTTCGAATTTTGTATCAGAATTATTCAAACAATATTCGTTATTTGTATCAGAATTCATCATTGAAAATATATGCGAAAAGTAGACGAAAGTGAAACCGAAGAGAATGTTCTGGTACTTGCATATCTCCAAGAAGTGTAAAAATGGAGCATCCATCTTTGAGAACAATTTATTTATTCTGCGCTGAGCATGACAATAAACGTGAAACAATAAGGTTAGTAAGCAATGGACTGAACGACTGGACACATCTACAACCAATATCACTTAAATGCGTCTCGCTGGTTGCATGCAGTTGCATGTATTATGTTCTCAATTCCCATTCTTTTCGAATTATTTTGTAGGTTAGCAGGAATTGCAGGTATGTTAATGTTATTTTCGGAGTTCGTAGAAAAATCATAGTATGTAACGCGTTTATAAACTCTTCTAGACACTCGTTTATTAAACACTCGCTCCGCTCGTGCTTAAACTACTCGTTACTAAAAGGACGTTTATAACACTTGTTACATAATATACTATTATACCGCGTAATGCAGCTTTTTGAATAATTAAAATTCTTAGTAAATAGCAATTTGATGCATTGCCCCATATTAGGGCTCCATATGTTAATACAGAGTGGAAGAGTGCAAAATATGTTGTGCGTGCAGCTGATTCGCCCAGTGAATAACACATTTTCCTGATAGCGTACACTGTTCTTGAAAGTTTTCCACACAATATATTTATGTGTTCCGACCATTGCAACTTCGTATCTAATACAACTCCCAGAAAATTGACATGGTCGTTTGAATTTTCAGATATAACATTTTCAAAAGTTTGACTTTGACTTTTACTTCCATTTAGTAGCATATCATTGTGCTCGAACCAAGCCCTAGCCTTCTCCAAGATAAGTGAAAGAACAAGTGCATTATCTTCTTCTTTTCCCAATTCAATGCCAAACGTTGTATCGTCCGCATACATAATGGTTGATGCGTTTATAAAATTCATAGTATAAGGGAGATCATTTATGTAAATCAGGAACAGGAGGGGACCCAAAACTGATCCTTGCGGTACTCCTCTATTCACAGTAGCTATATCACTTCGTTCTTCGCCATTTACTACGATTTGCTTTCTTTCATGTAAGTATGACTTCAATATGTCTAGTGCTTTACCACGTATTCCGTAGAAATTGAGTTTTTCCAGTAATATATTGTGATTCACACGGTCAAAAGCAGATGTCAGATCCGTAAAAACAGTCAAATATTTTATACTGTCATTGAAGGCTTTTTTTATAGAAGTAGAAAAGGAAAAATAGAAAGACAGCAAGAAAATGGATGAATGAAAAAAAAACGAACTCACCCTGTCCCGTTCCCTGCGCACGGGTTCCACCACCCTCGCCCTGTCCACAGTGTCGCCCTCTGGCGGCGACGCAGGCACCGATGGCGGCCGCTCGAAGAACGACTGCTCCTCGGCCGCCGTCGCCGGCAGTTCGGGCGTTTCCGGCGAGTGGAAGCTGCGCGACCATTGCGACTGCTGCGATCGCGGTCTCGGTCTGTGTCGGGATAGGGTCTGCGAGAGAGAAGAGAGACAGAGGAACTTAGTAACTGTAGACCAATGAACTGCATGTAAACAACTGGAAGGGACCCACTGTGAACGACGAGTGAGGCAAAAATATTTTTCAGGCAACCCGCAGTGTTTACGGATACCTATCTCTCTCTATCTTGTGTTGGCTAATGGGAAGCGCTCGCATAATTTGAAATATTTTCTCGTTTTTTGCTTCTATTTAAGAGTAAACGTGATCAAATAAAGATATTCATTTAGGAAAAAGGATAATGTTGTAATCAATTATCATTAAAAAATTATTACTGATTTTTTTATTGACTTTAAAATGAAATTTCAATATTACTCTTACAGGATCAGGAAGTCAAATGAATACAAAATTGAAATTATATATTTTCATTCAAATTTCACAATATATTGTACAGGGTGAGCGAAGCACAATGTCTCAGAACTATCAGAAGGAAAAGAAAAACGATAGGAACAATTTGAAAAGAGGTTCTTGAATGGTATTGATGAGTGCATTTTGAGCATAATTTCCATAGGTTACCATTCCTCTATTAGGTCACTCATTAATTGTCATTACTATACCCACTGTTGGAAATTGATTGAACTACTTATTCTTTCATGTTTGAAATTTTTAGGTATCTCCTTTTTACTTTTTGTCTCAGTGCGTTCACTTTTCTCCTCAATACAATATCCTTCTCTAATGAAACAGTTTGAATTTCTTTATTGATCAACTTCGAAACTTGGGAGCTGGAAGTGGTAGGCAAGTCAAAGTCAATAACATGGGAAACTTCTTCCTTTGGACCCAAGTTATGAACGTCCACAGATGCATCCTGAAAACAAATTACTAGCTAGTTTTTTCATTTTAAATAGGTGCAAACATTTTTTTTTTTCATTATTAATCAACTAGGTACCTGTGAGTTTTCTTATTTTCCTGGGGGAATCAGCATTTTTTGGTAACAAATGCTGAGGAAATGAAAATATACTGGGTACAGCATCTGCTTTCAAAAACCTAGCAGTACCTGGTATGCCTGAATGATCTGTTGGCAGGAAATGCTCCCCACAAAGCTTGCTGCTTTAAGTTGGAGTCCAATTCTCACTAGGAACTGCCTTTATCCATAATTCGAGAATGTCTGGTCTTTTGAATGGAAAACTGCAATATATATATATTACTCAACATCAATATGGAAGTATTTAACTTTGACAAATAATATAGGTATAGTTTTTGAACATATTCTGAGACTGGACATTATAAACCTAACTGATGATCATTTCATGAACTATATTTTTCAAATATCTGAGAACAATATTCAACTTACCCATGGAATGCTAATTTCCTTTTGTTTTGTTCATTCTTCTTGCATCCAAAGGCGACACAATAAATCACCATTGTTCATCAATACTAATCACAAACCTTCTCAACAATCAGTTCAGTGTTCACAACAACAAATTCAGTCCTTTTGTTACAACAAAACACGCCAAATGAATAGATATTTCACCTCGTATTTCACATGAACTAAGACAATGAACTTATGTCTTCACTTTCTTGCCTGTGTAGATGACAAAAAAAAATCTTTACTATTTTAATTATTAGATAAAAGAAAATTTATACACCAATCCACCATTAAACAACACGAGTTGGAAGAGGACAGGTATCCGTAAATCATGCTATCTTTGTTGCAGCTGCCCCTGACACACTTTGTGCTATTCGAGAGAACGATCGTATCCCTTCCAGTTGTATTGAGTTCATTGCTGTAGACCAAATCATCATCATCTTCAGACAATTTACATTGTATTGGTACAGTCATTTTGAAATACAGGGTGTTGAAAAAAAACCTGACTCCCTTACTAGAGTAGGTAGAACACTGCGAAATGAGTTGGGTTCACTCAGTAAAAAAATTTCGTAACGGCATCCGTTATCAAGATACAAGGTGTTGAAAATATTATTTTTTTACACATTTTTCGAGATTATGTCGAAACTACTGGCACCATTGTGATGAAATTTTGAATGGATGTATCTTAGAGTCTGACACATCGCATGCATTTGTTTCAATATCTGATTCTCATAGAGGGCGCTAGTTACAGGGTTCGTACCGGGTATTTTTGAACATAACTTTTTTGAGGTTAGTTTTTTTCAATCCTAATTTGACACCAACCGAAGCCTCAATTCGACAGTTTAATCTCACGGGGACTGCCAAGGGAGGAACACTTATATCTATAAAATAGAGCCAGATCGCCAAGTTTTCTACGGTGTTCCAGAGAAGTGAGTGAGTTTGTGAGCGAGGCATCACCCACGAGACGAATTGCCCTTTTCCGGACAGAATCCAACAGTTTCAGGTCGGATCTGTGCCTTATAAATCATAAGGAGATGGCTGGTGAAGTAAAATAGTTCCTGGCCCGAAACAGAATGCACTTTTAGCAATTGATCTCGCGTGATTTTCCCAAGAAAGGTTATTGCTGATAGTAATCCCAAGCATCGAAATGGATGTCTTCAAAGGTATGGTTACTCCTGAAAAGCTCATGTTATGCACAGTGAGATCGGCTTTGCTAGAGAAAAGGCATGCTTGTGTTTTGTTTGCATTGAAATCTACCAAGTTATTGGATTCTCATTCGAGAATTGTTGCCAAGTCCATATTTATGTTGTCAACATTCCGCCCTCGTTCGTTTCTGCGGTACGGAGGGTACTATCATCCGCGAAGCTGTGTAATGGACATGAAGTTGCTTCCAACAAATCGTTGATATGGAGTAGAAATAGTGTTGGTGCAAGAATCGATCCTTGCGGATCGATTCGCCCAATCTTCGATTTACTCAACTTACTCAATAACTGTAGACTGAATAACAATATAGATAAACACCGCGATTCATGTAAAAATCACGAAAAAGTATACACTAACAATCCTAAACGTCGCCAAACACGAAAAAAGTAATGAAATCACGAATGGTGGGTAAAACTTTGCGGAATTGTTGCCACAGAATTGATATTTCTGAGTAATAACTTGAAATTATGTCTAAGTATCAATTCAATAAAATTAATACGTAGACATGAATTTAAGTTATTACTCAGGAATTCTACGACTTTTCAAGCGGATAAAAACAATCCGAGAGAAATCCCAATCCCATTCAATCCCAAGTACACAAGAGGAGGAAGGTTTTCAAAATCTCAGATTTTGAAAGCGTTTATCAGTCTGGGTCAAACTTAGACCACTTATTGGGTAATCCAAAAGATAAGGTGGAAACACTTGAAAAGTGAGGAATATATGAAATTAGTTGTAATGATTGTAATTAGACAGATATGGGCCAAACCAGGCGTTCCATAAAAACAAGGTTCGAAGAACACTTAGCACATTTGAAATATGGTAGGTTAGATGAATCGTGTGTATCCGAACACATGTTCAATCACAGTTATAACACACATATTAATAACTTCAAATTAGTTAATGATGTTAGAAAATTAGATGCATATAAAAGCTTACAGATATTCAAAAATAGAGATGGAGTAATGACCCTAATAGCACACAACGTCCTAGGGACGTCCCTATTTGGTACAATTCACGTCCGAATGTCCCGAACCAAAAATAGGTGTCCTTGGGACGTCCCATCCCGTACATCTCATGCAATGTTCGAGCAAGGACGTCCACGGAATGTTCCAGTTGGTACATTATTCCGAATGTCTTAGAAATAGCATCCCTTAGACGTCCCTTATAGTACATATTGTAGAATGTCCTAGAAATAACGTCCTATGGACGTCCCAGTCGGTACTTTCAATATGTTGTCCCTGCGAGGACGTTTACTTACACCTCGCCGACGAATGATTGCTCGTAGGCTATAAGTACTCCTTTTCAATGTCCTTCACGTAAGTCCATTGGACATCCGTGGGAAACTTTTTGGGGACCGTCTACGGACCATCAACTCAACTGGATGTCCTGATCAGTTATGCAAGATCTGGTTCTAAAAGGACCCGGAAAAATTCAAATTCAAGAATAATTCGTACGTCCCTGGGACATCCTATGGACATACAATTGATATCCCTCAGCGTTGCTGATAGGTTGTCCTATGGATGCCCTAAGGATCTCCTCTGTAGTGCTTGATGAGGAAAACTGTAGGATTTAGGTATTCGATAGTCGTCCCAGGGACATCCCTCAAGGACGTCCCTAGTTGGTCCTCAAGTGGGACATTTGTGCGTCTCACAGACGTCCAATGGACGTTCACGGTACAAAATTCGAGCGTCCCATGGACGTCCTGAATGTCCCGAAAGGACCACTAGGATAGAGCATTTAGTTTTAATCTTCTCCTGAAGATGCTAACATAGTTAGCGAAACACGTGCCTAGGTGTATAAAATCGGTTTGGGTAGTGGTAAAACAGTTTGTAGTGTATTATCGTGCCAAAAAGGTTCCAGTCTTCGATATACACGCTGATTCACGATGGAAGGCGTTTCTGGAGAACTTAACTTGGGATTATTCTGAAAATTTGATGCCTTGGATGATTAGTTGTGCTCTATCGACCTAAAATTTTCTCAGCGCTGCGACGTTGCCGCTTATATTGAAAAGTAGCAACAACTTTGATTCTCTGAATGAGGCACTCTGTATATTATTCCATTTCCAGATTTTTCCGGAAGAGCTGATTTCATTGACCTATAACACTTGGGGTCTAGCAGTAACAATTACAGAGATATAGGGTGTGAAAAATATTTTTTTAAAATTATTTTGTGTCGAAACTAGAATGGCTTTCATGTCCCTATCTCAACTTTTCATTTACTATCGATTGATATTTAATTGAAATAGGTACAGGGTGGTTCATAATTAAGATGTTCAACCACCCTGTATCTATTTCAATTGTATATAAATTGAAAGGACATGAAAGGTTGAGATAGGGACATGAAAACCGTTTCGACTAGTTATAAATAGTTTTGACACAAGAAATTCATGAAGTTGAAAAATCTCGATTGTTCACACCCTATATCTTCGTTATCATTCCCGCTAAACCCCAAGTGTGATAGATCGATGAAATCAGCTTTTTAGGAAGAATCTGAAAATGAGATATTATATAGGGAGTCCCACTCAAAAAATCAAACTTTTCAATATGAGCGGCAACGTCGCAGTGTTGAAAATATTTCAGGTGGATAGAACACAAATAATTAGCCAAGAAATCAAAGTTTCACTTTTAATATCACGAAACCTTCAATTATAAAGTGGTATTCGGTAGGAAAATTTACATGTTGATGGTTGTTTGTGATGAAATGTAAGAACTAACGTATAGTAACAACATGTCGTGATTTTGTAAATTTCGAATTTGCAAGTATACCTACATAATATCATATGGCAAACTGTTGATGAATGATTTTTATCTATTGACTTATAGAATGAACTCGAAATAATCTGAAGTTGAATTTAAATGTCATTCAACCTATAAACGTCAAAAAATGTCCAGTGTAACTTCATGCTCCGTCGATCCCTCAAGGAGGAGGAGAAAATTTCCAAGAAATTTGTTTAGTTGCTATGGTAACGATACGAAATACAGGCTTCAAATTGATCGAAAATATTTGGTGTGCAATTTTCAGTATAATCGTACGTTGCGTTCTTCAGAAACGTCTAACGTTCCATCCTACGTGAATCAGCCTGTATATCAGGTGATGAATTTCCAATTTTTCCTGCACTATAAACTCATTAATATCGTATAATTCGATAAGAAACACGAGATTGAATGGATATCACACAGAATCGATGAAAACCTGGTAGATATTATTTGTGCTTTATAATGAATTCGGATATTGTCGGGAGCTCTCGTCGGCAAATTGGAAAAATTAATTAATTTCATATTCGCTCATCATCGAATTTCGTCCATCGGAAATTGCTGATCCGTTCTTCAAATTGTTGGATTTTCTCTTTTGTCGAATTATTATGGAAATTGAAGGTCAATCACTCTACTACGAGAAGGATTTGTTCAGGATAGAAATATATGAGAAATCACCGAACAGGATCTGATAACAATTAGTTGGAATCTAGAGAAACGTAGGTTGAGATGATGAAAAAAATGGATTTATTGACTTACATAATAGCCTGGGAGACAGCGACACTCGTCAATGTCATATTCGATGAAGATTGGTTCATTTTATCATCTGTTGTAATATTTATTTTCATTTAGTTATTTATTGAACAAATAATTTTCAGCCAGATTTGGCTCTGGTATAAAGTATTACCATAATTTGATATTGGTAGGTAGTTTATACAGTGTGTCCCACTTACCATGCTCACCATGGGTATCTTTTTAACGGTGAGAGATACGAGGTCGGTTAAATGACACCAAATGTGGAGTTTGTCAAGGCCAACTATAATGAGGAAAAATATTTTGATAAAATCTATTCGTTTTTGTTAAATTCACATTCCCATGGCAGTTTTTCAAAGTGATTTCGAAAAAAATATGAAATTTATACCAACTCTTCTAGAATTTGAGATATCAGCACCAACTTTAGTTTCTCAAATGTGGGTCATAGCTCACTATGACTTAGTTACAAATAACTTTTTTTTCTCTTACAGATGATATGTCGCAGTAATAGTTTTGTGATGATAACAACGGAGTTATCGTCATTTATACAAAAACAAAAGATTTTTCGGAAGCCGCCATCTTGAATTTATGAATTTTAACAAAAAAATCATGATCTCCGACCTCAAAAACCCCCACTTACCAATTTTGAATGGAATCGGACCAAATCTTATCCACAATACATTCTGAAATTTTGTTGAAATTAAAAAAAATGGCTGCTCCAAGATGGCGGACAAGATTTGGTCCGATTCCATTCAAAATTGATAAGTGGGGGTTTTTGAGGTCGGAGATCATGATTTTTTTGTAAAAATTCATAAATTCAAGATGGAGGCTTCCAAATAATTGTTTGTTTTTGTATAAATTAATGACGATAACTCCGTTGTTATCAACACAAAACTATTACTGCGACATATCATCTGTAAAAGGAAAAAAAGTTATTTGTAACTAAGTCATAGTGAGCTATGACCCACATTTGAAAAACTAAAGTTGATGGTGATATCTCAAATTCTAGAAGAGTTGGTATAAATTTCATATTTTTTTCGAAATCACTTTGAGAAACTGCCATGAGAATGTAAAATTCCTATTTGAATATTTTCATAAATAAAGAAGTTACGAAGGAGACAAGAAAATGATCAAAATCTGTTTTTTGCCTATAAAACAAAAACGAATAGATTTTATCAAAATATTTTTTCACATTATAGTTGGCCTTGACAAACTCCACATTTGGTGTCATTCAACCGAACTCGTATCTCTCACCGTTAAAAAGATACCCATGGTGAGCATGGTAAGTGGGACACACTGTAGAGTTTAGCTAAGAACAAGAATGAGAATCTTTTTTGTCCGAGTATGAAGCTAGCGGCGTCAAGATGAAACAAGTTATATTGTCTAGTTTCATGATTATCAATTTCAGAATTCCGTATCAAAATAATATTCAGCTTGAATTTTTTATTTTGAAGTTTAATATATTTTCAACGTATTTTCACTTATAATATCACGAGAGCTTCAATTATTTCCGGAAATTTTTTGAGAACACGAATATTAGACGAGGGAGAATTTTCTAAATATTCGTGTTCGAAATAATTTCCGGATATTAATTGAAGCTGAAGTGGTATTCGGTAAGAAGAGTTCACAATGGAATATTATTGAGAAATTACTTAGATAATGACGATTCTTGATGGTTTTGACATTTGAATAAAAGGCTTTTGTATGTTAACTCAGAAGAATAAATCATGTTGAGCTACATGCAGCTACCTTTGGAGAGATAAATTCTCGATATGGCTTGCAAAAGGTAGGTAAATACATTGAATCGTTGACATATGTCGGGAATTTTCAAAAAAAATATTAACCTCCCCGCTAACGAACTTATTCAAGTCAAAGTCTCCACTCTGTATATTCTGTTTTATTATTATTTATCGATAAAAGGTTAGTGTGGAGCATATCAACAAAATCCACTCCTGCCACCTCAATCGCGGGACAAGACCCCAATAAACTTAGCAGAACCATTTCAACATTTCAGATTCGCAATAGTCCTATGATTTATTACCATATTCGCGAATACCACCCTTCATTTAACAGAGGGAACCAGCGGTTAAATATCTGGGAGTAACCCTAGATGCTAGGCTAACCTGGAATACTCAACTGCGAAAGACTGTCAGCAAAGGCAAAATGGCACTAATGGCTTCTCGGAGAGCGATTGGTAACACATGGGGACTGAAACCACGCATGGTACATTGGCTATATACTGCTGTGGTGAGACCAATGATTGTATATGGATCGCTTGTCTGGTGGCCTAAGACTGAACAGAGATCAGCTTTAATGGAGCTTTCAAAACTCCAGATATTAGCTTGTCTCTGCATCACAGGTGCAATGCGCAGCACTCCTACCGCTGCTATGGAAACCATACTCAATATTCCACCTCTTGAAATCTTCATCAAGGCGGAAGCGAGGATGGAGGCATACAGACTGGAGTGTACCGGCAACTGGTATGCTCGGGGTGACTCCCTGGGACATACAAAAATAATCAGCCAAGTTTCAAGCCCACTAATGGATATGGAAAGGGACAAAATGCTGCCTAGAAATAACTATTACAGACCCTTCAACACTCAGCTCTACTGGGATGAAAGGGTCTTGACTAACTGTCAGGAAGGCACGTTAGTATGGTACACTGACGGTTCTAAGACAGATGAGGGCACGGGAGCCGGAATATATGGAGATAGACCCAGAACCAGGATGTGTGCTTCCTTGGGGAGGTATGCTTCAGTATTCCAGGCAGAGGTGCATGCTATTGAGGCATGCCTGAGAGAGAATATCGTAAGAGGATACAGAGGTAAACAAATCCTCATATGCTCAGATAGTCAGGCGGCCATTCAATCTCTAACATGCAATAAAATCAGATCAAAATTGGTCTGGGATTGCCTTCAAAGCCTGCTAACCCTGGCTAACCACAACAAGGTAACTCTTCAATGGGTGCCAGGGCATAAGGGAATTGAAGGCAATGAAGCAGCTGACGCTCTTGCCAGGCAAGGGTCTGCGACGTTGTTTATGGGGCCGGAACCTGTGTTCGGTATCCCCAAAACCTCAATACGCGGCTGGCTGGCAAGGTGGATGCAAGAAAGACATCAGGCATACTGGAACAATGTCCCAGGACAAAGACACAGTAAACTGATGGTTGGAACACTGTCCAAAACAGTGATTAACGACATTCTGAGCCTAAACAGAAGTCAGATCAAACAAGTGACGGGACTAATAACCGGTCACTGCCCCTTGAGGAAACATATGCATCAAATGGGCATCTATACAGACGAACCCATATGCAGACTATGCAATGAGGAGGAGGAAACTGCCACCCATGTAATACTGGAGTGCGAAGCACTAGCGCGTTGGAGATACAACCTTCTGGGAGCAGTAAACTCTCAAGAGGCATTTTCAAAGAATGATCTGGTGAAGAGGCTGCTAAACCTCATCAAGGTAGCGAACCTGTTCACCTAAGTCAACAGCATTATCAGGAATACAATAGGCCCAAAGGCTGCAGTGTTTTGGGCTTCAAACCCTGACTGATCATTCTGCTATTAATCAATCAATCAATCAATCAACGGCTCTCCTAACTTTATGTCAACAGAGACATCGACAAATCGAAACTAGCTGAACATATCCTTACTGAAGATGGACAACATATGTCAGAGTGAAATGATATTAAAATCATTGGAATGGAAGATAACAACCAGAAGAGAAAAATCGAGGAATCTGCTTGCATTCTTCTGAACGGAGACAATAGCATTCCTTCCTGTTCAGTTGATATAGATAGAACATGGTATTCACTACTGAAATCTGAAAATGAAAATGGCAAATTCGAGCATATGTAACTCATTTGATTACCAACGTCACCAATTGTCACTGAGAACTGAGAAGTGGCGAGACAAATAGGAATTTGCCATACCAAAAGAAATCCTTGTTTATGTTGAACACGGAAGCAGATTCGTTCCCGAATCGTCCAAAGATAAGTGAAAATATGATATTTTTTCTATATTATACCTTTGTTTCTCTTCTCCAAACCGTTTTCAATACAAATTGTCTCTGACAAGCTAGTGGATTTTTCTTTAAGGCTCTCTGATAGGAACGCAGTGACATTTTGGGGCAAATCATCTGATTTGTCCTCACTACACGTATATTGAAATAGTATATTCATATTTCATGGTTTACTTGTAGTACCACTCTGTAGCGTATAGACGTAAGGGCCTGTACGTGTGACTATAGATGGCAGTGTGTGTCGCGATCTCTTGATCTTACCTCAGAGCTTTGCCACTAGATGGCTACAACATGACTAGAACTTCATGTTATACCCTGCGTCTTCGAAATGGGTGATATACCCGAAGCGTAAAGTTGTCCCAGTTGTCAGCAGACCGAGCTGCTGATGAGACCTGGCGGGTCGAAACAGTACTGTCTCGCTCTTGCTTACAATTGGGGCAACTATGTTCATCCTGGATCTCTTAGTTATGAGATTTAGCAGTTTTATTCATATTTTTATTCTAAAGAGACGAAGAGAGAAAATCCCAAAATAATCTGGAATAATTAATGTACCACCTCCTCGATCAACCTACAGACAGTATTGAGAATTTATCATTGTGAAAACTTCAAGAATACCATAATTTATTACTATTTAATCACTAACTAATAACTAGAATCACGAATTTTTCACTCATCATTCATCATTACTAGTTCATTTCTAATTAACTACCACATTATCAAATTTGTAACCCTTCTTTCTCCATCAGAAAATCCCAACGGCTCTGCTAGCTTTATGTCAACCTAGCAGAACCAAAGCTAAACATGTATTTTCACAAAAATTTCACAAAAATTTCAAATATAACATAAGTTCAACATTCATCAACACACTTTTGTTATTTCATTTTCTACTTCTTTTTGGTTTGACTATCCATAAAATCGTGTTTCTTCAGTTTTCAAAATATACTATCAATTTTCTACTCCTTTTCAGTTTGGCCTTGAGTTTGGCTATCTATTGAAGAGTGTTTCATTATAGTTTTTCAAACCAATATTTATTACAAAGCTAGTTCGTCATATTGGATCCGCTATCTTGAATTTCCCAGTTTTGGAGAAAAAGATCATATTCTCCGACCCCAAAAACCCCCAAATTCAAATTTTGAATACGTATCATGATCACAAAACACGACCGTCATCTTCAATCGCCTAATTGTTACGTTGGAATCATAATCTCCGACCCCGAAAATCCCAGATACCAATTTTGAATAGAATTGGATCATAATAACAACTTGTTCGCTATATCGGTTCCACCATCTTGAATTTCTCAATTTAGACGAAAGAATCATAATGTCCTACCACGAAAACACCCATATACCAATTTTGAGTAAAATTGGAACATTAGGTACAAAACCTGTCCGCCATATTGGATTTGCCATCTTGAATTTCCAAATTTTGATGAAAGAATTATAATTTGTGACCCCAAAATCCCCAGATTCAAATTTTGGATGGAATCGGATCATAATTACAAAAAACTCGCCTGCCATATTGGATCTCCCATCTTGGATTTCCAAATTTTTAATGGAAGAATCATTATCTCCGAGTCCTAAAATCCCCAGATACCAATTCTGAATAGAATCTGATCAAAATTAAAAAACTCGTCTGTGATATCACATCCGCCATTTTGAATTCCTTATTTCGATGAAGAAATCATGATCTCCGATCTCAAAAGTCCCCAGTTACCAATTTCGATAGAATCTGACCATAAATACAAAATTCGTCTGCCATATATTGGATCCTCCATCTTGAATTTCCAAATTTCGACAGATGAATCTTAATCTCCGACCCCAAAAACCTCCAGATACCAATTTTGAATGGAACCGGCCCATAATCGAAAAACTGCTATATTGGATCCGCCATTTTGAATTTCCTATTTTTGACGAATGAATCATAATCTTCGACCCCAAAAATCCCCAGATACCAATTTTGAATATAATCGGACCATAAATAAAAAAACTCGTCCGCCATATTGGATCCGCCATTTTGAATTTCCCAATTTTGATGAATAAATCATAATCTCCGGCCTCGAAAACCCCCAGATACCAATTTTGAATGGAATCTGACCATAATTACAAAACTCGTCCGCCATATAATAATGGATCCGCCATCTTGAATTTCCAAAATTTTACTAAAGGATCATAATCTCCGACTCCGAAAACCCCCCAAATACCAATTTTGAATGAAATCGGATAACAATACTCGTCCGCCATATTGGAGCCGTCATCTTGAATTTTCGATTTGGAAAATAGATTACGACCGATTCTCATATCTACCGAACACGCACAAAAAATTTCATACTAACACTAACACCGTGACCGGGACAGGAGAATTGTATACATATTATATTAGATTTGATTACTAACTTGTTCAGTTCTCCCAGGTTGAGATCGAGATTGACAAATCGGCCTCTTTTTCATCAAATGAGGCATTTTCAAAAAAATGAATTTTCAGCTATGGTTCTGCTAGGTTGACATAAAGCTAGCAGAGCCGTTGTTTTTTTCTGATGAAATAAGGGTTGCAAATATGCGGATGTGGAAAAAAAAAATAGAATTGAACTAGTGACTTATTGATGACTCAATAGAATGTTCATTAACATGTGATTAGATTATTGGTTCTGCTAGTTTGAGATCGAGATTGACGAATTGGCGGTTTTTCCATTGAATGATGAGTAAAAAATTCGTGATTATAGTTATAAGTTAGTAATTAGATAGTTATAAAACGTGTTTATTTTTTTGAATAAATCACAAATCATCAATCTGGTACATATCCGTACGCTGAATGTCATTTTAGTTATGTGAGTAGAAAAACTTGTTTATCATCAGCTAGAGTATGATCATGGTTTACCGCACTCCCTACCCTGAATCTATTCATTGGAAGGATTTTGACAGTCTGAAAACAACCAATTGAAATGACAATGGAATCTGTATTAAAGCAAGCAAGCAAGTTCTAAGCTTGGACGTTTTTCTATCTTCACATTTTTGAAGTGGACATTCCGAGTTTTTTTTCCATGTGAACATATTCTGGAACGAACATATTAGCTGACTATGCAGCATTATTGCTATGGACTTCTGTTTATACTAAAATATAGTGGTTAGGCCATAGTGGAAATTGAAGATGGTGTGCTCGACAGAAAGCTCAAACTCGTCTTTTTCTGCGCATGACGTCAACTGGGATATAACTGTCATTGTAATTATTGGTTTTCGTGATCGATGTTCTAAAATTGAATGAGATAATTTCGAAATACCCACTTCTTTCGTTTCTGGTTATGAAAATTCCAACTAATATAAAAAGGCACAGATATTGAATTCCTCTGTTTTTCCAAGAATGGAGATCTAATGAAACGATGAGTGAAAGCTTGCTGCCGACCGAAAATGAACTAGAATAATGGCACCTACCTCACCTATTCACCTATTATATTATCATCATTGTGTTCGAAATTTTCCATGCAAAATGTTCTCAAACAAGTTTGAAAGTACAGTTGTTGAAATACACACCTCCAAAAAATCACGAATATTTGAAACAAGATGCCATTCCTACAGAACATCTCCCGTCGAATATTAAGTTAGAAATAAATGAGAATCAATTCAGAATACTTGATTTTTCACAATATACAGTCTGTCCAAGATAAGGTTGAACAGCATGGGGATCTCGGAAACGGTAGGAAATACGAAGTCGCTTAAATGGGGAAAAAGTTGCGCATTCGGAGGCTCATATCAAGAGCCTTCGAAAATTTTGAAAATTATTTTTAGTTTTTGAGTTATATCGAAAAAAGTGAATTTTTGGAATTTCTATTTTATTTTTTTTCTCCGTTATTATCAGCGATACAGGAAAACTGAAAATATTTTTTCATTGCAACTTTTGATGAGGTTTAACGTGGTGATACCGATTTTGTTATGCGACGTTTCGTATTCGTGGAACCATCATCAACTTTTGTTTTTTAAATACGGTCCTGATAATTTTTTTACAGATTCTGAAAGGTTTTTTTATTCTGAATTCAACAATTTACTATACAAGGAGATTCGTATGTGTTTCGACCTATTTCTATCCATCATCAATGTTTTTTCGAACTTCCAAAAGAAAAAAAACCATCATTTCCACTTATTTCTTATCATTTAGTGTCAAACTTGATGGATTAGTTATTCAATACTGAAAAGTGAATGAAAAATATTTCACTACATCATTCGATCAATGCAGCGTTTAAAATTGTTGATGAATTCTTACACGAATTACTTTAACAACTTAACTTTGACAATACCTATAGAGACATTCATAACAAATGTTCAAAATGATAACCATTATTTTCTGAACAAAGATATCCTCTTCTCACAGTTGTTTCTAAGACATTGCTAAGCATTTCTGGGGTTATTCTATTGAATGCTTCGAAGACACTGTCCCTTAGTTCTTCTTCATCCTCAAAGTTATTTGCGTGTACAAAGTTCGATATATCCCCTAAGAAAAAATCCAGCTGTGTCAAATCAGGCGACCGCGCCGGCCAAGGAATAAAACGCACGGACTTCTCTGGAATTATGTACCGGAGCTCCATCTTGTTGAAACCAACAGTTCTGAACTTCCGCAATCGGTAAATCATCCAGAGCTTCCTCAAGATGATTCTCAAGCGAATTTCTATAACGTTCGGAAGTCTGTGTTTCATGGTAAATAGAAGGAACAATAATTCGTGTACCAAATATTGCAACCCACATATTAAAGCCGAAACGGTGTTGGTGTCTCGCTGTAATGTATAAATGTTCATTTTCTCGTGAACAATAATGTGTATTTTTTCTATCGAAGCTACCATGATTAGTGACCATGCTTTCATCAGTCCAGATGATTGTTCGAAAGAAATCTGCAAAATTTCAACATTTCCTGGTATACCACTCACAGAATGTCTTGCGCCTTTCGTCATCGCCTGGTTTTAGCGCTTGACATATTCTGAATTTGTATGGATGGAATTTTTGTTTCCGCAAAATGAAATGGGTTGTTGATTGAAACCAGTTGATGAGGTATTAGTGTGTTGACTAATTTTCCTTCAAAATAAGTGGAACTGATGGCATTTTTCCTTTGGAGTTTCGAAAAAACATTGATGATGGCCAAAAACAGGTCGAAACACAAATGAACCACCTTGTATAATATATGGTTGAATTCAGAATAAAAAAACCTTTAAGAATCTGTGAAAAAATTATCAGGACCGTATTTAAAAAACAAAAGTTGATGATGGTTCCACGAATACGAAACGTCGCATGAAAAAATCGGTATCACCACGTTGACCGTCATTAAAAGTTGCTATGAAAAAGTATTCTCAGTTTTGCTGTATCTCTAATAATAACGGAGAAAAAAAATAAAATAGAAATTCCAAAAATTCACTTTTTTCGATATAACTCAAAAACTAGAAATAATTTTCAAAATTTTCGAAGGCTCTTGATATGAGCCTCCGAATGCGCAACTTTTTCCCCATTTAACCGATTTCGTATCTCTTACCGTTTGCGAGATCCCCATGCTGTTCAACCTTATCTTGGACAGACTGTATAAATTGCAGGAAATATTTGAATAACAAAACGGCAAAAAATGTTACTTCTGTTATCGATGTCAAAGCAGAAGCAACGTCAACGTTGTTAACTGCTGAATTTTAATCTGTCAGAATCGATATAGTGGTGGATCATTCGATGGGATTGGCAATGCATGATAAATCTTATGTATTTGCTATTTGCGATTTCAAATTACCGAAGGATCACAAATTCTTGAATCACTGGAATAGTAAAATCGGAGGGATAAGATGAATTCAATTTTTTCTAGACAGATCGAGAATCATAGAACTTTCAATAAACTTATTTGAATTCATAGCGCACGCCAATGGCGAAGGTATCTGTCTTTGACTAGCAGCTGATATTGGTATCCCAAATGACGTCACATAATATGCGCATAGGCACACCATCTTCTTCAATTTCCACTATATTGTGACATTCCCATTTTTCCCCCTGTAGTATTCAATTGAAAAAGGTGTGGAAAACACACAACGAACTCACCGTCACGACGTACGACAGTCCGTCCCACGTCATCCTAGCCACCGAGTCCTTCCTCCGCAGCGAAGTCCCCGCCTCCGCCGCCGCCGGTAGTACCCGCCCCGTCGTCGAATCCGGCGAATCGCCGGGCAGCACGTCGGGCCGCCCCGTCGCCAGCTGCCCCGCCTCTCGGCTGCTGGGCCCCGCCCCCCGGCCGGGCCCCGCCTCCGAAACGGTGCGACGGTGCTGCGAGAAGCGGCTGATCGTCGGCGTGCAGTATTCGTCCTTGAGGGGGCCCATCGTCCTGGAATATCCAACAAAAAGAACATTGAAGGATGTTTGAGAATGTTTCATTATACGGGTGTTTCATTGGGAAAGGTAAAAAATTCGACTGTGGATATGGGTCACTGAGGTAATTTCAAAAAACCCATGGTTGATGGGTCTTCGACTTCTCATAACGGAGATACAGGATGTTTTATCGATTTTGTCCATATCTTCATTGTCTCATAACTTTCCAACCAACCTGTATATATTTTTAAAAATTGGTACACTTGGTCAATCTACCCTATGGAATTGATTGAGGCAACAACAAAAAATAAAATCCAGGTCCGGCTTCACTTTAAATTCACAAATTCTTTCTGCCAGAAAACAACACCCTATACATTCGAATCTCTCATTTTTTTTGCAATATCTGAAGAGAACATCAAAATTTATATTCAACGATGTGCTTTTTATTCGTGCACAGACAATTTCAACCATTCATATTATGTGTTCAAAATATTATTTTTGCTCATTTTGGGGTACAAAATTGGAATCAGACGAGATTTATTAATGTTATTACTTCCTATTCAAAATACGTGGAGATTACATTTAGAAGGAGTATTTCATATCGTTCTTTGTTTCAGACTTAGTTGCAGGTCCATCATCAAAACTATACAGGGCTTTTCACGATAAGCGTTAATTAGATGTTTCGGGCAAACCAGGCAGCGGATAAATCTGAAATTTCGATGGTATGTATAAATTAACATAATCTACACTACTGAAATATTTGAAACGATCCGGCCTTGCCGCTTCTACTAGAAAGTAGCAGCAACTTCGATTTTTCAAATGGGACACCCTGTATTTCATTACATTCAAGGTCTAGCGGGACTGATAACTGAGATATAGGATGTGGAAAATCGAGATGTTTCAACTTTAGAAATGTTTTGTGTTGAAACTATTTATTATTGCATGGTCAAAACGGCTTCAATGCCCCTATCTCAACTTTCCAATCGATATTAAATTGAAACAGATACAGGGTGGTGCAGAAATCTGAATTATCAACCATCCTGTATTTGTTTCGATTGAATGTCGATAGATACAAAGTTAAGATAGGGACATAAAAGCCGTTTTGATCAATATTACATATTTTCGCAAAATAACTCTAAAGTTGAAACATCTCGATTTTCCTCACTCTAAATATCTCAATTATTAGTCCCACTGGACCCCAAACTTTGTGAATCGATTAAATCAGCTTTCCAGGAGGCATCCAGGGTGTCCCATTTGAAAAATCAAAGTTACTGTTACTTTCGAGTAGAAGCGGCAACGCCGGATTGTTCCAAATATTTCAGACGTGTAGATCATGTTAATTTATACATACCTTCGTATTTTTAGATTCATCCGTTGCCTGGTTTGCCAGAAACATCTAATTAACGCTTATTGTGGAAAGCCCTGTATAGTTTTGATGACGGACCTGCAACTAAGTCTGGAACAAAGAACGATATGAAATACTCCTTCTTAATGTAATACTCAAGTATACTGAATAGGAAGTAATAATAGTTATTTTTGTATCTAGAGCGCAAAATGCTACTTTGGTGATCGAGATCTGATTTTTTTAACGAGGCGTAGCCGAGTTAAAAAAATAGTCGAGATGACCAAAGTATTTCGCGCTCGAGTTGCAAACAAAATTTTTTCTACAAACGTCAAAAAATATAGTTCTAAAGTGAAAATATGCTCAGCTCGATATAAAAAATAGTGTTGAACTGGCTTAAAAGGTCTTCCCCTATCCTCCCTAGGTACGCACGATGTTCCACGAACATAATAGGAATTTCCTTTCGTGCGCTCCAAGAGAAAAAACAAAGTTATTGTTGAACATTCAGAAATAAATGATTTTGTGGATGTCTGCTCGATTGAGGAACATAAAGTTGAAATATAAATATCTCATATATTTTACATAACAATGCGCGAAGTAGGTACTTCGCGCACTGTTTTACTTCGCGCATTGTTTTTTGCAAGGAATCATGGTAACGTAGGAAACTGAAAAAAAGTGTCACTTCGCAATTTGTTATCAATGCGCGAACCTTGTCATTTTTTGACGTTTGTAGAAAAAATTAGTAAACCTCGTCTGATTCCAATTTTGTACCCCAAAATGAGCAAAAATAATATTTTGAGCACATAATATGAATAGTTAAAATCGTCTGTGCACGAATAAAGAGCACATTGTTGAATAGACATTTTGATGTTCTTTTCAGATATGGCAAAGAAAATGAGAAATTCGAATGTATAGGGTGTTGTTTTCTGGCAGAAAGAATTTGTGAATTTTAAGTGAAGCCGGACCTGGATTTAATCTTTTGTTGTTGCCTCAATCAATTCCACAGGATAGATTGAGCAAGTGTACCAATTTTTAAAAATATATACAGGTTGATTGGAAAGTTATGAGACAATGAAGATATGGACAAAATTGATAAAACATCCTGTATCTCGGTTATAAGAAGTCGAAGACCCATCAACCATGGGTTTTTTGAAATCACCCCAGTGACCCCTAATCACAGTTGAATTATTCACCTTTCCCAATGAAACACCCTGTATTGAAAAGGAATATACTCAGATATATATTCATGACCACAAAAAAATTGATATACACAGGGTGAGTCATGAGGAACTGTACATGCTCCTACTACGAATAGTGGCACCTGAGTGGAATACCGAATGACTATCAGAAAGTGTCTCTGCCTCTTTTTAGATAATCTATAGGGTGATTTATGGAATATGGCCAAAACTTCTTTCAATCATAGCTTTCCAACAGTTCTTTCGATTCCTTTCATTTTTCCATGGATTATTATGCTGTCACTCAGCAATCAACCGATGTATTCAGGATCGTGAAAATCCAGGACCGGCCTTGAGAAATTCTGCGAATTTGGTTCATATAAAAAATTCCACCCTGTATTAGGTTTTAGTAAACTGTGATATGGAATTTTTGAAGTTGATGAACAGGCAACCAAAATGAAGTATTTCAAATTTACCTCACACTTTCATTGGATTTCTTAGAAAATGAGTAATTCATACTACACGCGAAACTTGGGCAACAAATGTATTAATTTGAAAATTAATACTTCGCAATGCATGAATTTCACGAATAAAAGTTACGATAAAATTATTCTCAATTCTTCAGCTCAACAATAATCAACATTCTTCTATTTCCAGGGTTGGATTCAGTAATTTTTTGGTAGAGGGTAATAATCACCAAAAATTCCACCCTGTATATGATTTTTGTAAACTGTGACATGAAATTTTTGAAGTTGACAAACAAGCAACCATAATAAAGCATTCCAAATTGTCCATACTGTTTAAATGAATTTCTTCAAATAATAAGATCACAATTATTACCAAACGCGAAACTTTATCAAAAAAAAAGAATTAATTTTGAGATAAATACTACGCAACGCTTCAATTTCACGTATAAAAGCAAGATTAACATCAATTCCAATTCCTAATCTCAATGATAATCAACATGACTATAATTTCTAGGGTTGTATTTCTTTTTCTTGTGGAAAGTAATAATCATCCTGTATGATGTTATAGTAGGTAATGTGATGGACGAATGTTATTGCTTGAATCATTCATTGAAACATCAAGTGAAAGACAGTTTGAAATATGGTGAGTACTATTACGATTTCAAAAATGCTGATGTTATAGGACTAAACAACTATTTTGCTGCTATACGTTGGAGTGAATGTCTGAACAATAGAGATATAAATATCGCCACATTAGAATTTTATAATATTTTGAATATGGCTATAGCATTATTTGTGCATCTCAAAAAATATAGGAATTCGTCTTTTCCCAAATGGTTTTCAACGGAACTTAGACACTTGATTACACTTAAAAAAATTGCTCATCAGCAATATAAGGCTAGCAAATGTGCTCTTGATTACCAACACTTTTCAGAACTCAGGACTTCATGCAAGAATTTATCAAAAGTTTGTTATGAGAACTATATTTTCCGCATCGAATATTCATTGAATAATAACCCTAAATATTTTTGGCAATATTTGAAGAGTAAATCGTCCACAAATACAATTCCAGATACAATGTTTCTTGATGATAATACTGCAGAAAATGGTGAGCAGATTGTACAATATTTTGCAGATTATTTTTCAACGGTTTATGTAAAACCATCAATAAATTCAAACTGTGATGATTTTCAAGGATTTAACAACTTCTATATTTCTAATCCGGTGTTGAATAGCTACATGATTTATGAGAAAATTTCCAAGTTGCCCAATAAATTGAGTAGTGGTCCAGATGGAATTCCTAATATGTTTTTGAAATACTGTATTTGCTCCTTAACTCCTGCGTTACTTGTATTATTCAAGCTCTCACTAGATACGGGCATATTTCCTGATGCTTGGAAAGATAGTTTTATTATCCCAATTTTCAAATCCGGAGACAGAGAAAATATCAAAAATTATCGGGGCGTTTGTAACCAATCTGTGATTCCAAAACTTTTCGACTCTTTAATTGCCGATCAACTCAATTATTGTTGTAAAGAGCTGTTAATCAGTAACCAGCATGGATTTTCAAGGAACAAGTCCACTGTCACAAACTTGCTAGTTTATGAGACCAAAATACTAAATGCTTTGGAAAATAAATATCAGGTTGACGCTATTTATACTGATTTTTCTAAGGCATTTGACAGAGTAGATCATTCCATTCTTTTGTCTAAACTAGGAGCTTTTGGATTTTCTGATTGGTTTTTGAAATGGTTGAAAAGCTTCCTAATAGGCCGTAGACAGTGTGTTCGAGTTGGCTCGTTCAAATCCAGTCATATACAGGTTTCATCAGGAGTACCTCAAGGTTCTCATTGTGCTCCCATTTTGTTCAACATTTTTGTGAATGATATCAGTAGATGTTTTGTGAACTGCGAGTTTCTATTATTTGCTGACGATTTGAAACGATTTGAAATTATTTCGACCAATAAATTCAAAATTTGACCAAATCAATTTACAAGAAGATTTAAACAGATTGAATAATTGGTGTATGGAAAATAATCTGCCTCTAAATATCAATAATAGTATATTATGTAACAAGTGTTATAAACGTCCTTTTATTAACGAGTAGTTTAGGCACGAGCGGAGCAGAACGGAGCGAGTGTTTAATAAACGAGTGTCTAGAAGAGTTTATAAACGCGTTACATACTATGATTTTTCTACGAACTCCAAAAATTACATTAATTAACATACCTGCTATTCCTGCTAACCTACAAAATAATTCGAAAGGAATGGGAATTGAGAACATAATACATACAACTGCATGCAACCAGCGAGACACGTATGTGATATTGGTTGTAGATCTGTCCAGTCCATTGCTTACTAACCTTTGTTTCACGTTTATTGTCATGCTTAGCGCTGAATAAATAAATTGTTCTCAAAGATGGATGCTTCATTTTAACACTTCTTGGACGTATGTGAGTACCTGAACATTCTCTTCGATTTCACTCTCGTCTATTTTTCGCATATACTTTTAATGAAGAATTCCGATACAAACGAATATTGTTTGAATAATTCTGATACAAAATATGAAAATAACAGTTGACAGTTAATACAATTGACAGGCCAGACATGTCTCGAATTACTGAAGCTGTGTTTAATGAACTGCGTTGCCATGGTGATGTGTTTAAGAAATCGTGTTGCCATGGTAACGTGTTTAATATTTTGAATAAATCACAGATCGACAATCCGTGATTAATCGATCATTTAGCGTGGTACATATCCGTACGATAAATGCCATTTTAGTTATGTGAGTAGAAAAATGTTGTTTCATTATCTTTTTCAAGGGTTATAAGAAGTTTGATACTGTATATAGTATAAACAATAGTCCTCTCAGATACGTTCCAACTGTTCTAGATCTAGGGGTCACTTTTGATGAACAAATGAGATTTGTAAATCACATAAACACCATTTCAGTGAAATCATCAAAGATTTTAGGAATGATTATTCGTAATTGCTCTGAATTCTCAGTGGATTCTATAAGGAAGGTCTATATGTCATTGGTCATTTCTGAACTGACTTATGCATCTATTGTCTGGTCTCCTCTTTATCAGGTTCATAATATAGCCATGGAGAGAGTACAGAACAAATTTCTGAGGTATTGTGCCTTTAAATTGAACATTCGTTGGGAAAACCATCAATATATGCATATTATGAACGAAATTAACTTAATTCCATTGCGTAGTAGAAGACTCAAGTTAGATTTATGTTTTATCTTCAAATTATTGAATGGTGCTGTGAACTGTCCGGAACTACTGGAGTTAATTAAGTTTAATGTCCCAAATAGAGTCCTTAGATTTCCATATTTATTTCAAATACCATTTCATGTCACAAATTATGGACAGCATAATCCAATAGAAAGGACATTAAGATTCATAAATGAAAATAATTTAGATGTATTAGGATGTTCATTTAATAAGTTTAAGATGTCTTTGCGTGATAGCTTATAGCCTATTGTTTCGTTTCATGTTTTTATTCTTCTCTTTTCCTTATCGAAATTGTTAAGTGAGTACCTATGTGTTGAGACATGGTGTATATTAATTATATTCATTATATTCTTATATTCATACTGTATTCAAACTTGTAATGGGGGTTTCCCGTAAATAAATAAATAAATAAAAAAAAAAATATTCTGAGGTTTTTAATCGATTTGTAATAGAGATTCTGAGTATTTCTAAATATTCTAATTTCAGTTGATGACCCGCCGTCTGTTGAAAGAAATTGCCCGGAAAATTCTTGATTAGAATTTTCATAAAATTGCGGATTTCTAAAACACACTTCAAAAGATTTTTGCGTCAATGATTTCCAAGATTTGCACATACCATTATGATAAAATCATACAGTGTGACTAATGCTATTACCGTCTACCAAAAAATTACTGAATCCAACCCTGGATATAGAAGAATGTTGATTTTCAGTGAGCTGAAGAATAGGAAATGATGTTATTCTTGCTTCTATTCGTGAAATTTCAGCGTTGCGAAGTATTAATTTTCAAATCAATACATTTGTTGCCCAAGTTTCGCGTGTAGTATGAATTAATCATTTTCTAAGAAATTCAATGAAAGTGGGAGGAAAATTTGAAAAACTCCATTTTGGTTGCTTGTTCATCAACTTTAAAAATTCCATATCACAGTTTACTAAAACCTTATACAGGGTGAAATTTTTTATATGAACCAAACTGGCAGAATTTCTCAAGACCAGTCCTGGATTTTAACGATTATGAATACTTAAGTTGATTGCTGAGTAATAGCATAATAATCCATGAAAAAATGAAAGGAATCGGAAGACCTGTTGAAAAGTTATGATTGAAAGAAGTTTTGGCCATATCCCATAAATCACCCTATAGATTATTTTAGATGAGGCGGAGACACTTTCTGAAGGTCATTTGGTATTCCCCCCAGGTACCTCTATTCGTAGTAGGAGCATGTACAGTTCCTCATGACTCACCCTATACAAGTATACTTCTCCTATACATTTCAATCCTCATTTTAATATTGAACATAATATTTATTTGTAAGTTATATTTTCATATCATAATTCATCATATTATTCTATTCGATTTGAGAGATAATGTCAATTCTCAATTTCACAGGATTTTGATTTTTCTTGCTTTCTTTTTGGATATTTAACAGATATAATTCAATGTTCGACGTGGAGAATGATAAACTGGGCGTCAATTGAAACGTTAATAGTGAAATTTGGCATCAAGTTTGACTTCTCGTAATTTCTAAAATATTGAACCAATTTTGAATTGCCGCCCAGATTCTGAATGCCTTTTTCATCGTCTTTCGAACTGTTCCTTACAGCTTCTTCTAAATTGATCAGGACCCGTGATACAGGGTGAAACAAAGTTTCGTGCATTTTGAAAAAAATTTCTCCGCCCCCCCATTTTGTCGGAAGACCACGATGCTCATATTTTATTCGGGCATTTCATCAATACCAACCATACCTCGGGACGTTTTCGAGTTTTTGCCAAAAACTACTGTGGTTTCCGAAAAAAAAAATTTTTGTATTTTTTTAAATGGACTAATGTTAGAGGAGTTCCATAAATGGATGCTTTTATGCATTTCAGGAAATCGTTGGAGCAGATATGTAAACCAGGTTACTCAAAAACAATCAATAATTTATTACTTCGCAGTCTATGATGAAAGTGAGCAGTAAATCAACACATCTCATCAACAAATACAAACAAGGATACCTACCTTGTTTTTATAACAGCGTATTGTTGAAACAATGTAGGTATGCATAGAGGTTATATCAATTGCCAATTTTCATGAAAACGTCAGTGTAATTCGGGTCCTAAAAAATTTGAAGATGCCTCTTTCAAATCGGGTCGAAATGGAAAATATCATTTGGTAAGATCATTATAGTGATATAAACTATAATTCAGTACAGATAATTATTATATCAGGTTACGACGATTAGGATATACCCAAACTCATTTAAGTACCATTTTCAATAAGTCAGTCATGACAATAAATAGACTGATTCATCGTTTTGAGGATACAGGTAATCTAAAAAAAATGCAAACAAATTTTTTTTTTCGGAGACCACAGTAGTTTTTGGCAAAAAACGAAAACGTCCCGAAGTATGGTTGCTATTTATGAAATGCCTGAATAAAATATGAGCATCGTGGTCTTCCGACAAAATGGGGGGGGCGGAGAAATTCTTTTCAAAATGCACGAAACTTTGTTTCACCCTGTATCACGGGTCCTGATCAATTCAGAAGATGTTGTAAGGAACGGTTCGAAAGACGATGAAAAAGGCATTCAGAATCTGGGCGGCAATTCAAAATTGGTTCAATATTTCAGAAATTACGAGAAGTCAAACTTGATGCCAAATTTCACTATTAACGTTTCAATTGACGCCCAGTTTATTATGTGCATATTTTTATATTATGGAAGAGAATGGAAATTCCCTACTTCGGAAGATTTTGTTTTCAAATTCTTATCGTGTGTGTTCAATAGATGTAATTCAATGTTCGTCGTGGCATATAGCCAGGAAAGTAGTTGTTCTCCGTTGAATAAACCGAGAAAGGATCAATATTTTCATTACATGGAGAATGCGAATTCTCAATGTAATTCTTTATAAATATACAGGGTCGCTGATATGTATGGAAACAGGTGAATATCTCGGCAATCTGTTGTTAGATTTTTCTGAATTTATGTACAGTGTGATTTCAAAACGTGGCGGATTCGAAAATGTTATAGCCTCTGTTGCCACTTTTTCAGTTATTCCGGATTTTTAGTTACTTCCTTATTTTGAATGAAACACCCTGTACTTTCTTGGATTTCCAGATTCTCCTTGAAGAGCTGATTCCATCGATCTATCACACTTGAGGTCGAGCGGGAATGATTACATAGGTATAGGGTGTTTGAAATCTAGGTTTTTCAACTTCAAGATTTTTTTGTGTAGAAACTATCCATTATCGATCAAAACCGCTCCAATGTTTCTATCTTCCCTTTTGATTTACCATCTACTGACTATTTAATTGGAGCAGATACAGAGGGTGATCAGAATTCTGAATCTTGAACCACCCTGTATTTGTTTCAATTAAATGTCAGTAGATAGTAAATCAGAAGTAAAGATGGGAACATTGGAGCGGTTTTGATCGATAATGAATAGTTTCGACACAAAAAAATACTAAAGTTGAAAAATCTAGATTTTAAACACCCTATACCTATGTATTCATTCCTGCTAGACCCCAAGTGTGATAGATCGATGGAATTAGCTCTTCAAGGAGAATCTGAAAATCCAATAAATTACAGGGTGTTCTATTCAAAATAAGGAAGTTAATAGAAAAAACTGGTATAACTGAAAAAGTAGCAACATTGGCTATAACATCTTCAGATCTGCCACGTTTTGAAATCACACAGTACATAAATTCAAAGAAATCCAACAACAGGTTACCGAGATATTCACCTGTTTCCATACATATCAGCGACCCTGTATATCAATTTCTTTGTGTTCATAAATATATCTGAGAATATTCCTCTTAAATCCGAAATGATTGCTCACATAACTGTACCAAATTTAAAAAAAATCCGTTTACGAATGCAAGAGTCACAAGGGTGGCCCGCGATACCCAGTGTCTCCCGGTATAATCACATCGAGAGAAAAAAAAATGAACCCACCTGCAAGCCATCCGTTTCCTGCGATCCAGCCACCTCAGCTGCTGCTCGCCGCTCTCCTCCTCTTCCCCCACTCCGAAAAAGTTCGCCGTCTCCTTCCTAATGTACCTCTTGATCGCCTCGCCCCGCCTACTGACCGACCTCTCCAGGGGCGGTACTTCGCTAGCCACGCCCCTTGCTCCTCCAACCCTCTCGCTCTGCGAGTACGCCAACGGCCTGGCAGGCGGCCGTCTGGCCCCGCCCTCGACCACAGGCGGCAAAGACACGCCTCTAGGGGGCGGTACGGAGATCGCCTGGTCGGTCGATGGGCGGATGGGCGGTTCTGGGCGTGGCGGTTCCGGGGGACGGTCGTCGGGGGCGACAGGAGTGGGCGGGCGCTGTGTTGGTTGTATGGGCTGTTTTTGGAGGGGCATGGGTGGTTGTTGTTGTTGGGAGGGTGAGTCCTGCGGGTGGTGCTGTAGAGGAGGGGTGAGTTGCGCAGGTCCTCGCCTGGGTAGAAGAGAGAGAGGGGGTTAGTGGTAGTAGTAGTAGTAGTAATTTATTTAGACTTCCGCTATAAGTTCCAACAACAATATACACAGTGTGTCCCAAATTCGATCCTCACCATTGGGATCCCAGTAACTATTAAAGATAGAGAAACGGTTGAATTGGCAAAGTTGTAGCAAATTTTATGTTGAATCAAAATCTATTGAGAAATCCGGGCTGGCTTTAGTCATTCTTGAGTTATTTGAGAAAAACTGAAATCTTGTATTTTTGTTTCGTTCGAATATCTCGGAAACTATAGATTTTATGAGGAAATGCTTTCAACATTCTCATAGCATTTTTTGGTGTTCTTTTCAATGGTTTTGTCAGTTCTCCATCAAAATGTCAAATTTGTGAGATATCACCTACAACTTCAATTTTGCTCATGGACGCCATATTGGATTTTAACAGATTTGAAATCAGAATAAAATTTCCGTTCTACAGTGTGTCCCACTTACCATGCTCACCATGGGTATCTTTTTAACGGTGAGCCAACTATAATGTGAAAAAATATTTCGATAAAATTTATTCGTTTTATTTTATACGCAAAAAACAGATTTTGATCATTTTCATGTCTCTTCCGTAACTTCTTTATTTATGAAAATATTCAAATAGGAATTTCACATTCTCATAGCAGTTTTTCAAAGTGATTTCGAAAAAAATATGAAATTTATACCAACTCTTCCAGAATTTGAGATATCAGCACCAACTTTAGTTTTTCAAATGAAGGTCATAGGTCACTATGACCTAGTTACAAATAACTTTTTTTTCTCTCACAGATGATATGTCGCAGTGATAGTTTTCTGTTGATAACAACGGAGTTATCGTCATTTCTACAAAAACAAAAAACCATTTGGAAGCCGCCATCTTGAATTTATAAATTTCAACAAAAAAATCATGATCTCCGACCTCAAAAACCCCCACTTACCAATTTTGAATGGAATCGGACCAAATTTTGCCCGCCATCTTGGAGCAGCCATTTTTTTAATTTCAACAAAAATTTCATAACTCCGATCAACTTGAAATTCGGCAGGTGTTTATAATTTCGGTGACAATCATCAATATCTTGAATTGGCTCTTCATAAATTTTATTTTTGGCGTAGCCCCACAGGTGAAAATCGAGAGGCGTACAATCAGGCGACCTTGGAGGCCACATAACAGGTCCATGAGTAGTAATTAATTTAGCACCAAATTGATTTTCGAGATATCGATATCGATTCTTTCACACTGGTTGACGAACCAGTGACAAAACTCGAGACGACGTTCATTATCACCAGGTCTTAACCCTTGTACTGTCACTGGTTTTTGTGAACGGCATTGTTTAACTTGTATTTTCTCTTGACGTTTACAGAAATGTCACTTGGCTCCAAGCCTACTCTATGGAAGTTGTGCCAGAACACATAATCGTTATTGTTTATAGAGAGTTTAGAGCATAGCCTACTAAACATAAAAACAAAAATTGGAAATCAGTACTCTTTATGCTATAAAACTGTTACTGTGATACATCACTAGAAAGGAAATTCTTTGCTGATTCCAAATTTGTGAAAATCCAATATGGCGTTCATAAGAAAAACCGAAGTTGTAGGTGATATCTCAGAAATTTGACATTATGATGAAAAACTGACAAAACCATTGAAAAGAACACCAAAAAGTGCTATGAGTCAATTTTTCATAAAATCAATAGTTTCCGAGATATTCGAGATAAAAAAGAATACAAGATATCATTTTTTCTCAAATAACTCAAGAATGACTGGAGCTAGCCCTGGATTTCTTGATTGATTCTGATTCAACATTAAATTTGCTACAACTTTGCTAATTTGAGCGTTTCTCTATCTCTCATAGTTACTGAGATCCCAATGGTGAGGATCGAATTTGGGACACACTGTACAGTGTGGTCATTTAAGTGTGCAACATACAGAGTGGGCCTTTGAAAACGAAACAGAGGCTCTGTAGGTCGCCAAAACCGGATTATCAAAAAAAACTGAAACAGGTCAACTACATTTTCGAGGGGGACATCTTTCTAAAATATTTTCAGCCCTGCGGCGTTGCCGCTTCTAAAGAAAAGAAGCAACAACTTTGTTATTTCAAATGGAACAGCTTGTATTTTATTGCATTCTTAGATTCTCTCCGAAGAGCTGAATTCATCAATGCATCACACTTGGGGTCTAGCTGTAATGGTTTCAGGGATATAAAGTGTTCAAAATAGAGATTTTTCAACTTTAAAATTTTTTTGTGTCGAAACTATTCATTATTGGTCAAAACGGCTCTCATGTCCCTATCTCAACTTGTGATTTACTATCTACTGACATTTATTTGAAACAAATACAGGGTGGTTCAAGATTCAGAATTCTGATCACCCTGTATCTGTTTCAATTAAATGTTAGTAGATAGTGAATCACAAGTTGAGATAGGGACATGGGAGTCGTTTTGACCAATAATGATTAGTTTCGACACAAAAAAATTTTAAAGTTGAAAAATCTCGATTTTGAACACTTTATATCCCTGAAACCATTACAGCTAGACCCCAAGTGTGATGCATTGATGAAATCAGATTTTTGGGGAGAATCTGAAAATGCAATAAAATACAAGGTGTTCCATTTGAAATAACAAAGTTGTTGCTTCTTTTGTTAGCAGCGGCAACGCCGCAGGGCTGAAAATATTGTAGGACGATGTCCCCCTCGAAAATGTAGATGACGTGTTTCAGATTCTTTTCATAATCCGGTTTTGGCGACCTACAGAGCCTCTGTTTCGTTTTCAAAGGCCCACTCTGTATGAAAATCTTTTTAATGAATTGCACAACCGAAATTCAGATCGTGCCGAAAGTTGGTGCATGTTCGATAATCATTTCAGGTGAACTTAGGATGGTTGCAAGTCAAACAGCATACAGGGTAGGTCAATAACTATATAGATTGCTCAAGAGTAAAGTACCGTTATTTCAGGAAATTCAGCAAAATGTTATTGAGATATTTATGACTAAATACCAAAACATGGCCACCTAAGACATTTTTTAGTTATCTCTTTGAAAAAATCTGGACCACTTTGAGAAGGATGGATGGTTTTCATTATATATTTAATTATATATTCATTATATATTTAATTATAATCGTTAATAATTTCCCAATTTGTAAGAGAACACCAATTCCTACCTCATTTCCCTTGGTTCTCACGATGTTCTTTGAACATTACAGGATATTCCTTTTCGTGGGAACCAGAACATAAGAAAAAAGTTTGAGATATACCGGGTGTACCACTAAGAAAGGACGCCGGCTGTATTTCGGGAACTATTTGCCGCACATGTTTCGGAAAAAAAATGTATGATAAAAGTGGCCAAGAAAAATCTCTGGAAATTATTTTCAAGTTCCCAGGACAGCCGCTAGAGGGCATAATTGCATTGGCCAACTTAAAAAACCGGTTTTTATGAAAATTTTATATATCAAGACATATCAGAAACACTTTTTCCATGTTCTAGAGTTGATTTCCAATCATTCCGATAAAAAAAATTGCTCTAGCTCTTTAAATAAAATAGGGAGGGAAGGATGAATAGTACTCTGGAAAAACTCTTATTACTACAGTTTGGTGTAAAGGAATTTGGCGATCTTGGTCTCATTATGAAGGGTTTTTTCAGATCTTCCCGATTAATCACAAATCAAGTCGATTTAAATCCCGTGGTGGCCGCTAGATGGCATCTTGGCATCGTTTGAAAAATCAGCCGATTTGCCATTTTTTCAAATAGAACCATATATTGTTCCTGCTATGATATGAAAGTAAAGTAAACGAGAATAAAAATGGTGAAAACCGCAATTTGATACCTCTTGAAGAAACGGAAAAATACTCGGAATAACATTAAAATTTGAACTGTTAGCATGTCAAATGCCTCCTCATTCGTTATCGGTATTTTGACAAATAAGCAATCCACAATGAACAGTGTGAACTTCCAATGAAACTTCAATTATTATTTGACGTTTCTTCCATTCAAAGCCAGCTTGCCTTTTCTCATTCCTGAACCTATACTCACTACTTACATTTCAATTAGCTATGTCATTAGAGAGTCTCCTTCACTATTGTGAGATATAACAGCAGTTTGTGAAACCAAAATAAATGAATTATTGATATCATAATTTCATAAAGACAGGATATTTCTGATTACGATTATTGAAGTTAGATTCCTGTGGTTAATATTTTCATAATATTATTTCGAGTATTTCACCGGTTCCTCAAGAGGTATCAATTCGCGGTTTTCACCATTTTTCTTCTCATTCGCTCTAGTTTCATATAAGAGTAGAGCAAATATATGGTTCCATTTGAAATTGTCGAAAAAAATGGAAAATTGTCTGATTTTTCAAACGATGCCACCTATAGCGGCCACCACAAGATTCAGATCGACTTGATTCGTGATTCATCTGGAAGAAACAAATGAACCCTTTATAATGAGACTAAGATCGTTGAATTCCGTTTCACCAAACTGTATAGTAATGAGAGTTTTTTCAAAGTACAATTCATCTTTCCCTCCCTCTTTTATTCAAAGAGCTAGCGCATTTTTTTCTGATCGAAATGATTGGAAATCAACTCGAGAACATAAAAAAAGTGTTTCTGATATGTCTTGATATATCAAATTTTCATAAAAACCCGTTTATTAAACTGGCCAATGCAATTACGTCCTCTAGGGGCTGTCCTGGAAACTTGAAAATAATTTCCAGAGATTTCTCTAGGCCACTTTCATCATTCATATTTTTTTCCGAAATCTGTGAGGCAAATAGTTTCCGAGTTACAGCCGGCGTCCTTTCTTAGTGGTACACACGGTATATGCTACCCTGGCTGAAATCCCCTTGTTCGCGCGAGAATTCAGAGAGCCACAGATGGAAAAGGTGTAACTAGACGCTTATTTAATCGCGACCCAGGTGCAATTCTCGTAGAAACCTCGTTTTCCAACAAAATAAGCCGTCGTAAAAATTTCATTCGTCTCACTATGGATGGGAAAATTCGAGAAAAATGTGGACGCCAGTTGCACGATGTTATGTAAACTACTCAACACTAATTTCGTCGCACACCAAAATGTCGCCCCTGTTATAATGTGAATAATTTTTTTCAGTTTAGAACAATTTGAATTTGGTTCAAACTGTTCGATAGCCCAGTCCTTCATCTATAATCTCGTACTTCATTGAAACATAAGGGTATTCACATAAAATCTCTACATGGTGTTTTCCGACACTGTGCAAAATTTCGGAATATTCAAAAGGCTCTCTCAAATGGTGAAAACATTTTTTTTCTCAACTTCGACAACAGAGGCATGAAGATGATCTCATTACCTCGAGATATTTCGCGAATTAACTTCCTATCTCTCTTATTTACAGAGTGATCTCAAAAAATCAACTTTTTGGTTTTGCAGCCATAACTTTTTTTCACTTCAACCGATTCTGGAAATCTTAGGCTCATTTTGAAGATAAAACTTCAGATGAAGAGATCTGAATATCATAATCGACTCAAGATGGCTATCAAAGATCTAGAGTTTTCTTGAAAGTGACCCAAATCTGGAACGCCCTCCGAATCTCGGTTGGGAGGAGAATTGAATGAAAATCAACTCGTTCTCGGAAAAACAATTCATTCTGGATGCGTCCATATTTTCCTCGCTCTCAGTAGTCAAGAATGTGCGTGAGAAAACACAATTGAAAGATGTTCTTGCAAAAACATCAGATCATTTCTCCTCTGTAATGCATGGTCCGCCGTAACCAACGTTACAAGAATCACAATGAGTGACTGACAAACCCGACCAGCTGAGGCTCATCATAAATGGTGTACCAACAAGAGCAACAGATTTTGATTTTTCCAATAAAGTGATTTTTTTAACAGTTGTCACGTACATAACATGCGATTTAAGAATATGGAGAAGTATTCAAGCAAACAACGTTTATTTATTGTAAAAACGCATTTCAAAAATGGTGAAAGTTTCACGAAAACAGTTTGCCAATTACGTAAAGTTTTCAGTCGCAATAATGCGCCGAACGAATCGACAGTAATAACCATACAATTCTTGTCGGAGATAAGCCCTTTGAATGGATCGGACTATCGTGTTTAGCAGATCCGCGATTTGGAGGGAAGATAACCCTTGTTCCCTCATTTGTGGAATCAGTTCCAACTGGTCGGGCGTTAGATGCGGCATCGAAACTATCAAAATCTGTTTATGATTCGAAAACGACGTCTAACATGACTTGTCAGTCACTTACTGTGATTCTTGTAACGTTGGTTACGGGCCATGCATTACAGAGGAGAAATGGTCTGATGTTTTTGCAAGAACATGTTTCAATTGTGTTTTCTCACGCACATTCTTGAGTACTGAGAACGAGGAAATTATGGACGCATCCAGAATAAATTGTTTTTCCGAGAACAAGTTGATTTTCATTCAATTCTCCTCCCAACCGAGATTCGGAGGGCGTTCCAGATTTGGGTCACTTTCAAGAAAACTCTAGATCTTTGATTGCCATCTTGAGTCAATTCTGATATTCAGATTCTTTCATCTAAAGTGTTATCTTCAAAATGAGCCTAAGATTTCCAAAATCGGTTGACGTGGAAAAAAGTTATGATTGCAAAACCAAAAAGTTGATTTTTTGAGATCACTCTGTGAATAAGAGAGATAGGAAGTTGATTCGCGAAATATCTCGAGGTAATGAGATCATCTTCATGCCTCTGTTGTCGAAGTTGAGAAAAAAAAATTTTTCACCATTTGCGAGCATTTTGAATATTCCGAAATTTCGCACAGTGTCGGAAAACACCATGTAGAGATTTTATGTGAATACCCTTATGTTTCAATGAAGTACGAGATTATAGCTGAAGGACTGGGCTATCGAACAGTGTGAACCAAATTCAAATTGTCCTAAACTGAAAAAAGTTATTCACATTATAACAGGGGCGACATTTTGGTGTGCGACGAAATTAGTGTTGAGTAGTTTATTTTCGTTGAGCCAACCTTAATGCCGTTCAGCTGTTTTTCCACGGAATATAGCTTAACATCGTAATAATAAAGTTCGTAGGGAACAGAGTAATATGAGTCTCCGATTCAGCTTGATTACTCCACAAATTTTCGAAATATTATATTATTCGACGAGAGCATAATGATGGCTATTACTCACGATGAAAATTGCAGTACGAGGCGAAGGTCAGTGCTGTTATTGTCTGAGTGGGTTATAGCAGTTATGCGCGAATAAAATAATATACATTATCTACAACCAATCAAATACCAAATCAAATTTTAGATTTCGATTAATAGTAGTTCAAAAACTGAAGAAACATGCTTTTATAGATAGCCAGACTAAAAAGGAGAAGGAAATAATACACATGGGAAAAAATAGTAGCTTTTAGTTGGATTAAGCTGAAATCAAAGGACCACGCACACATTATATGGAAAAATGTCTTTCGGTGAAAATGGCTGGATTTTTGATATGTTGTAGCTGTAGTCATTATGAGTAGAAGACTCCATTGACCCAACTCGATCATATGACCAGATTCGGCGCTAGAGGGTGAAACATCATGAATTTTGTTTATTTTTGAGATTGCGGAGCTCACTGAATAATATATGAAAATCTCGTGATATGGATTCATCCCAATAAATATGCGGTAGGGAGTTATTGAGATTGGTTGAAGGTACGTATGTTTCAAGTTGCAAGGGCACGAAAAAGATGCAATAGCCTTTTTACAGGGTGGTTTTCAGAGTATGAGAATGCATACGCCGACGAGTCTTTGCTGATTTATTCAGTTCACCAATGACTATTGATCAGGATGAACGTTGTCCAAAAAAACAGAACAATTCATCATGAATACAGAGTGTTCCAAATAGCAGGAGATACCAATGTGTTCTCTGATGTTATTCTCTGAATCTTTTTTACGAAATACAACAAGACGATTCACGAACACTGTTTTTATTTATATCATTTATTTTCAACAGGATTTACACCTGCGTTGTAGGCATCTTTTTGCAAAAATCTCTATCACTCGAAGTAATCAAATATTTGTCAGTCTAGTTCTGTGATTCGAATTTGAGATATTAGTGGTTGTTTAGAAATTTGAGTAACTGCGAAGTGGATGGAAGATACAAGGACTTGCAGTTATTGGCTTATTCATCGGAACTAGCATTCCCGTTAGGAATAACT
The DNA here is from genome assembly GCA_918026855.4 of Phaedon cochleariae. Taxonomy (NCBI): domain Eukaryota; kingdom Metazoa; phylum Arthropoda; class Insecta; order Coleoptera; family Chrysomelidae; genus Phaedon; species Phaedon cochleariae. Next base: position 345,689 of record OU896722.1, read on the forward strand.
ACTCACTTTTTTCCCATGGGAAAAGTGATATTTCATAACCTGTCAACAGAGACGAAATGTCAAACTGTTTTCATGTCACCTGAAAATAGTTATTTATTATACAGGGGCAAAATGTAGTAGATTTTACCTACAGGTTGTGTAAAATCTATTTTTTTTTTCTTGTGTATAATACACACATATTTTCTGTGACAGAAAAAAGGACGAATCAATATTGAGAAGATATTACATTATATTAAGATCAGAAAATTATCGTCGTGAAATTTGAAGTTTGTCAGTCTAGGCCGGTTGCATAAAGAAAAATTAATCATACAATCAACTGATGCCACAATAACTTTGATGTTATGTTAAATGTCTTTTGCGTTGCATAAACAATCTGATGTTATTGTAATCATTCCATATACTAATGATGAAAAGGGCGTGGCAACAGCGCTAATCTGTCTGTTCCTTGCGTTCCGCGCATTGTTGTTACACCTTTTAGGTTAGGCTTATTTGCTTGATTTGATTTTCATTCAGATTGATAGAAATTAGAGAAAACCTGAATCGGTTATCGAAATCATTGTCATCATACATTTCAATGGATTGTTTCTATTTCTAAAGGTTCTTGGCCTAGGAATCAGTAGTTCTTCTTCAGATAGTAAGGACAATGACGAGATAGACATTTTCTGTAATACTTATGATAGTCATTCACTTATATTATTGTGTTCATACACCTACTCTACCTTCTTGAAATGAAACAAGAACTTAGAGGACTCTAACGTTTTTTTCAGTTTCTGCAAAAATTCTGCGAAATATTCTAAATAATTTGGCGGAACTTCCACAAGTCATTAGCTGGTTGTTATTTTAATCAGTGGTCGTTTTGATGTGAAATCTAAAGTTGATTGGCCTTTGTGCAACCTATTTTTCAATTAACTAGTCATAATCATAAGTTAATTATATGATTGAGTCACCATGCCATCAAATACATGATGGGCCTTTTATGCAACCGAATTCTATTTAGAACGCCGCATCAAATATTTGAAGTGACATCAAATAATTGATGAGCTTTCATGCAACCGGCCCTAATTCTGTGATTTGATTTTCAGAAATTGCTAATTTAGAAATTTCAGTAATTTACGTGAGCGCGAAGTTGAAAGGAACATAGAAGAACTTGCAGTTCTTTCTCGGAGACGATGTTAGTGGCTTATTTTTCGCAACAATAGCACAACAAAAGTCATCAACAGTGTATAAATACAAGGTGTTTCTGAAATAAGTGCACATATTTAGCACAATAATATGATACAGCCTAAGGAATATTTCCATGATATCAGGTTTTTTCTAATTCTTCTAATAAACGAGAAATTTTATCACAAAAATTTAACAAAATACGAGAAAAACATCAAGTACGCCACTTTAAAACAATTTGATCTCCCACCCACGCCAAGTGTCGTTGAGTAACCTGTCAACCTATTCAACACCATCTGGTCAACTATCTGAAAATCAAAATTCAACATCGATATATCTCCGATCCAGCGATGAAAATTGTGAATACTGGTTCAATGACTGTCCAATATCCTGGAAGAAAGTTGGTCTTAACGGCTTGAGAAACACTGATGGGAACACGTGTTTCATGAACAGTATCATTCAGTGCATGTCTCACACCAAGTGGTTGTTGGAGTATTTGATGATGGACTTATATAACAGAGATATCAACACAAGCATATCCAGCACGAAGGGATATTTGATGAAGGCTTTCGCAGAAGTCATAAAAGAACTGTGGTCGGAAGATTCGACTGACCAAGGTGTCAATATGAACTCTTTGAAGTGCACAATCCAAAAATTTGCGCCGTGCTTCATCGGTAATGCACAGCAAGACGCACAAGAGTTCATGCGCTCTCTGCTCTTGGGTTTGCACGAGGATATCAATAAGGTCATCGAGAAGTCCGATTCTGAGTTCGAGATTCTTGAAAGTGGAGAATTCGGAGATAGTCAATAATTTCGTTGGTCTGCTTAAGTCTTCATTGAAATGCACGTATTGCGGCTATTCCTCAGTGACGTTTTATCCCTTTTGGGATTTGTCATTGCCAATACCACAGCGAACGCGCCAACAACTGTTCCAGTGCTTGGACTCATTTACCAGAGAGGAGTCATTGGATGGCGAAGACAAGCCTACTTGCTCCAAATGCAAGGAAAGGCGAAAATGTACAAAGTCATTATCTATCCAGAGGTTTCCTGATATTCTTGTCTTCCATCTGAAACGTTTCTCGCTGGATCTGTTCGTAGAAAAACTGAACGTCACAGTTGATTTCCCTTTAGAAAAACTGGATATGAGCTATTACGCAGCCGATGGAAGTGTACCGTTCCACTACGATCTAAACTGTTCCACATTTGAAGTGAGACAAGCGAACATTTTGTTTGTTTTCGAACCGTGATAACTTTGGATGAGATCAACCGATCTTTGATTAGTTTTGAGATTGTGATTGCCCAGTTGATTGGCTATAACATATTTTTTTTTACGTTTCTCCACCATTTCAGAATTATGACCTACAGGATGATATCTGAAAGTGTGATAATTTCCGAAAAGTTTGAGGTCGCCCCGTTAGCAAGATAATTTTTTTTTTATTTTTCTTGCGGCAAAAACATGAACCCTAATGTGTTTCCTCGAAATGGTTTCGGATTCATCAAGATCCATACAGGATGTTTTGAGATATGCAATATCATGGATTAGCAAAAGTGATTTCGTGATTGAACGAAAAACCTTCAGGGCTAGTTCGCAGGGAGGAATAAAGTGAATGTGGAGTGTGGTTATTTTATGAATAAAATTGTCAAAGCTAGGATGTTTTTTTTCAGTGGATATAGAGAATGAGAATTTATGAACATATACCACGAAGAGAATACAGATAATACGTAACACAATATTTTTTTAATAAAGAAAAATTAACAACGGCAGATGTGGTCGATTATCAATATTTTGTTACACCACCCCTGGCCGCTGCGAGAGCCCTAACTCTTCTCGGCATACTTGTTATCAAGCCATCAATGAAATCTTGGGGAATAGCTGTCCATTCTTCCACTATCGCATCTTCCAGTTGTTGAATATTCATCATTTCACCTTCTCTTCTCTTCAAAGATAATTTTAACCTAGCCCATACATGTTCTATTGGGTTCATGTCTGGAGATACGGGTGGCCATTCCATTCTTTCAATATCATGTTGTCTCAGAACTTCGGTTACAATTCTCGCACGATGTGGTCGTGCATTATCATCGACCAGTACGAAATTGTCTCCAAAGTTTTGAGCAACTGGTATAACAACATCTCTTATACACATGTCACGATATCGAACAGCATTCATACTTTCCCTCAAAATAACCAACGTGGTGCGATGATTCATCATGATACCGCCCCATATCGTAACACCCCCACCCCCAAATGCCACCCGCGCCTCCATGTTTTCCTCCAGAAACCTCTCACCCCGTTCTCGCCATACTAAAATCCTTCCATCTGATCTGAACATATTACACCTACTCTCATCAACGAATAAACATCTCCTCCAATCAGCTATTCCCCAGTTCAAATGGTTCTGAGCCCAAAGTCTTCGAGCTATCCTGTGGTTCAGCTTTAACAAAGTACAAGATGCCCTCCTTCTCGCTCTCAGATTGCGCTCATGAAGCCTTCTTCTGATTGTCTCATCTGAGACAACAACTCCTGTTGCATTTCTTAGTGCACAGTTCAGTTGTCCAGCAGTCTGTGTTCGAAGACGACGTACCGAAGTAACTAAGAAATTATCATTTCTATCTGAAGTCTTCCGTTGTCGTCCACCTCCGTGACGATAATTAGGATCTCCTGTTCGATCGTGACGACGGATTGCCCTGTATATTGAAGCTCTTGATGTATCGAAATACTGTCCAATGTCTTCAACATTCAAACCACCATCTCTCATTCTGAGAACCATTTGTAATTGTTCATTAGTTAGTCGTGGCATATTTTATCACAATAATCAAATGTTTGACAATTTCTGATTATTTCCCAGACAACATATTATACCGAGGGGTTAACCAATGAATTTAAGGTATTCAAAAAATTCGAATAGCCATTATGTTGTTCAAAATTGCATATCTCAAAACATCCTGTATGGATCTTGATGAATCCGAAACCATTTCGAGGAAACACATTAGGCTTCATGTTTTTGCCGTCAGAAAAATTTAAAAAAAATTATCCTGCTAACGGGGCGACCTCAAACTTTTCGGAAAGTATCACACTTTCAGATATCATCCTGTAGGTCATAATTCCGAAATGGTGGAGAAACGTAAAAAAAATATGTTATAGCCAATCAACTGGGCAATCACAATCTCAAAACTAATCAAAGATCGGTTGATCTCATCCAAAGTTATCACGGTTCGAAAACAAACAAAATGTTCGCTTGTCTCACTTCAAATGTGGAGCAGTTTATATGCTATTTCAAACCATAGCGGTACCATCAACAGTGGTCACTATACGGCCTACTGCAAACATCCGTACTCGAACATCTGGCACGAATTCAACGATTGTCGTGTTTCTTCACTTTCATCAGATTCGATCATCAGTAACAAAGCGTATTCACTATTTTATCAGAAAAATACCCAAGTTGTAACAGCCACCACTTCCACAGGCAATGGCTGCTCTTCGAGCACCAAACCAGATCAATTCTCAAATATCACCCAGTCGCAAGACAACACCAAGTTTATCCTTGATGATTCCAGGAAAAGTTTTGCTTCGGATCTAGGTATCAACCAACCTAGTTCGAAAGATGGGCATGTGGGATCGTCAAATTCAGTCTCATCTACTGAGTCAAAACCTAGGAGGAGAGGAAGGCCCAAAAAAAAGCCTTTTAAAGATGAACTAGAACTCTTGGTGAATAGGCCAGCACATCATGAATCAGGCAGGCCGAAACGCACAGGTGTTGGTCAATCTTCTCAGCATGAAATCGCCGGCCAGCACTCTGAAGATTCACAAGAATCGAGGTACTATAGTTGTCGAGGCTCTTGTTAGCATGAACCTGGGGCAACTATATATTTGGAACTTCAAGTTTTTCTTTCAACTTCATGAAATGTACTTTACATTAGTGTGAAAAAAAAATTTGATAATGGTATTAATTGGAATAGCAACAATTGGTCATTAAAAAAAAAAAAAAAAATTTGATTGATTGAACTCTGCGTGATTGTGCCTACCACATGGAAATTTGAACAGAGGTGACGTCAGATTCGCTACAGTGTAGAACTTTGGGTGGAAAAAGGGGTCTAACCTCAAATTTTACTTCAACCCCTAATTGTTTTTATTAGTGCCATTCGATAGTACACGTCGAGCTTTCTCAGAGTTTGCAATATTTGCGTTTATTTCAATGCCACCCTGTATATGTGATATATCCAGGAAAAAAGTACCCACTTTTTTCCCGTGTAACTATATTTATACGAGTACTTGGTGTTAGACACTCCCGTGTCTCTGAATATAAAAAATTTATGTAAAATTATTGTAAGGATAAACGAACATTTGACTTTTTGGTGAAGGAACATTTTGAATTTTTGGTGGCAAAACATCCATTCATTTCATTCGAATAAAAAAATCGTTCATTATGAAAATCCCGATCAGGATAATGAAACAAATAGGTATTTATTATACAAAGGGAAAAAGTAGTAGATCGTATCTCTGAGACGAATCAATATTGAGAAGATATTACATTATATTGAAATCAGAAAATTATCGTCGTGAAATTTGAAGTTTTTTACAGGAATGACACCTGCGTTTCAGGCATCATTATCATTGTTTTGGAGTAATCAAATATCTGTCAGTATAGTTCTGTGATTTGATTATCAGAAATTGCGAATTTAGTGATTTAGTATTTTACGTAACCGCGAAGTCGAATAGAATATAAGGACTTGCAATTCATTCTCGGAGACGGTATTATTGACTCATTTTTCTGAACTATAGTACAACAAAAGTCATCAACAGTGTATATACAGGGTGTTTCAAAAAATCTGACCCCCTTGCTAGGGTAGGTGAAACATTGCAAAATAAGTCGGGTTTGCTCAGTAAAAAAATGTCGTAACGCCATCCGTTTTCAAGATACAAGGTGTTGAAACAATATTTTTTTTACACATTGTTTACGATTATGTTGAAACTACTGGCAACATTGTGATGAAATTGCGTATGGATGTTCCTTGGAATCTGACACATTGCATGCATTTGTTTTTATATCTGACTCTCATAGAGGGCGCTAGTTACACGGTTCGAACCGAGTAGTTTAGAATATAACTTTTTTGAGGTTAGATTTTTCAATCCAAATTTGATGTGAACTTGAACATCATTCAATTCCACACCAAAATGGTACTCTTGGTAAAACTCGATACTGTGTTCCGTTTTCGGAATATTTCGATTTGAAAATGATGAAGTGGTAACTGTTGCTGGTATTAGAATGAGTATTATGAAAAATTATCACCTATTTATTGAAAACCGAAAACAACAATACATTTCTGATGCAAAACTCATTGATTTAACAAAGAATCACAAGAATAACATCGAAACAGATTTGACTAGGAACATGGATTACACAGTTTTGTTGTATCTTGAGTAGAAAGTCTATGCTAAATAGGAAAATTCACGTCAAGAGTTGTGAGACATAATTGAACATCACTCAAATGACCAAACAGCTGATCCTCAACTGTTCAGAAGAATAATAAATTCTTAAAAAAAGAATATAAAATCGTGTATTCCTCGAAACGAAGGACATTCTGAACACTTACTCTAACTGATTCAATATTTCATGTTTCTTGTCAAATATCTCTTGATTTTCTACTTATGATTCTTCGTTCCATCGATAACTTCACCACAAGAATAATTTTATTGTTTTTGAACCTGAATTAATAGGTAATTGAACTCAATAAAATTCATTTTATACCAGCATCATTACTACTCCAATATTTTCAAATCGAAATATTCCGAAAACGGAACATAGTATCGAGTTTCACCAAGAGTACCTTTTTGGTGTAAAATTGAATGATGTTCAAGTTCATATCATATTTGGATTGAACAATCAAACCTCAAAAAAGTTATGTTCAAAACTACTCGGTACGAACCGTGTAACTAGCGCCCTCTATGAGAGTCAGATATAAAAACGAATTCATGCGATGTGTCAGATTTCAAGAAACATCCATACGAAATTCCATTACAATGTTGCCAGTGTTTTCGGAATAATCGTGAAAAATGTGTAAAAAAATAATTTTTTCAACACCTTGTATCATGAAAACAGATGTCGTTACGACATTTTCTCACTGAGCAAACCCAACTTATTTTGCAATGTTCTACCTACCCTAGAAGGGGGTTAGGTTTTTTTGAAACACCCTGTATATATGTGATATATCCGGAAAAAGGATAATGGTGCGAAGTTTCAATTTGATTCGACTTTTTGAATTGGGTTCAACTCACCCGTCTCTTTGGATATAACTAGGTATACTTATATGAGTACGTCAGACACTCTCGTGTCTCTAAATACAGAGTGGGCCTTTGAAAACGAAACAGAGGCTCTGTAGGTCGCCAAAACCGGATTATGAAAAGAATCTGAAATACGTCAACTACGTTTTCGAGGGGGACATCGTCCTACAATATTTTCAGCCCTGCGGCGTTGCCGCTGCTAACGAAAAGAAGCAACAACTTTGTTATTTCAAATGGAACACCTTGTATTTCATTGCATTTTTAGATTCTCCCCGAAGAGCTGATTTCATCAATGCATCACACTTGGGGTCTAGCTGTAATGGTTTCAGGGATATAAAGTGTTCAAAATCGAGATTTTTCAACTTTAACATTTTTTTGTGTCGAAACTATTCATTATTGGTCAAAACGGCTCTCATGTCCCTATCTCAACTTTTGATTTACTATTTACTGACATTTAATTGGAACAGATACAGGGTGATCAGAATTCTGAATCTTGAACCACCCTGTATTTGTTTCAAATAAATGTCAGTAGATAGTAAATCACAAGTTGAGATCGGAACATGTGAGCCGTTTTGACCAATAATGAATAGTTTCGACACAAATAAATGTTAAAGTTGAAAAATCTCGATTTTGAACACTTTATATCCCTGAAACCATTACAGCTAGACCACATCAAGTGTGATGCATTGATGAAATCAGCTTTTCGGGGAGAACCTAAAAATGCAATAAAATACAAGGTGTTCCATTTGAAATAACAAAGTTGTTGCTTATTTTCGTTAGAAGCGGCAACGCCGCAGGGCTGAAAATATTTTAGAAAGATGTACCCCTCCAAAATGTAGTTGACCTGTTTCAGTTTTTTTTGATAATCCGGTTTTGGCGACCTACAGAGCCTCTGTTTCGTTTTCAAAGGCCCACTCTGTATAAAAATGCATTGTAAAATTATTAGAAGGATAAACAAACATTTGAATCTTTGGTGAAGGAACATTTTGAATTTTTGGTGAAGGAACATTTTAAATTTTTGGTGGCGGAACTTTATTCATCATTTTATTCGAAAAAAGAAATCGCTCATTATGGAGATCCTGATCAGGATTAAGATAAAATCACACGTTCTAGTGTTTTACGAGGGGTAAATCACCTTGGAATTATAGTGAACAGGCATGTGGAATTCCAGGGGATTCCGTGGGATTCCACTGGAATTTCAGTGAGATTCTATACCTTTTCAACTTCAATTTCGGAATCGGTAAGTTATATTTCGGAAAATGTAATCCCGATTTCAGAATTGGTTAGTTCGATTTCAGAAATGGTGAACTCAATTTCAGAATCGGTGAGATGAATTTCAGAAAAAGTCCATTCAATTTCAGAAATGGTAAGTTGTATTTCAGAATTGGTAGGTTCAATATCATGAAAAAAAACATTATATTTGTTCGGAATGTTTCCAATTGCATGTGAGATTAACAAACCATATTTGAAATATTCAACTTTTCAAAAACAATTTAATCCACAGATGCCTTCCATCTGAATCGCTGGAAGATAGTGACGTTGCACATGATTATAAGAATGCAAACACATTTGAGGTGTTATCATTTTCATTGAATGATCTGCACATTCTTCAAGACATCGCAGTCTGAATTCTATATATCTGGTTGAGCAATCTGTTCGGATCTCCAGCTATGACCCTTTGGCGATGCTCTTGCAAGAAGCTCTTCACTTCTGACTTGAAGGCACCCCATATATGTTCAATCTGATTCAACATAGGGCTCTCAAACACCGTTCCATCCACTGTAAACAATCTTCTCTTTTGCAATCAAAAACATTTCAAACATATAAAAGGATTTCATCTTCTGAAATTGAACCTACCAATAATAATTCTGAAATACAACTCACCATTTCTGAAATTGAATGGACTTTTTCTGAAATTCATCTCACCGATTCTGAAATTGAGTTTACCATTTTTGAAATCGAACTAACCAATTCTGAAATCGAGATTACTTTTTCCGAAATATAACTCATCGATTCCGAAATTGAAGTTGAAAAGGTATAGTAGGATTCTAGGTGAATTTCCTAGGATTCCAGGAATTCTGGTGTACACATTTTTCAAAGTGGTTCAACCTTCGATACTTCATTTATTTTTTACACTAGCGTGCGGAAAAGTCTACTTTTTCGCACTAATTTCAGTGTTAAGAGCGAGGTACTCGAGTCACTCCGCTGACGCGTCGTTCGTCCATCTGCAATCGCGGGCGAAAAAGAATCACGTTCCACACTTGTTAGGTAAACTACTATAAAGGGTGATATTCTAGTAAATACACAGTTCATATAAATATGTATCCTAACTTGCTCCGTTTTTGAGATACAGGATGTTGAAGTTGGAAGTATCAATTGTTTCAATTCATAACCCCCCTGTATAAGCTTGCATGTTGCCAAAATTTAGTCGGTTTGAGACTGAGGAAGCTCCAAAATTTCAAAATGATTGTAATTGGGGTTATTGAGAAATCTCAATGGAAGTCTTGAAAACACCTCCCTAATAACACACAACGTCCTAGGGACGTCCCTATTTGGTACAATTCACGTCCGAATGTCCCGAACCAAAAATAAGTGTCCTTGGGACGTCCCATTCCGTACATCTCATGCAATGTCCGAGCAAGGACGTCCACGGAATGTCCCAGCTGGTACATTATTTCAAATGTCTTAGAAATAGCATCCCTCAGACGTCCCACGTGGTACATATAGTAGAATGTCCATGCAAGGACGTCTTTTTCATGTCCCTGATGGGATATGATTTTAAACGTTCCTTTAGGGACATCCATCGGATGTCCCAAGTAGTACATATTCTGGCATGAGTTCAGATATAATATAATGTCCCTTCTAGACAATCATGAAATGTCCCTGATGGTACATTCCTTCAAATATCTCTGCACAGACGCCCTTAATATTTCCAGGATCGTATAACAATCAAAATGTCCCTCCGAATGTCCCTTAGGGATATCCGTCGGATGTCCCAATTGGTACATAAACTGTACTCTTCCAACGTCCTAGAAATAACGTCCTATGGACGTCCCAGTCTCGGTACTTTCAATATGTTGTCCCTGCGAGGACGTTAACTTACACCTCGCCGACGAATGATTGCTCGAAGGCGTTAAGTACTCCTCGTCAATGTCCTTCAAGTGAGTCCATTGGACATCCTTGGGAAACTTTTTGGGGACCTTCTACGGACCATCAACTCAACTGGATGTCCTAATCAGTAATGCAAGATCTGGTCCTAGAGGGACCCAGAAAAATTCAAATTCAAGAATAATTCATACGTCCCTGAGACATCCTATGGACATCCAATTTATATCCCTCAGCGTTGCTGATGGATGTCCCCTGTGGTGCTTGGATGAGGAATACAGTAGGATTTAGGTATTCGATAGTTGTCCCAGGGACATCCCTCAAGGACGTCCCTAGTTGGTCCTCAAGTGGAACATTTGTGCGTCCCACAGACGTCCAATGGACGTCCACGGTACCAAATTCGAACGTCCTATGGACGTCCTGAATGTCCCGACAGGACGTCCTAAGGATATCCATGGGACATAAGTGTGTTATTAGGGCAACATGAAAATTTGGAGTCAAATCAAATTTGTATTGTTCCCGCAAAAGCTGAGCTAGATACTAGAATCACACAAGCAATAAAAAAGTTGTTAATTCAATAGTTCAATCTAATAAAAATATGAAAATCAGAAAAACCGGTGATGCCACTGGGAATATTTTTTCGGATCTAATTGCAATAGAAGAAGCTTCATATTATTATCAACAGAACCACAACGTTTTACTGAAATTGATAAAAAGACAACTGAGTAATTGATGAAAAAACGATTTTTCATGGAAATATTAATACCCTGTATCTCGAAAACGAAGCAAGCTAGGACACATGTATCGGTTTGTTCTCATTCGAATAAACAAGTTTCCGTAGTAAAAAAAATGTCGATAAAATTTGAAGGTATACAATTTCGTTCATATTAATTTTAGCTTGATCTCACTAACTCTAAAATAAACGGACGTTCTTAAATACTGCTTGGCAATCCTGAGCGATGAACGAATTCCGAGTCTCATTCCTGAGATAGGTATCATTAATTTTAACGGACTCCCTCCCATTTTAGTGGATCTTTCGAGGAATGCTTTCTCGTTTCGTATTTTCAAATTTATAAACGGATTTAATTAATCGTTGGAGGTTATCTGTAACCGATATAATTCTCCGTCATTACTCACAATTACTCGGAAATTTGACAGACATGAGAAAGTTAAGAGCTTAGAGTTGGCTAATTAAAGATGAGGATTTTTATTCGCCGATTCCTGTTGAATATACATACAGGGTGTAAATTTGAAAACTTCCAATGCGAATATCTCGCGAAAGAAAAAAGTTAGAAAAACGCCGTTTGGCAAAAATGCTAAAGAGTTAAGGGGAACTAGAACCACCATATTTCGGTCAAGGGATGAGTCACCCCGTCGACGCGGCACACCCCAACATTGAAATGTCAAATGGCACTACCTTTTTTGTGATGCCTCAAATGAACAGTCTCAGTCAGTAGTGTTCACCTGTACAAGACTTTTTTTCCACCCTCTACAGGGTGTACGAAAAATATGAAGTCGAATAAAATAAAATGAATTGTGTTAAAAGGATATTTTATTTGATCAAATGTTCAAAATGCATTCCATTCTGTTGTAAGCAATAGTATAATCGATGTTCAAATGCTATTCTAACATTTTGGAACACATCTCTTGGAATATATCGGCATTCTCCATTTTATTTTATTCGATTTTATGTTTTCCGTTCACCCTGTAGTGGGTGGAAAATAAGTCTTGTACAGGTGAATACTACTGACTGAGACCGTTCATTTGAGGTATCACAAAAGAGGTAGTGCCATTTGACATTTCAAAGATGGAGTGTGTCGCGCCGACGAGGTAACTCATCCCTTTACTGAAGTATGGTGGTTCTAGTTCCCCCTAACTCTGTAGCATTTGTGCCAAATGGCGTTTTCCTAACTGTTTTATTTAGCGAGATATTCGCATTGAAAGTTTTCAAATTCAGACCCTCAAATTAATGTTTTTCGTACACCCTGTAGTGGGTGGAAAAAAAGTCTTGTACAGGTGAACCCTACTGACTGAGACCGTTCATTTTAGGTATCACAAAAGAGGTAGTGCCATTTGACATTTAAAAGTTGGGGTGTGTTGCGCTGACAGGGTGACTCATCCCTTCACTGAAATATGGTGGTTCTAGTTCCCCTTAACTCTTTAGCATTTTTGCCAAGCGGCGTTTTTCTAACTTTTTTATTTCGCGAGATATTCGCATTGAAAGTTTTCAAATTTAAACCCTGTAGATGAATTGATGGAACTTTGATACGCAGTAAAGCCAGTAAATGAAACGTTCACAGTAACTCATACATTTCCAAACAGATTTTCACTTATAATATCACGAGAGCTTCAATTATTTCCGGAAATTTTTTCAAGAATACGAATATTTTGAAAATTTTCTGAATATTCGTGTTCGAGAAAAAATTCCCGGATATTAATTGAGGCTGAAGTGGTATTCGGTAAGAAAATTTACATGTTGATGGTTGTTTGTGATGAAATGTAAGAACTAACGTATAGTAACAACATGTGTTTTTGTAAATTTCGAAATTGCAAGTATACCTACATAATACAGTGTGACCCACTTCTAATGGAACTACCCCTGTATCTTACGTAATCGTTGGGTAAGGATCCTGAAATTTGCTGGAGCAATGCACTCTATGACCAAGTGGGGTCATCTTCAGTGATATACACTGCTCGCCAACAGCCATGAAACTACCCCAATTTCCGGAAAATGATATTAGGAGTCAAAATAGGTCGAAAATCACTTCAGATTTGGAATCAGGACGCCCGATTTACTAACTATTCAAATTTTTCCTGAAAAATTTTCAGTTCGGAAAAATGAAATTTTGTCGCATTTTTTATGGAAGCACCCCCGTATCTCACGTATAATTATTGAGGTAGGGTTCTGAAATTTGCCGGAGGAAGAGAAAGTCCCAAGATGAAGTCAATTACGTGAGATACGGGGGTGCTTCCATAAAAAATGCGACAAAATTTCATTTTTCCGAACTGAAAATTTTCCAGGAAATATTTGAATAGTTAGTAAATTGGGCGTCCTGATTCCAAATCTGAAGTGATTTTCGACCTATTTTGACTCCTAATATCATTTTCCGGAAATTGGGATCGTTTCATGGCTGTTGGCGAGCAGTGTATATCACTGAAGATGACCCCACTTGGTCATAGAGTGCATTTTTGGTATATCTCTCGCTCCAGCAAATTTCAGGATCCTTACCCAACGATTACGTAAGATACAGGGGTGGTTCCATTTTAAATGGGTCACACTGTATATAAGAGTTCAGTGAAATAAGGTTATTCAGGAATAATAGTGTCACGAGTAGAACATACGGTATATCAGTAATTTCGAACCATGAGGGTTTTATAAACATAAAGTAAATCAAATCATCCGTTGACATTGAATTATAAAAACTGACCAAGGAACTCTCATGGGAAACGTGCATTTCTAATGAAATGATGTATATAAATATTGGATGTGAGGGTTCCGAAGTTATAGTCTGGTCTGGGGCTACTCTTGACTTGACAAGAGCTCGTTGTTATGGTCTCTATAATGTAAGTTTTTATGCAGTCTTCATATTCATTGTTGTTTATTTATATTTATAATCACTTCACCCATAATGTTTCATCCTATTATAAATATTGTTATGTTTGAATGTAGTCTCGTACTTTCAGTTACCCCAGTAAACTATTAGTGCCTATTTGAATATCACCTCTCGCAAAATATTAAGCCAAGCTTCACCCCTTATCAATCGATATGGATGTGAACAACCCTTTTATCGTGACATGGTGGAAACACAACTCTTTTGTTTGTGACAATAGATTGAACTACTACCAGCTGCCTTACCAGTATTCTGTTCAACTAAAGTCGATAATTAGTATTTTATTTAGCGTAATCATATTCTATAGTAATTTTTCAAATTCCGGTGTGAAATTGTCTTACCGAATACCACTCTAGCATCAATTAAAAACCGGAAATTCTTTCTCGAACACGAATATTCGGAAAATTATCCACCGTCGTCTTCGACTTGGGAAAATTTTCTAAATTTTCGTGTTCCCGAAAAATTTTCCGGTAGGTAATGATTGAAGCTCTCGTGGTATCATCAGTGAAAACACTGTTTTTTGGCTTATGTTTGATGAAACCAATATTATAAATCAACTCGAATTGCTGTAAAATATAACAGGCACATGACACATACTACTGCTAGTTTTTCCACATATTGTACACAGGGTGAACCAATACTTATCAATGGTGGCTATACCATTTCCGGTCATGCCGGAACCCAAATCTACCCAATATCGTGAGACTTTGTATAAAATTCAACATTGTACTTTACGAATTTCATTCCAGGGTGTAATTTAGCCTAATATCGCATATTCATTGCTATAGGGCACTGCACACAGGGCACCGACACTAACACTACCAACAGAATAGAGCTAAATTCCAAAGTGGCTTCGTCGAATACAGGAATTTAATAGCTTACGCCATCCACTATTAAATTACGAGTCCCCCGAAAAGAGGGAAATTTGTTGAAATTACTTTCTCATAGTCATACTACTTATAAACTTGAGTGCATCGGAGGTGGAGCGTGTATCTTTAACACTCTTTTATTAGCTCCACCTGTATGTATGTATGTATGTATACAGTGTGTCCCATTTTTAATGGAAACACCCCTGTATCTTACATAATCTTTGCGTAAGGATCATGAAATTTGCTGAAGCGAGAGATATACCAAAAATGCAATCTATGACCAAGTGGGGTTATCTTCAGTGTTATACACTGCTCGCCAACAGCCATGGATCCATCTCAATTTTCGGAAAATTATATTAGGAGTCAAAATAGGTTGAGAATCACTCCGGATTCGGTACCAGGACGCCCAATTCACTAACTATTAATATTTTTCCTGGAAAGTTTTCAGTTCTGCAAAATTAAATTTTGGCGCATTTTTCACGGAAGCACCTCCGTATCTTACGTTATTATCGAAGTAGGGTTCTGAAATTTACAGGAGGAAGGGAAAGTCCGAAGATGAAGTCAAATACGTAAGATACGGGGTGCTTCCGTAAAGAGTGCGACAAAATTTAATTCTTCAGAACTGAAAATCTTCTAGGAAAAATATGGATAGTTAGTGAATTGTACGTCCTGATTCCGAATCCGAAGTGATTTTCAACCTATTTCGACTCCTGATATCATTTTCGGAAATTAGGGTGGTTCCATTGCTGTTGGCGAGCAGTGTGATATACACTCAGTGATATACTGAGGATGACCCCACTTGGTCATAGAGAGCATTCTTGGTATATATCTCGCTCCAGGAAATTTCAATAACCTTACCCAACGATTACGTAAGATACAGGGGTGTTTCCATTAGAAGTGGGTCACACTGTATATGTATGTATGTATGAATAAATGCAAACAAAACACAAGCATGCCTTTTCTACAGAAAATTTTCTCTAGAGAAGCCGATCTCACTGTGCCCAACATAAGCTTGTCAGGAGTAACCATACCTTTGAAGACATTCATCTCGATGCTAGGCATTACTATCAGCAATAACCTTTCTTGGGAAAATCACGTGAGATCAATTATTGCTAAGAGTGCATCCCAAAAACTTATTGGTTTCCTGTTTCGGGCCAGCAGCTATTTCACTTCCAGTCAGCTGCTTATGATCTATAAGGCACAGATCCGCCCTGTCCTGGAATACTGTTCCCATATTTGGAGTGCAGTACCCAAACATACCCTGATACTGTTAGATCCTGTCCTAAAAAGGGCAATTCGTCTCGTGGGTGATGCCTGGCTCACAAACTCACTCACTTCTCTGGAACACCGTAGAAAAGTTGGTAATCTGGCTCTATTTTAGATATTTTCATGGACGATGCTCTTCTGAAATATCAACAATTTTTCCTCCCTTGGCAGACCCCGCGAGATCAACCCGTCGAGTTGAGGCTTCGCACCCCTTCGTGGTCACTTTGGAGACCTGCAGAACATCACTTTCCAAAGACTCGTTCATCCAACGAACAGCGAGGCTCTGGAACACATTGCCAAGGGAGGTGTTTCCCGAGGCATATAACCTCCAGAAATTCAAGAAGAATACCAATTCCGACCTTATTTCCCTTGGTTCTCACGATGTTCTCTGAACACTGTGTCTGAACATAGCAGGATATCCCTTTTCTTGGGAACCAGAACATAAAATAAATGTATGTATGTATGTAATATATGTACACTCGTCTTCAGCGAACATGTCGCGGTTGGACGGTATGAGCGCTCTTATTGCAGCGGTGATCAAGGGAGCTGACACCGTCCTGCAACATTTTTTCTGAATACGACTGTACGTAACCGCTTCCTTTGGACTCGATTTTGACCCACTTTAAACGGACCGATTGATTTGAATTTTGGAAGATGTACATGATTCTGGTGGTAATGCATCATGAAATTTTTGTTAGAAAATAAAAACAGAATGGCCCCTCCAAAATGGCGGACGAGTTTTGTAATTATGATCGGATTCAATTCAAAATTGGAAAATTCAAGATGGCGGATCCAATATGGTGGACGAGTTTTTCAATTATATGTTTCGATACCACTCAAAATTGGTATCTGTGAGTTTTCGGGGTTAAGAATCATGATGCTTTTGTCAAATTTGGAAAATTCAATATGGCGGATGCAATATGGCCGACGGGTTTGGAAATCATGATCCGATTGTAATAAAAATTAGTATCTGGGGGTTTTCGGGGTCGGAGATTATGATTCTCTCGTCAAAATTGGGTACTTACGAGAAATATTAAAACACCAAGAAAAGCTTTTGTAGTTAGTCGAACTAAAAAATAGAATATAAATAATAGTTTGAAATTATAAATACACAACGTAGAATGTACTGATTTCGGAGGTGCTGATATTTTCTATGATGTGTATTTTCTCAACACACTTTCATTCTTTTATTTTCTACTTATTTTTAGTTTGACTATCTATAAAAGGGTGTTTCGGTTTCGAGTTCTTTGACTCTCATCAGTGCAGGGCAGTCTATGAAGGACGCCACTGAGGAGAGTCAAAGAGCTCGAAACCAGTCTGTAGGTGTCTAGCGTGGCCTGGCTAAATCGAAATCAATAGGCATTCAGGAGAGAATCACTTGTATCAGTATTCGTTTATACGAGTCGATGAGCCACACGGAAAAAAAGTTTTGTTGCACCAACAAAATAATTTTGGTCATTTTTTTTTGTTAAATGAAACACAATTCAAATATATGTTCATTTCGAATAAGCAACCTATTCAAAGAGACCAAATAACTTGATTGAAATATTTGCTTACTTGAACAAAAGTTTCAATTCATCCAACAATATTTATAGTTGACATAAAACAAATTTTGTTGATCCAACTATCATTTCATTGTTCATTGTCTATTCGACAAAATTGAATTGAATATGACAACATTATATTTTGTTGATTCAACACATCACTATCAAGAAATATGTTGTTATTTCAAACAAATTACTTTGTTGAACAGAATCCACAAATATATTATATCAAACAAATATTTTGTTGAATGATTATCTAGTTGCATTTTTGCCACCAGGTGGCGTTTCTTCCAACCTTCCAACGCTCGCCTCGATTGGGGTGTACATATATCTACTCAAAACACCCGTTTATATAATTACATTAGGCTGTCCTAGTATTTCTTATGACGCCTATAATACAAGCTAATAGTCTTGAATCAACTGAGGAAATTGATCTCCTCTTAGTTTTGAAATTCAGTTATTGGATTTTTTTAATATTATTCAGCAAAATATTTTGTCAATTCTAAATACAATCTGGTTGATCGAATAATATATTTTGTTATTTTAACATATTCACTCTCTGAAAAACGGAAAGTTTTGTCACTTGAAAAAAATTATACAGGGTGTTTCATAATTGAATGCTGATCCTCAAGGGTGATTATCCTTGGATGATTTCAAAGAGAAAAGTTCATATCAACATATGTCCTAAACCTCTTAGTTATTGAGCTACAGGGTGATGAAATTTCAAGAAAAAATGAGTTTTTCATAATAATTTTTTATCACTCTTAGATATTGTTATGATATTTTGTATACACCTTTTCATTATTAAGGAGAATTTTTCTACGTGAAAGATATTTGAAAATTCTCACCAGTGGCGTCCGTACGGGGTTTGAACTGACAATTTTTGAACAAAAAAATAGTACGCCACTGATTTTTCTAAGAACCAGATTTATTTTCGATTCTTATTCATTTTGGAGCAAATTTGGTTTCCTAGACTTACTTTTATACAACGTACCGTTTTCGCGTAAAAAAATAAAAACCAAAGAATTTTGTTCCTTCAGTTCTTGGATTTTGTTTTTGGTAATTCAGTAGACACCCACTATAAGTAAAAACACATTTTGTTTTGGGACGAGAATCAAACTTTAACTTTTAGCAGTGATGTCCTCGTAGACCTGATATTGAATGTTCAGTTTAAAAAAACGCTGTACGCTTCTGATTTCAACACCCTGTAGCTCAAAAACTAAGAGGTTCAGGACATATGTTGATATGAACTTCTCTCCTTAAAATCATCCAAGGATCATCGTCCTTTAGGATCAGCATTCAATTATGAAACACCCTGTATAATCATTTCAATCAACTGAATCGTTCATAAGAACAGATATTGTATTATAGGAACAAAATAGTCTTTGTTTATTGAACCAATTTCTGCTGTTAATTTGAATCATTAATAAGTTACATCAAATGAATTTTAAATTGAAAACTGACAAAAAACATTTGTTGCGGTGACAAAATATTTGTCGTGTATATATGACCCTCACATTTTGTTGAATTCACAAAAATTTTGTAGTTTCAAACAATTTTTTTTTCTGTGCAGGAAAGTAGTTGTTTTTTCCCGAAATCTACCATGAACATTGTGTGGATATAACTTTGAGCTTTTTGTATTTATTTAACATTTCATTCCACTTTGAGCATTGTGGCAATTTGGTAGTTTTTCTGTTGCCTATGTCTGATGTAGTTGTCTGTTTTCCGCGAAATAGATTTGTTCCTGGTATTTTTCCTATGAAGCCCGTTCGCGCAGTTTCTAATGGCCGCCTACTGACTTTCTGAGGGTGTGTAACGTATGGGAAATACGTAGGAATTTCCGCTTCAATAATGTTGTTTTTGTGGGAGATTTATTGCCGCAATAAGTTATTCGCCGTAGTACACGGGATATGTACGAGGCAAAATACCGAAGCGAATTCAGGTTCGATTACCACTTTTCGGTGTTATAGAAATGTTTCCCAGCCCCATGTTGTCGATGTTGTTATATTATGTCGTGTGCCCATTCGGAATTACAACCGCCGTTGCGATAAATTTCGATTTTAATGCGGCCACGTTTTATATTTCTGCGTTGCGTGTCTAGTGGGACTTATTGCAGCGATTTCTTCGAGAATGCCTTTCTATTCGACAAAGCGAATTTATTAGGTCGATATTGAAATGAATAATTGGACAGATTGAATAACTATTCACGAGTTTCCAGATGTTTCCAGTTGAAATACATACTGTGTGTATTTCAGTGGAAAACGCTAGTACTTCAGACTGAAAGCATATGTTGGCCAAACTAGGACACCCATCGACATTAGGTTCAATGAACATTTCAAGTATGAAACAACACAGACATATATCATAGACTTGAATATTATCGAATTCGTTGATAATGTAAGGAAATTGAATGCATAAGAGAGAAATAGTCAAGAACCTTATGAATAAGCGTAACATAGTTTTTTTGTACAATTCAGTGATTATGATGTTAGGTAATTTTCAAGTTTAGTCGTCGGGATGTATCGAACACGTCTCTATCACAACTTATTGCAGCGATTTCTTCGAGAATGCCTTTCTATTCGACAAAACGAATTTATTAGGTCGATATTGAAATGAATAATTGGACAGATTGAATAAATATTCGCGAAATTCCAGATGTTTCCAGTTGAAATACATACTGTGGGTGTTTCAGTGGAAAACGCTAGTACTTCAGACTGAAAGCATATGTTGGCCAAACTAGGAGAACCATCGGCATTAGGTTCAATGAACATTTCAAGTATGGAACAACACAGACAGATTTCATAGACTTGAATATTATCGAATTTGTTGTTAATGTAAGGAAATTGAATGCATAGAAGAGAAATAGTCATCGCAAGAACCTTATGAATAAGCGTAACATAGTTTTTTGTACAATTCAGTGATTATGATGTTAGGTAATTTTCAATTTTAGTCGTCGGGATGTATCGAACACGTCTCTATCACAACTTATTGCAGCGATTTCTTCGAGAATTCCTTTCTATTCGACAAAACGAATTTATTAGGTCGATATCGAAATGAATAATTGGACAGATTGAATAAATATTCGCGAAATTCCAGATGTTTCCAGTTGAAATACATACTGTGGGTGTTTCAGTGGAAAACGCTAGTACTTCTGACTGAAAGCATATGTTGGCCAAACTAGGAGAACCATCGGCATTAGGTTCAATGAACATTTCAAGTATGGAACAACACAGACAGATTTCATAGACTTGAATATTATCGAATTTGTTGTTAATGTAAGGAAATTGAATGCATAGAAGAGAAATAGTCATCGCAAGAACCTTATGAATAAGCGTAACATAGTTTTTTGTACAATTCAGTGATTATGATGTTAGGTAATTTTCAAGTCTAGTCGTCGGGATGTATCGAACACGTCTCTATCACAACTTATTGCAGCGATTTCTTCGAGAATTCCTTTCTATTCGACAAAACGAATTTATTAGGTCGATATTGAAATGAGTATTTGGACAGATTGAATAACTATTCGCGAGTTTTCAGATGTTTTTAGTGAAATACATTCTGTGGGTGTTTCAGTGGGAACGCTAGTACGTCAGAGTGAAAGCATATATGTTGGCCAAACTAGGAGACCCATCGATACTAGGTTCAATGAACATTTCAAGTATGAAACAACACAGACAGATATCATAGACTTGAATATTATCGAATTTGTTGATAATGAAAGGAAATTGAATGCATACGATAAAAATAGTCAAGAACCTTATGAATAAGCGTAACATAGTTTTTTGTACAATTCAGTGATCATGATGTTAGGTGATTTTCAAGTTTAGTCATCGGGATGTATCGATTACGCCTCTATCACAACTTATTGCAGCGATTTCTTCGAGAATGCCTTTCTATTCGACAAAACGAATTTATTAGGTCGATATTGAAATGAATAATTGGACAGATTGAATAACTATTCGCGAGTTTCCAGATGTTTCCAGTTGAATTACATACTGTGGGTGTTTCAGTGGAAAAAGCTAGTACTTCAGACTGAAAGCATATGTTGGCCAAACTAGAAGACCCATCGATACTAGGTTCAATGAACATTTCAAGTATGGAACAACACAGACAGATATCATAGACTTGAATATTATCGAATTTGTTGATAATGTAAGAAAATTGAAAGCATACGAGAAAAATAGTCGAGAACCTTAGTGATCAGCGTACCATAGTTTTTTGTATGATTTAGTGATTATGATATTAGGTAATTTTCAAGTTGAGTCGTCGGTATGTATTGAAAACTCCTCTATGAGAACTTATAGCAGCTTCTCTTCGAGAATGCCTTGCTATTCGACAAAGCGAATTTATTAAGTCGATATTGAAGAGAATGATTGGACAGATTGAATAACTATTCGCGAGTTTCCAGATGTTTCCAGTTGAAATACATACTGTGGATGTTTCAGTGGAAAACGCTCGTACCTCAGAGTGAAAGCATATACGTTGGCCAAACTAGGAGAACCATCGACATTAGGTTCAATGAACATTTCGAGTATCGAACAACACAGACAGATATCATAGACTTGAATATTATCGAATTTGTTGATAATGTAAGGAAATTGAATGCATAGGAGAGAAATAGTCATCGCAAGAACCTTATGAATAAGCGTAACATAGTTTTTTGTACAATTCAGTGATTATGATGTTAGGTAATTTTCAAGTTTAGTCGTCGGGATGTATCGAACACGTCTCTATCACAACTTATTGCAGCGATTTCTTCGAGAATGCCTTTCTATTCGACAAAACGAATTTATTAGGTCGATATTGAAATGAATAATTGGACAGATTGAATAACTATTCGCGAGTTTCCAGATGTTTCCAGTTGAAATACATACTGTGGGTATTTCAGTGGAAAACGCTAGTACTTCAGACTGAGAGCATATGTTGGCCAAACTAGGAGAACCATCGACATTAGGTTCAATGAACATTTCGAGTATGGAACAACACAGACAGATATCATAGACTTGAATATTATCGAATTTGTTGATAATGTAAGGAAATTGAATGCATAAGAGAGAAATAGTCAAGAACCTTATGAATAAGCGTAACATGATGTTAGGTAATTTTCAAGTTTAGTCGTCGGGATGTATCGAACACGTCTCTATCACAACTTATTGCAGCGATTTCTTCGAGAATGCCTTTCTATTCGACAAAGCGAATTTATTAGGTCGATATCGAAATGAATAATTGGACAGATTGAATAACTATTCGCGAGTTTCCAGATGTTTCCAGTTGAAATACATACTGTGGGTATTTCAGTGGAAAACGCTAGTACTTCAGACTGAAAGCATATGTTGGCCAAACTAGGAGAACCATCGACATTAGGTTCAATGAACATTTCGAGTATGAAACGACACAGACAGACATTATAGACTTGAATATTATCGAATTTGTTGATAATGAAAGGACATTGAATGCATATGAGAGAAATAGTCAAGAACCTTATGAATAAGCGTAACATAGTTTTTTGTACAATTCAGTGATTATGATGTTAGGTGATTTTCAAGTTTAGTCGTCGGGATGTATCGATTACGTCTCTATCACAACTTATTGCAGCGATTTCTTCGAGAATGCCTTCCTATTCGACAAATCGAATTTATTAGGTCGATATTGAAATGAATAATTGGACAGATTGAATAACTATTCGCGAGTTTCCAGATGTTTCCAGTTGAAATACATACTGTGGGTGTTTCAGTGGAAAGCGTCAGTACGTCAGAGTGAAAGCATAAATATGTTGGCCAAACTTGGAGATCCATCGATACTAGGTTCAATGAACATTTCGAGTATGAAAGAACACAGACATAATATCATAGACTTGAAAATTATCGAGTTTGTTGATAATATGAGAAAGTTGAATGCATACGAGAGAAATAAGAACCTTATGAATAAGCGTAACATATAGTTTTTTTGTACAATTCAGTGATTATGATGTTAGGTAATTTTCAAGTTTAGTCGTCGGGATGTATCGAACACGTCTCTATCAAAACTTATTGCAGCGATTTCTTCGAGAATGCCTTCCTATTCGACAAATCGAATTTATTAGGTCGATATTGAAATGAATAATTGGACAGATTGAATAACTATTCACGAGTTTCCAGATGTTTCCAGTTCCATACTGTGTGTATTTCAGTGAAAAACGCTAGTACTTCAGACTGAGAGCATATGTTGGCCAAACTAGGAGAACCATCGACATTAGGTTCAATGAACATTTCGAGTATCGAACAACACAGACAGATATCATAGACTTGAATATTATCGAATTTGTTGATAATGTAAGGAAATTGAATGCATAAGAGAAAAATAGTCAAGAACCTTATGAATAAGCGTAACATAGTTTTTTGTACAATTCAGTGATTATGATGTTAGGTGATTTTCAAGTTTAGTCGTCGGGATGTATCGAACACGTCTCTATCACATCTTATTGCAGCGATTTCTTCGAGAATGCCTTCCTATTCGACAAATCGAATTTATTAGGTCGATACTGAAATGAATAATTGGACAGATTGAATAACTATTCGCGAGTTTCCAGATGTTTCCAGTTGAAATACATACTGTGGGTGTTTCAGTGGAAAACGCTAGTACTTCAGACTGAGAGAATATGTTGGCCAAACTAGGAGAACCATCGACATTAGGTCCAATGAACATATCAAGTATGGAACAACACAGACAGATTTCATAGACTTGAATATTACCGAATTTGTTGATAATGTAAGGAAATTGAATGCATAAGAGAGAAATAGTCAAGAACCTTATGAATAAGCGTAACATATAGTTTTTTTGTACAATTCAGTGATTATGATGTTAGGTAATTTTCAAGTTTAGTCGTCGGCATGTATTGAACACGTCTCTATCATAACTTATTGCAGCGATTTCTTCGAGAATGCCTTCCTATTCGACAAAGCGAATTCATTAGGTCGATATTGAAATGAATAATTGGACAGATTGAATAACTATTCGCGAGTTTCCAGATGTTTCCAGTTGAAATACATACTGTGGGTATTTCAGTGGAAAACGCTAGTACTTCAGACTGAAAGCATATGTTGGCCAAACTAGGAGAACCATCGACATTAGGTTCAATGAACATTTCGAGTATGGAACAACACAGACAGATATCATAGACTTGAATATTATCGAATTTGTTGATAATGTAAGGAAATTGAATGCATAAGAGAGAAATAGTCAAGAACCTTATGAATAAGCGTAACATAGTTTTTTTGTACAATTCAGTGATTATGATGTTAGGTAATTTTCAAGTTTAGTCGTCGGGATGTATCGAACACGTCTCTATTAGAACTTATTGCAGCGATTTCTTCGAGAATGCCTTCCTATTCGACAAAGCGAATTTATTAGGTCGATACTGTAATGAATAATTGGACAGATTGAATAACTATTCACGAGATTCCAGATGTTTCCAGTTCCATACTGTGTGTATTTCAGTGGAAAACGCTAGTACTTCAGACTGAGAGCATATGTTGGCCAAATTAGGAGAACCATCGACATTAGGTTCAATGAACATTTCGAGTATGGAACAACACAGACAGATATCATAGACTTGAATATTATCGAATTTGTTGATAATGTAAGGAAATTGAATGCATAAGAGAGAAATAGTCATCGCAAGAACCTTATGAATAAGCGTAACATAGTTTTTTGTACAATTCAGTGATTATGATGTTAGGTGATTTTCAAGTTTAGTCGTCGGGATGTATCGAACACGTCTCTATCACATCTTATTGCAGCGATTTCTTCGAGAATGCCTTCCTATTCGACAAATCGAATTTATTAGGTCGATACTGAAATGAATAATTGGACAGATTGAATAACTATTCGCGAGTTTCCAGATGTTTCCAGTTGAAATACATACTGTGGGTGTTTCAGTGGAAAACGCTAGTACTTCAGACTGAGAGAATATGTTGGCCAAACTAGGAGAACCATCGACATTAGGTCCAATGAACATATCAAGTATGGAACAACACAGACAGATTTCATAGACTTGAATATTACCGAATTTGTTGATAATGTAAGGAAATTGAATGCATAAGAGAGAAATAGTCAAGAACCTTATGAATAAGCGTAACATATAGTTTTTTTGTACAATTCAGTGATTATGATGTTAGGTAATTTTCAAGTTTAGTCGTCGGCATGTATTGAACACGTCTCTATCACAACTTATTGCAGCGATTTCTTCGAGAATGCCTTCCTATTCGACAAAGCGAATTCATTAGGTCGATATTGAAATGAATAATTGGAGAGATTGAATAACTATTCGCGAGTTTCCAGATGTTTCCAGTTGAAATACATACTGTGGGTATTTCAGTGGAAAACGCTAGTACTTCAGACTGAAAGCATATGTTGGCCAAACTAGGAGAACCATCGACATTAGGTTCAATGAACATTTCGAGTATCGAACAACACAGACAGATATCATAGACTTGAATATTATCGAATTTGTTGATAATGTAAGGAAATTGAATGCATAAGAGAGAAAAAGTCAAGAACCTTATGAATAAGCGTAACATAGTGTTTTTGTACAATTCAGTGATTATGATGTTAGGTAATTTTCAAGTTTAGTCATCGGGATGTATCGAACACGTCTCTATCACAACTTATTGCAGCGATTTCTTCGAGAATACCTTTCCATTCGAGAAAGCGAATTCATTAGGTCGATATTGAAATGAGTATTTGGACAGATTGAATAACTATTCGCGAGTTTTCAGATGTTTTTAGTGAAATACATTCTGTGGGTGTTTCAGTAAGGAACGCTAGAACGTCAGAGTGAAAGCATATACAGTGTGTCCCACTTACCATGCTCACCATGGGTATCTTTTCAACGGTGAGAGATACGAGGTCGGTTAAATGACACCAAATGTGGAGTTTGTCAAGGCCAACTATAATGTGAAAAAATATTCTGATGAAATCTATTCGTTTTTGTTTTATACGCAAAAAACAGATTTTGATCATTTTCATGTCTCCTCCGTAACTTCTTCATTTATGAAAATTTTCAAATAGGAATTTCACATTCTCATGGCAGTTTTTCTGAGTGATAATCATTCGAGTAGAAAATTCCGTGCAAGTTATACACTATAATTTTTCTACGGTTTTAACAGATAACAGCGGCATTTTCGATTTCTTCGGCTTGTAGCCATCTGATTTCCTGTCAAGTTATGCTCATCTATTAGACAGAGCTGTCATTGCTTGCCATTTGACATTCCATGAGCGATGAGACTTTTTTGAAATAATAACACAATGGAGTCATTGTGAAATCAGATACGGAAATAAAACTGATGGCATACAAAGTACCTCATTGATGTATCGAACACTGTAGAAGAAGAGCAATTTTACAAGCACATCCATCGTAATTTTTAAATAATTATAATCCACCCCTGACTGCGTGCTCGAACGTCTTTACTGCAAATGTTGGCTTTAGACTATTGGAAATTGATGAAATACAGTGTAATCTTCAAGTATCAACATGCGAACGTCAGACTTGAATTTGAGCGAATTCTCATATCATACTCTCACAAACTGACGTTACTCCAGATATGCATATGTGAGAATATAAAATTGAACTAGCTAGTGAATTTTTCTTTCAGGTTCTCTGATAGGAAAATTCTTTAAACGCACTTACATTTTGGGGCAAATCATCTGATTTGTCCTTGCTAAACGAGGAGAGGAAATCCCAAAAAATGTGAAGTAATGAATGTACCACCTCCTCGATTAACCTACAGACAGTAGGAGACAGACAGACAGACAGACAGACAGACAGACAGACAGACAGACAGACAGACAGACAGACAGACAGACAGACAGACAGACAGACAGACAGACAGACAGACAGACAGACAGACAGACAGACAGACAGACAGACAGACAGACAGACAGACAGACAGACAGACAGACAGACAGACAGACAGACAGACAGACAGACAGACAGACAGACAGACAGACAGACAGACAGACAGACAGACAGACAGACAGACAGACAGACAGACAGACAGACAGACAGACAGACAGACAGACAGACAGACAGACAGACAGACAGACAGACAGACAGACAGACAGACAGACAGACAGACAGACAGACAGACAGACAGACAGACAGACAGACAGACAGACAGACAGACAGACAGACAGACAGACAGACAGACAGACAGACAGACAGACAGACAGACAGACAGACAGACAGACAGACAGACAGACAGACAGACAGACAGACAGACAGACAGACAGACAGACAGACAGACAGACAGACAGACAGACAGACAGACAGACAGACAGACAGACAGACAGACAGACAGACAGACAGACAGACAGACAGACAGACAGACAGACAGACAGACAGACAGACAGACAGACAGACAGACAGACAGACAGACAGACAGACAGACAGACAGACAGACAGACAGACAGACAGACAGACAGACAGACAGACAGACAGACAGACAGACAGACAGACAGACAGACAGACAGACAGACAGACAGACAGACAGACAGACAGACAGACAGACAGACAGACAGACAGACAGACAGACAGACAGACAGACAGACAGACAGACAGACAGACAGACAGACAGACAGACAGACAGACAGACAGACAGACAGACAGACAGACAGACAGACAGACAGACAGACAGACAGACAGACAGACAGACAGACAGACAGACAGACAGACAGACAGACAGACAGACAGACAGACAGACAGACAGACAGACAGACAGACAGACAGACAGACAGACAGACAGACAGACAGACAGACAGACAGACAGACAGACAGACAGACAGACAGACAGACAGACAGACAGACAGACAGACAGACAGACAGACAGACAGACAGAGGAGTGTGTAATGACTGGTTTAGTGATAGAAAACAAGTAGTGAAATCGAATGAAAAACTATCACACACAAGGGAAATCTTATGGGGTGTTCCACAAGGATCAGTTCTGGGCCCGATTCTTCTCCTTATATATCTGAACGACCTGGTTACTCTTTCAATTGAAGGAATTTTCAGGATCTTTGCGGATGATACAACGCTCCTTTGACATGGAAAAGATACTGATCGTATGAAAGATACTATATCTGGGGACTTGGATGTTGTTGAAAAATGGTGTGACGCAAACTACTTGAGCTTTAACATCAAAAAAACAAACTTACTCACCTTCAACTCTAATATCGACGATTTGTACTTGAATGGGCATTTTATTGAGAATAAGAACCAATACAAATTCCTGGGAATCTTTATTGATAGGTAATAGATTAAAATTTGACTAGCATATTTCAGCTTTAACAAAAAAAATTGGCATCAGGATGTTATGCACTCCGAATTGTTTCAAATGAATTGAGTTCATCCACAACCAAAATGGTAAATCATTCTCTGATTGAGTTTTACTTGAGATATGGTGTTGCTTTTTGGGGATTTTGCAGTCAACAACTTTTTCATTCAGTGTTTGTTTTGCAAAAGCGAGCGATAAGATACTTATGCAAGGTGGGAGTGCGTGATCCATGTAGACCTTTATTCAGTAGAGAAAAAATTCTAACTATCACTTGTATTTTCATTCTGGAAACTGCTTGCCTGATATACAAAAAACAAAATATGGTTGAAACTCCGAGACATACAAAACACGTAACCCGCCAAGAAACAGAAAACAAAATACCTCTTCCTGTTCCAAAAACAAGCCAGACAAAATATTCTTTAATATATGAAAGTAAAAAGCTGTTTAACCACATACCGTATGTATGATACAGGAAGGAGAAAAGCTATAAAAAGTTCAGGAATCTTGTGAAAGAAGCCCTTGCAGCAAAAGCGTATTACAACCTTGAGGAATTTTACAATGAAACTCTGTTGTGATTAGTAGTTTCATGTTGTCTTTTATTTATCCAATATGTGGAGTCTGATTTTGAACTATAAAATATGTTTCTGATTTAATGACTTGTGAACTTATGTTCAAATAATGTTTCTCTGTCAAATTGTGTTTTTTATTTTTTATTTTGTGAATGATTATAAAACTATATTGTTTTTTGTGTGTGTGATTCTGTGTATTTATGTTTTGATTTAAAATTTTTTTATATTTTTTTAAGAGTTTCACAGACTATTTTTTGTTTCAACCTTTGTCGATAAGAAATTATTTTTGTTCGACAATAAAGTATATTCATCTATCTATCTATTTAAACAGTAGTTCGCCTTGTCGCTTATAGATACCGCTCCTTACGAAATATAATTCCTGGCTTCATTGCTCTCATAATGATGCTTCATCTCGTTAGTGTAAATAATTGAGAGTAGGTACTACTTCTCTATCACATTCTGATAGTGATCATTTTGTCCCCTCCCTTTAATATCTCATTCGACTTTGCCCTTGTGTCCTGAAACTCCTGAAGGCAGATCGGCTTTCTGATCCGAACGCAAAGGCGATATATTACTTTCCGTTCGATTTTGTTTGTTCATGATATGTACGAACAAGGGCGTAGATGAAACGGGGGAGTAAATTTCCTCTACCCCCTCACCTCCAACGAAGCTGATAGTTATTTAACCAACTATAGTGTATCAATGAGGGCAATAATTAATGATCGAAAAAAGCCAAATACTCAAAGTGAAATGCAATGGTCACAAAGAAAGAGAAATTCAAAGTCATTACCCCCATAACGTTTCATGACTCAATGATAAAACTAATTTCGAACGTAATCATATTTTTAGAACTTGACGATTTTCATGATTTATCTGTCTTGTCCCAACTGTTTTTCAGTCAATTCTCCGCCGCTCTGTTTCTGTAATAGTGACAATTTCTCTTCTCTTATTGTTTATCTTCTTCTGGTTCTTTCCTATAATTTTATTCTTCTTCTTTCTCTTCTTCTTTTTCCGTTCTCTTCTTCTTCTTTTTTTTTCCATACTTTGTTCTTTCTTCTCAATAACAATTTTGTTTATTGCCTGGTGTCACTTACCACTGTTCTATTGTGTCATTACGGTCATTTTGGTTCTGTCATTCAATTCTTATTGTTTCGTGTTCAACTGTCAGAGTCTTTGTTCATCTTTCAATTTCTCATTTCCGTGTTCCATCGCTCACTGATCACTGATATGGCTTCCTTAATAACATTATGTAGTTCATAAAAAAACCTTTCAATGCTCGATAAGATGTTCAATCTTATCAGAGCCAGTTTTTTCTGGCTCTTCACTAAATTTAAAAAGAACCACATGTGCCTGACTCTGATAGTGCGTTGACGATTTGATTTGCCCGTCATGTTTGTTTTTCGATAATGCTACTTAGCTTTATACTTTGGTATGTTTTTTTTAATAATTTTCACTTTCCTCTGATTGTATTGTCATATTTCATCATTTTACAGGTACTTTTTTGTCTGATGATGGCCGTAGCGCCAAAAAAGGTTTCATTTTTCATTTCATTCCATTTATTCAATTTTCCAGTCGACAATTACAAAATTGTATAGGAATAGTCTAAGGGGTACATGTAAGTAGAATACAAAATAAACAAAATAGACAAAAAGGAAACTAACACATAACACATAAGTGTGATTAAAGAGATAGCATACATACATGCATGTAGCTTATTATTAAAATTTTTGGGAAAGATATTCTTCCACCGAATAATAACATTTTGTTTGTAATAGTTGTTTCAAGGATACTTTGAAAGAAGTTAATGTCCTACATTGTTTAATTTCGGCAGGTAGAGCGTTATAAAATCTGAGTGCCATGATATTAGGCGACTGTCGAGTTATATTCATCTTACTAAAAGGGATGTAAAAATCATCTTCACGTCTAATATTAACTCCATGGCGAGAACTATTAGTATTGAAATTGTCTTTGTTATTAAACACAAACAGGCATGATTCTAAAAGAAAAAGGGAAGGTACCGTGAGTATATTTTGAAGTCTATGAAAATGTCACGACACGAAGTTTTGTTGGACACACCCACCAAGGCACATATATAACGCGTTTCTGAGAAATGAAAACATCTTGTGATGAGCTAGATAGACCCCAGAAGCATATACCATAACGGAGACGGCTGTCAATTTGACAAAAATAAAGATTTAGTAGTTGTTCTCTGTTCAGAATATTTTTCAAGTTTCTGAATTGATAGGAGTAGGAATACATTTTAGATTTCAATATTTCCAATGATATTTCGCAGTTTTTGTGCCAGTCTAAGCATTCATCGATGTAGAGCCACAAAAATTTCACATTAGCAGAATCCGTGGAAATTGGATTTGATGACTCTTCGGCTTGTAGGATGATCTCATCACATATTTTTTGACGATTATGGAATCTGATTGCATTGGTTTTATCAACATTCAGAAAAAGTCTATTTGTTCTAGTCCAGTCACTCACTAGTTGCAAAGCTTCATTGGATTTGGTAGCTAGTGTTTCATTGCATTTATCGGATATGATAATCGAAGTATCATCTGCATATATTGTGAGTGAGCCTTGTATTGGCAATTTATCCAGATCGTTTATATATAATATGAAGAGTACAGGTCCCAATACCGAGCCCTGTGGCACACCGATATGAACTTCTGAGCGGTAGGAAGCTGTGCTATTTATAACAACATACTGCTGTCTTAATGACAAATAACTCATTATCCATTGATATGAATTTCCTCTTATACCGTATTTTTGTAGTTTATCGAGCAAAATCTCGTGATTGACACAGTCGAATGCCCTGCTGAGATCACAGAATATTCCAACAGGGCACTCGCCTGCTTCAATATTCTCCACAAGTTTTCCTTAATATGAATGCACTGCCGCCATTATGTCAAATGTGTCGTGTTTATAGCAGAAGGACATGAATCTATTCAAGAATGCATACTCAAAAATTTTTGAGAAATTTGAGGGTACTGTGGCCGGTAATTGGCTAAAAGATGAGAGTTTCCTTTTTTCAGGATGGGGGTAATTCTGCCAGTTTTCAATATGTCTGGAAATTCACCTTCCGAAAATGATAGATTAACCAGATGAGCAAATGGTTTTGCCTGAATATGTATGTTTTTTTTTCAAAATAAACATGGGAACTTCATCGAAGCCCGATGAGTATTCGTTTTTGAGTTTTTTTCTCAGATGTAGTATTTGATTGTTTTATAGAAAGTGTGGTCGACCGACTTTGAGCTACTTGTTTTTCTTTTGAAATAACAACAATAGTTCATAAAATTAACGAGAATGGTAGATAGCAATCATTCGTCTATACGAATAACGGTTACGTAAATTACTAAACACAATTTACTAATTTTTGGATGTACGACAAATTGATATTCATCATTCAGGACGTGGAAAAATTCTGAATTGAGAAAACCTAATCACGAATCTGCGATAACTGGACTTCAGGTTACTGAAGAGGGTTTGAAATTCGAAATGAGTTGAATCGAATAAAGTTATATAACCTGTTTGTGAGAGATATAATTCCCATATCACTGATAAGAATGATTTTTTTTTTGGAAGTTCCAAGCTCATCAAGATCAAAGTTCATACAAGTATACTTCTACTATACATTTCAATTTCCATTCCAATACTGAAGATATATTGGTAAGTTATATTTTTATATCAAAATACATCATATTATACAACAGATTCGAGAGATTTTCAATTCTCAATTTCAAAGGATTTTATTTCATGCTCTCCTTTTCGAACATTATAGGGATTCCCTTTCGTACGTTCTAAGAGATGAAAAAAAGGTTTTTTTTTCTTATCTTTTGTTTGTCTGAGAGTTCACTTTGACCTTTTGACAGTAAGATTTTTGAAGTAGACATTCCTCGTTTTTTTCATGTGAACGTATTTTCGAACGAGCATATTAGCTGACTATGCTGCGTTTTTTCTATGGACTTCTGTTTATACAGAAATATAGTGATATACTAACAGATGGTGGTATCAAGTCAGTTTCCACTATATTGTGACATTTCCGGTAGAACCTTCAACTAAAACAAAGCGTAGGGAAAATCAGTGGACTGTTATCAAGGTTCAGGTATATGAAAAGTTTCTTGGACATACCCCAGCTCAAAATATTCTACTATTTTTTAGTTTAGTCTCTTCTCTCCTACGGAATTTTGGGATGTGGAGGAGTAAATAACGTGCATCACCAAAATCTAAATGTTCTACAAAAATGGATTTCAAAAATTATTCTAGCAAAACACCGTGAATATCGTTTAACTTAACAGCTTGAATATCTTAGCGAATGTTTTCAGGAAAAAAATACTACTTATATATATATATATATATATATAACTTAAATAACTTTTTGGTCAAAGTTACTTTTTAAAAAAGATTTATTTTATGTCATACAAAAGCAACTGAACAATTCGGATTCTAATTCTAGACTGCGGGAAAAATGTGAGAAATACAGTGTCACGGGCTCTAACTGATTCTAGGAAATATGTTGATCTTGCATTATCAGGCGTCCGATTTCGGTGATGTGTGTGGTTTCTGTAGTCGGCTATGATTCTCACGGGAATATAACTCCTCCCCCATTAGAATGAAGCTTCCTCCGGAAGATTTACTTTTCGTTCTTGGAAGTTGACCTCTTGGAGTTGATTTGCGTTTCCAAGTTGATTCGTGATTTTCTTCCATTTGTGCCAAATAAGGATGATACCTATAACAGCGACGCTAATATACAGGATGATGGTCCAGAGGCTGGGTCTATGGTAGCCGAAATCTTGATTTATAGTTGGGACGATTCTATTCGTCGGAATTTCTGAAATTTTCAGCGTTTTCAGTTGGATCTTGAAGTCGGTGAAATTTTCCTTCTTCAAGTCAAATATCAATTTGTTCGCTACCAGTGGCGTGCCATAAGTTTTGTCTTGAAAACCCATTTCCTGGTCGTGGAAGAATATCTTGCACTTTGAATTTTTCAAAAGATATATTCCTGATACGGTCTTAGTTTGTATTTCGTCTTCGCACTGGAATTGCAGGTTTTCTTCTAGTGGAAATACACCTAGATATTGATCGATCTCTGGGATTCTTTCCATATGACTATCTGAGATTTCTATACGGCTGTATTGACAGTTGCTGGTATTTTCTTCCAGAATGATGTGTTCTTCGCAAGTTGTCTTCGTATTTCTCAGGAGGTGGCTTGGACAGTGGAATATTTTGCCTTGGGTACATTTGTCACTTAGAGATTTCATCGTGTTGTCTTTTGATTTCAATAGGTAATTTGAATTTGGAATAATTGTCAAAAATTCTGACTCGTGCTTCGTGGGTATAGGAAGCAGATAATAAAGTTCAAAAATGGATTCAAAATCGATAGGAATCGATAGGAAATAATAAATTCTGTCTTTTTCTATTCTACATTTCACATCTAAGATTGATTCGAAGTCTAAGATGTTCTCGTATTTTAATTCAAAAGGAAGTTGATTTTTATAATGTAGTGAAATTCTTTCTAGTTCGAGAAACAAGTCTTTTGGTTTGATTGAAAATATCTTTGGCGTATAAAATATATTGATTTTGAATTTCGTGCTTTAGAATGTTTTTCAGCTGTAAGATCCTTGATGTAAGTTCAAGTTCATTATGTTGGATGTCTCGTATTGTATCATTGAATTTTTGGACAATTTGATTATTCAAACTATATTGCATTTTTAATTGCTCTTGGAGGTTAATTTGATTTGATTTCAAATGATCTAAAATATTATTGATTCTCTCGCCATCTTCGGCGTCGAGATTTCCAGATATACTTTTGACAATTGATCCTAAACCATTTATCAATCCACGTTTATTCCTGATGGGTTTTGGTGATTGAATTTGAATATTATCGAATTTTTCGTCTATACTTGCTCGTATATAATTCAGAATGGTGACGTAGTTTTCAACAGATCGGGTGTAAATTGTGTTATCCTTGAGGTTAGGGCTGATATTGATATACTGAATGTTCAACTTATTGTATTCTTCGATAAGTGGCTTGAGATCGTAAAAATGAGTGAAAGTATGTTCTGTTCTTTGAAGTTTTGCTGGACCTAACTTGATTGGAAGGATTCCTAAGTTGTGTGTGATGTTTTCTATTTCTGTTGCGTGCCCGAAGTAGAAGCAGGAGTACCTGAAATAGTTTTCAGTTTAGTTTTTTGTCTGGGTCTTTTGATATTAGAAAGATGGATTTTATCTACAGTGTTTTTATGTGTTGGTTCTATTTTTGCGGTTTTCAGTTCAGCGTCAATACTTTTGATTTTCTCGCGTTTGAATTTATTCAAGGTTTTTCTCTGCTTTTGCTTATTTTTCACAAATACTACTTCTGGAATTTCTGGTATTGGTTCTTTATTTTCGTTAGCTTTCTGAATAACAGTTTCTTTACCCTTTTGCAAATCATTATTCAATTTTTGGTACAACAATTTCACCTTGTCTTTATGATTGGTGATATAATTATTGACTAATTGTTTTTCGATATCGATATTGAAAGGACAATCAGTTTCTAAATGACCAGTGACTATTTCGTAAGGCTTCAAATTTGTTACTGAATGTTACTTTTGATTCGATTGAATCGTCTTTGTATTCATTCTGATTATTGAGTAATCGAATGTGCTCTACAAGGGTAGAGTGGAATCTTTCTATAAGTCCATTTGATTCAGGGTGCTGTGAACTTATGAAATGAATATTAACTTTATGAATCTCGAGTAGTTCTTTCACTAGTGAATTTTTGAATTCTAGGCCGTTGTCTGAAACTATTTGGTGTTGAAACTATTTGGTGTGGAATTTTATGATGTGTGAAGTATCTTATCAATTTATTAACCACTTCGAGTCCTTGAGCAGAATCTAATTTGTAAGCTTGGGCGTATTTGGAAAATGAGTCGATGATTGTTAAGAATTTTACGTTTTCTAAAGTTATGCTATCAATATGTAATATTTCAAAAGGTTTCACTGGTGTGGGTGTTATATTGAGTTCTAATTTCAATGGTTTTCTGTCGTATTTTGTGACTAGACAAGTTTCGCATTCGTTAATATAATTTTGAATCGATCTTCTTTGATTTGGCCAATAATAAGTGGATTTAATACGTTTTTCAGTTTCATCTAACCCTCTATGATTCGTTTTGCCTTCGTGATATTTTTGAATTATTTCCTTGATATCGTCGTCAGATGTAACGTCGATTAATTTCTTAGTGCACCTTACTAGGGTTATGAGAGAATTTTTGAAGAATTTCTGAAGGACATTTGAAAATTTCTCGTGAATCGGGTCTTCGAAATAAATATAATATTTTATTTTAGGAACAACAAATTCTTTAATGGCGTTAAAAATATCTTTTTCATAATTGTTTCGTGAAATCTGTATGAGGATTCTTTGTTTTGTTCTATACAGTTTTATAACACTAGGTGTCGCTGGTTCGTAATTCACTTCAGAGATGACTATTTGATTTTTACCGAAATTTACTGGACAATCAATTATTGGGATACCTACCAACAATCGGATTTTCAGAGTTTGAATGAATGGTTTGATCATTATCTTCTTCTGCGTTATTTTCTTGGTCCAAATCGTTAGCTTCGGCAATCATCGATTGATTATCGGTTTCAGTATTATTATTTGCCTTTTCAAGATCTTGGTTAAATTTCGTCATGTAGTCAAAAATGTTAGTCGGATTTTCGTCATTCGTCTCGTTCATGTTGAGTTCGATTCTAGAAAGAGCGTCCGCGTTTTTATTCTGAACCCCCTTTTTGTATTCCATTTCATAATCAAATTCCTCTAACTTGAGGCGCCATCTTAGTAATTTGGAATTAGGTTCCTTAAGTGAAAACAACCAAAGCAACGGTTTTTGGTCACAAACGACTTTAAATTTTCTTCCGAATAAGTATGGCCTGAAATACTTGACAGCCCATACTATCGCTAACAATTCTTTTTCTATAGTAGAGTAGTTTTGCTCGGATTCGTTCAGTGTTCTGCTAGCGTATGCTATTGGCAGGTCTGATCCGACTTTACCCTGAGACAAAACTGCTCCTATCGCAACATTACTTGCATCTGTTGTAAGGATAAAATCTTTTGTGAAATCCGGGTATTGAAGAATTGGTTCATTAATAAGCAAGTTTTTACACATTTCAAAACATTTTACGTAGTCTGGATTTTTTATATCAATATGCGCGTCTTTTTTCAAGCATTTTGTCAAAGGTTTCGTTAATTTGGCGAAATCTTTGATGAATTTTCTATAGTAACCTAATAGTCCTAAAAAGCCTTTAATTTGTTTGGTATTTTTCGGTAATGGGTAATTTTTGATAGCTCTGATTTTATCAGGATTTGGTCGAACACCTTCAGGGGTCACAACATGGCCTAGATAAGCCACTTCTTTCCTTAGAAATTCTGACTTATCCAGCTGAATTTTGAAGTTAGAATTTCGTAGTCTCTCGAATACCTCTCGCAAGCGATTGATGTGTTCTTGGAGACTCGTACTGAAAATGATGATATCATCGAGGTATACAAGACATTTTTCGTTTTGTATTCCTCGCAAAATATTATCCATAACTCTCTGGAATGTGGCTGGTGCATTTTTCAAGCCAAATGGCATTCGAAGGAATTCGTAATGACCATTACCAGTGTTGAAGGCGGTTTTTTGGATATCATCTTCAGCCATTTCGATTTGGTGAAACCCTGAAGCCAAATCAAGCGTCGAAAAGTATTGGCATCTGCCAAGTTTATCCAATAGTTCGGTTATATTCGGCAGTGGATATCGGTCACCAATAGTTTTATCGTTGAGTTTCCGATAATCCACAACGATTCGCCATTTCTTTTTGCCAGAAGCGTCTAACTTTTTTGGCACAACCCAAATAGGGGATGACCATGGAGAGTGAGACGGCCTTATTATATTTTGATCTAACATGTTTTGAATTTGTGTATTAACTTCTTGTTTGTGAATTTCGGGATATCTATAAGTTTTAGTATACACCGGCATTTCATCAGAAGTTTTTATTACGTGTTTAACTCTACTTGTAAATGATAATTGATTTCCTTCAATATGAAATATATCAGAATATTCTTTAATTAGTTTGGTGATCTCTGTTTGTTCTTCCGAATTCATATGTTCGGTTCGAATTTTGGAAATATCAAATTGAAATTTTTCGAAATTGACGTTATTGAAATTTGGACAAGAAGAGGGTTCGTATTCATCGAACAATTCGGCGTCCATTGGTTCAGTCATGTCAATTAATAATTGAGAATTTGATGGATTCAATATTGAGCAAATCGCTTGATTATTTTTGACAATAGTTAAACATTCTGGTATTTCTAATTGTGAAATCTTCATATAGGGTATAACTGCTTGCCCATTGGCAATATTCCTAATATTAACTTTGATTATTTGTTCCGATCTCGGCGGTACTACTATGCAATTCGTACAGGGAGATACTTTATGAAAATTAAGTTTTATTTTCGAATTTGGGGTAATCAACACATTTTCATTCAAATCAATAACAGTATTTAACAATTTCAAATTGTCGAGCCCTAGGAGACAGTCAAAATGGTCATGAAACTTAAATAGGTGAAACTTCAGTGGTAAATTAGATTTATTGAGTATTTTCGAACAAGGAATCAATGTACTAGGTATATAGTTCGGTTGATGTACCGTGTGCGGTTGTAATTTGGAAAGGATCTTTTTTTATTGAGGATTTGAAATGAATTTCGGCTATATCAGGTCTTATGAATGATTTTGTACTACCAGTATCTATCAAAAATTTCAAATTATTTTCTGGAAATACTATGTATGGAAGTTCACTTCTATTATTAGTTAGATTCATTAGTTCAAAATGATTCAGTTTACTATTTCCGAGGCTTCTTCCTCTAAAAAATGTTCATTTTGATCTGCTTCTACTGGGTGTTCGACTATGGGTTGATTATCTATATTAAACAATTCTTCAGCAATGTAGTTTGGTCTGTTTTGTCTGAAATTTTGGTGTTGATTCAATCGATAGTTTTGATTTGAGTTTGGTTGATTAGGTCTATAAGTATTTCTGGTTGAAACACTCATAGGTGTAGGTTTCGGGAGATTTTGAGTTTGATTGGGTCTAAACGCGTTAAAATTCCTATTTTGACTCTGAAATGCATTACTACTATGGGGCTGTTGGGAATTTTGTTGAAAAGAATTATTTGTTCTGTTAGGCATTCGAGTGTTATGTGGAAAATTTGTGATTTGCAATGGTTGAATAATGCGTGGTCTATTCTGAGAGCTTTGGAATGATGGTTTTGACTGGAATTGATTTTTCGGTGGTCTTTGTTGGACCGCGTCTAACTGAAAATCATTTGTGAGCATATTTAAGGCATCATTCAAATCTTTCGGATTTTTAGTACGCATTAAAGAACCAATAGGATCTTTCAATCCTCTCAAAAGTACTCTAAGTGCTAAATTTCTAACATATTTGCCTAATATATCAACTTCCTGTACAGTACCACCAGTAGTCAACTGTGAAATCTGTAAGTTCAGAATTTGTTGGATTCTATTGTAGAATTCAAACGGTGATTCATTTGCTTGTTTAAGTTCAGTCATTTCAATATTCAGAGTAAATATATCGCGTTTATCCGCATATGTGTTTAACAGAGCGTTTTTCAAATCTGCCCAATTTCTTATGATACAAGACGATATTTTCAAAGCAGCATCGCCTTTTACTTTTGTTAGGATACTAGACATCAGATATTCATTCTGAAAATCGTTCACATCCACAGCATTATAAAACTTATTTACTAGTTTCTCTGAGATTTCTATAAATCTCGGCAATAATTCCATTTCACCGTGGAAATCGGGAATCATGTTAAAATATTCTTGTTTCAAGACAGCCATTGTATGTACTTGTGGGTCTGCACTCGAAATTAATGAAATATTGGAAATTGATTGGGTCAGTTGAAAATCTCTTATTGAATTTGGTGATCTAGAGCGATATGAGGGGAAATTAGGGATGTTTGAGTCCGAATCAGAATTGTTTGAATGTTCAGAATTTTCAGAATTGTCAGAATTATACTGGTCTTGAAAATCTCTATATGACATCAGTACTTACAGCAAAATCCAAATCCACTCCATCGGTCCAGGGCCAGGCATCGGAAGAGACAGCGATTGTACTTCTCGGTTGCTGCTGATGTTGATGGAAACGAACGGATTCTTCTCGTCAAGCTACTCAGTTCACCTGACTGGATTTTTCTGCCGTACGCGTACCGAATTTTTCGAATAGGTCGATAAATCGTAGAAACGAATCAACTTGTTATATTCACTAACAAATGATCGACCAATCCTACCGACTGCGCCACTTAAATAACTTTTTGGTCAAAGTTACTTATTAAAAAAGATTTATTTTATGTCATACAAAAGCAACTGAACAATTCGGATTCTAATTCTAGACTGCGGGAAAAATGTGAGAAATACAGTGTCACGGGCTCTAACTGATTCTAGGAAATATGTTGATCTTGCATTATCAGGCGTCCGATTTCGGTGATGTGTGTGGTTTCTGTAGTCGGCTATGATTCTCACGGGAATATAACTTATATATACCAACTCATGCCCATAAAACAAGGTGAAAAAATAGGAATTATTGTTCTATTAGATGTGTAAAAACCATTGGGCAACGTAATTGTGTTTACTTGAGCAGCAAACTCTATAATGAGTGAGCGACCAGTATCAGAGATAGTATAATCTATCCAAATTAGATTCAGAAGTAAAACAAAAAAAAGTGTCAGTGCTTTCACAAAATAATTAATAACTATTAATATCACTCGTCGCAAAAAAATCAATACGCCTAAATTTATTCATTTAATTATTTACTTTTTATATACTGTCTCAAAATGTTTTATTTACACAAAATTCTCAAACACACGACATGTTTCGCTAACACAGTAGCTTCGTCAGGTGATATACTGGTACAATGAACTGAACTGAGAATTTGATAGGCGATAATACAAAATAATGGAATTTTTGGGCAAACCTTCCGATTTGTCCTTACTGATAGTATGTTGAAATACTATACTAATATTTTTATTCATGAAGATGAGGAGATAAAATCAAGAAAATTAAAGATCTGAATACCATGTTCTATCTACAGTGTGTCCCAGTTAAGTCCGGAGTACCTATACCCATATAAAACCTTCAGTTTTCAACCGATCAAGTTCTCTCTCATTTCAGCAGGAAGAGTATCAAATGGTTTATGTTTATACAAATTTGCAGAATATAATGCCGATTTTCAAGACATACTATGTTTTGTTCATGTTAAAAATTGCAGAATATCACTTGCAATTTTCTTTTCAAGAAAATTAGACTCCACCACTGGATTCAATCAAATATTAAAGTTATAATTATTATGGGCAAAACATATGTGGGTCAAACTAGGCTGCCCATTGAGACAAGGTGCAAAGAACATCTTGAATATCGAAGAAGTTGGCATCGTTCTTTTGACCAATGAAGCCCATACTATGATAATGACAAATACCATTCCATGGGCGAAGGAACTTGATTTCTTCCCTGGAGAAAAAGCACGGACGCCTATGTTCTTGGCGTTTATTGCATGTTTCGTATAGCGTTTTGGTGACGACCGTGCAGAAATAGGGCTAGAGAGGATTCCAACGATGATAACAGCTATTTGTCAGCCTAGGGGGATGTTTTGATTTATTTGCTCCAGTCGGAATCAAAATTGCTTCTGAGTTTGATTGGCTTTTTATATCTATATATTGATGAAAATGCCCATTATTAGTTACTCGGACTTTCACCATGCGGGATGACCTCAAAGATAGAATCGTTCACTTTTTGAAAATTGTAATAGTTATTTTTGTATCTAGAGCGCGAAATGCTACTTTGGTGATCGAGATCTGATTTTTTTAACGAGGCGTAGCCGAGTTAAAAAAATAGTCGAGATGACCAAAGTATTTCGCGCTCGAGTTGCAAACAACATTTTTTCTACAAACGTCAAAAAATATAGTTGTAAAGTAAAAATATGCTTAGCTTGATGTAAAATAGTTATTTTTGTATCTAGAGCGCGAAATGCTACTTTGGTGATCGAGGTGACCAAAGTATTTCGCGCTCGAGTTGCAAACAAAATTTTTTCTACATACGTCAAAAATTATAGTTCGAAAGTAAGAATATGCT
Source organism: Phaedon cochleariae (assembly GCA_918026855.4). NCBI lineage: Eukaryota > Metazoa > Arthropoda > Insecta > Coleoptera > Chrysomelidae > Phaedon > Phaedon cochleariae. Next base: position 388,569 of record OU896722.1, read on the forward strand.
TAGCTTGATATAAAAAATAGTATTGAACTGACTCAAAAGGCCTCCCTCTATCCCCCCAAGGTACGCACGATGTTCCACGAACCTAATAAGAATTTCCTTTCGTTCGCTCCAAGAGATAAAACAAAGTTATTGTTGATCATTCAGAAATTAATGATTTCGTGGATGTTTGCTTGATTGAGGATCATTCAGTTGAAATATAAATATGTCATATATTTTACATAACAATGCGCGAAGTAGGTACTTCGCGCACTGTTTTACTTCGCGCATTGTTTTGTGCAAGGTATCATGGTAACGTAGGAAACTGAAAAAAAAGTGTCACTTCGCAATTTGTTATCAATGCGCGAACCTTGTCATTTTTTGACGTTTGTAGAAAAAAATTATTATTGTCGAGTACTGATGTGTGTCAGTTAATCGAGAATATGAAACATTCATTTTTTATGTGACGAAAAGAAGTTTGACATTTCATCTCTGTTGACCGGTTATAAAATGTCACTTTTCATTAATTATTTTTTCCCATGAGAAAAAGTGAGGACTATTTTTCCAGGATATATACAGGGTGTCCCAAAATTGCTGGGACTTAGAGCTACCACGTGTAATTCAGTTCAAAATGAACCGAACTCATTTATATAAAAAAATGTACCGTTTGTCCGTGAAACGAGTTCAAAGTTTAAATAAAGGAACACATTTAGGTACGCTGTTCGGAAATGAGTGAAACAAATTGAATGAGATTTGACAAAAGTGCATCTCAGGGGATCTCACCCCCTAACATTTTTTCCAAACAATCTGAGAGGTGGTAATAGAGTTCTCAATTTTTCACAATGAGATGACTGATTGATACGCATAGTTCCGAAGAAGAGAAATGTTTTCCTAAATGATGCAAACAGATATTTCTAGTAAAAGTTTGATATCAATACAGGGTGTCCTGGAATTAGCATGCCAAACTTCACAAGCCCAGTCAGCACATCCTTTTGTCGTCAACCTCGAAATAATGTCGAACTCAACTTCACCAAAACTCGTCTATCTACAGAACGGCAAAACTCTGGTATTCTCAATAGCTTATAATCTCCATATTCAAATCAAATCAAAATATGCTTTATTGTCACTTAAGAATGTAATCCTTGTAGACAAAGCTAAGTATGTTGTGTAATAATAATATGACAACAACAACAGATATCAACATAAATACATTTTTTCACAAACATGAAACATGTGCTCCGTCTGAAATACTTGTTCATAAAAATCCTCAACATTATAGAACGCATAAGGGACAAGTTTTTCAATTCCATTCTGAATTTTTTCATATCAGGGGTAGATTTAACTCTAGTTGGAATATGATTGTACATTTTCAGGCCATTATATGTTATGGAATCTTTTATTAGTTTACTGCAGGGCCGGGGCAGCTTTACCATGTCTGACTGGCGTGTGTTGTAAAATGATTCCACGACTATGTAATTATCTCTGGTTTTGTGGATCGAACACACCGACTCTATAATAAACAAGGATACTACTGTTGACACTCTGTGCTCCCTGAATAACTCTTTACAAGAGGTTCTTGGATTAACTTCGCATTTATATCTTTAAGGCCTTTTTTTGTAAGATGAAAGTAGACTGTAAAATACGGTTATTACTATGTAGTTCCCCAAAATGCAATTCCATACCTCAGATGGGATTCAATCAGAGCGTAATAGGCTGCCATAGCAGCAGAATAACCCAACTCGTTTGATATCACTCTGATAGCATAGCATCCTGATGCAAGTTCATTGCATAGGTATGAAAGATGCAGATCAAATTTCAATTTTTGATCCACAAAAAGACCAAGAAACTTTGTGCTCAATTTATTTTCGATAGTTTGATGATCCAGAGATATGAGTGGCAACGCACATCGGAATGATATCAGGTTAGTTTTCTGAATAAAGAAGGGGAGTATATAGGTCTGATTTGCTCCATTGATGAATAATTTGGACGTCTTTGGTTTGTAGTGCCTCCACAGATCTATCACTCCATGATATGGTAGTGTCTCTCCAGCGAGGAGAGTTTTTTACCCGAATATATTCAATTTAGTCATATCATTGACATATACCAAGAACAGCAACGGCCCAAGAACCAAACCTTGTGGTACTCCATGATAAATATTCGAGGTATCTGAGGAAACAATACTGAAGCGCACCAGTTGTTTTCTATTTTTCGAGTATGTGTTCATCCACTGTAGGCTTAAATTACTAAACTCATAGTAGTGAAGCTTCCGAAGCAGCACTCCATGATTAACGCAATCAAAAGCTTTTGAAAAGTCACAAAACACTGCAGCGGCAACCTCACCAAAGTTATTTTTTTCTATTAATCGAAATATCTCGCTCACTTTTCAAGATATCATTTTGAAATTTGATATGGTCAATACTTCCTAGAAGATCATCATTTCAAGTTATTTAAAGATTCTCAAAATCTACAGGGTGAGACGTGTTTGGGGGTAGAGGCTTATTTATCCCTCCCAAACTTTTTCGTAGTATGCCTCTCGCATCTTTTTTGCTCTCCAATTTTTTTCGAAAAACGAACCGCTTTAGAGATGAATAAGCATATACGTTCTAAAACATGCAACATTTGCCTATGTTTCGTTTAAATTTCATTCAGATTCGTTGAAAATGCAATGAAATATACTCACTGAAATTGCAATCACGAGTCCAATTTGGATAAGTAACGGGAATACAGAGGGTAGAAAGTCAAGGTTTTTTTTTCAGTTAAAACGTATCACTCCGATTACCGATTCTATTCTATCACTATTTTCTCTTCTCTATCTAACTCTTCATTTTCTACTACTGGTTTATATCTTATATTATATTGACAATTCCCATACAATGTTATTTGTCGAAGTGGAAATAAAGTATTATTATCACCCTGTAGATTTTGAAAATCTTCAAATGACTCGAAATTATGATCTTCTAGGAAGTATTGTCCTCACCAAATTTCAAAATGATATATTGAAAAGTAAGTGAGATATTTCAATTGATAGAAAAAAATTATTAAACTTTGACCCTCTGTAGCTCCGCTACTGAACGAGATCGGACTAATGTTTATATGAATTTTTTTGATTCAAATGATGAGATCCATCTCCCATTTCAGTTTGTGCCTTGAAACCTGAATCACCCTGTATATGAAGGAGAAAATGGCATCATTTGTGCTTTTTCCATTTTGGAATCCGAATTGTTCCGATGCCAGTATATTATCGGAATCCAAAAATTCAATAATTCCTATTTTTACAAATTTCTCTACACCTTTTCCAATAGTAATTCAGAAAGCGTCATATGCAATTCAGACAATATCATTTGTAATTCAGATTAGTTAATTGAAATTCAGAAAATATCAAATGTAATTCAGAATTGTCAATTGATATTCAGAATGCGTCATTTGTAATTCAGATTAATCAACTGAAATTCAGAAAACGTCAGTTAGAATTCAGAAAGCGTCAATTGAAATTCAGAAAGTGTCATTTATAATTCAGAATGTATCATTTGTAATTCAGAATGGGTCAATTGTAATTCAGACTATGTCATTTGTAATTCAGAATAGTTGATTGAAATTCAGAAAGCATCATTTGTAATTCAGATTAGTCAATTGAATTTCAGAAAATATCAATTGTAATTCAGATTAGTGAATTGAAATTCAGAAAATATCAATTGTAATTCAGAAAACTTCATTTGTAATTCAGAAATATGGAACAGTGTTACGTTTGCATGCATACCTACCTACAATCCATCATTATCACAAGTACCTACCTAATGTGTATATTCTATTGTCCTGGGAACGAATATTCTAACTTCAAATAATTATACATCATCTCATAGAATGAACTTCAAAGACAACTGTATGATTTGTTGGGGGAGACTGTGCTCGAGCAGCACAGTATACCACGATGTACCATTCTCCTGCTATGACTTTAGAAAATATGCCCGTAGGTCGCTGAATGATGGATATTTTTTATTTTTATCTATCAATTCAATCCCAATATTGTTCGTATTGTATTATGAATGAGTTTAATAAAAACAAACTTGTGTTGTTGTATCTCACATAATATAATTACTTATTAGATTTCGAGATGAACAACAACTACTGTCTGAATTCCAATTAACTATGTAATCTGAATTACAATTGACGATATCTGAATTTCTATTGATGCTTTCTGAATTTATATTGATGCTTTCTGAATTTCATTCGACAAATCTGAATTACAATTGAAGTTTTCTGAATTTCACTTGACTAATCTTAATTTCAATTGATTTCTTCTGAAATTCGAGTAACTCATCTAAATTACAAATTACGTAGTCTGAATTACAATTGACGCATTCTGAATTACAAATGACGATATCTGAATTTCGATTGATGCATTCTGAATTTCAATTGAAAAATCTGAATTACAACTGATATTTTCTAAATTTCAGTTGACGAATCTGAATTACAATTGATATTTTCTGAATTTCAATTGACAAATCCGAATTACAACTGACGTTTTCTGAATTCCATTTGAGAAATCTGAATTACAATTGACGCTTTCTGAAATATATCTGGAAAAGGTGTAGATAGAAAGAATCCCATTGAATACTTCATACTCTCCCTACCCTCCCTAGGTACGTACAATGTTCTTCGAACATTATAATACAGGGTGTTGCGAAATTCGGCCGACAACGCTTGACAAGTGATAGCTAGGGATAGGGACATACGGTCTTCAAGTGTCAGTTCTCGAGATACAGGGCGTAAAAGTTGAAGAATAAAAATAGTTGTTTCGCAATATCTCAAGAATAATTGAATATATTGCATTCAACTTCGGTATATGGTTTCATCTTTGAATGGGTCATTTTTTGACCAGGAAACCATTATGGATATTCTATCTAGTGGTGCCCTACAGGGGGCTGTGGCAACTTTTCCTCCCATATTTTCTACGACACTGATTAAATTTCGATTATTTCCAATTCCTCGAATTCATTGTTCAATTTTGTCCAGAAAATGCATCACCTTCAACTGAGCTGAAATGAACAGTTTTCGAGATATTCGACCCAAAATAGAAGATTGCATAGTAATATTTCATCATTTTCAGTAGTTGAAAATTGCAAAAATATTTTCCTGGTGTTGAGTGGATTAGAGACTATTCAGATATCATTCTATAGCTGAACAGAAATTGTTATTTCACGCATTTTTTTGATCGCCTGGAGCGCACGAAAGGGTATCCCCATAATGTTCAAAGAACATCGTGCGTTCCGAGGGAGGATAGGGACAGTAGGTAGGCATCGGAATCCTTTTTGAACGCATGAAGAGAAAACAAAATTTCTTGTGATTTTCTACTACTGAGGAAGATGAAAAATTACTATGCCCTTCTATCATGGGTCAAATATCTCGATAACTGTTTATTTCAGCTCAGTTGAAGGTGATGCATTTTTTAAAAATAATTGAACAATCAACTCGAGAAATTTGAAATAATTGGAATTTCATCAATGGCGTAGAAAATATGGGAGGAGAAGTTATCAATACCCTCTGTAGCGGACCTCTGGATAAAATTCTCGGAATTTCTTTCTGATAAAAATATCAACCATTGAAAGATGAAACCATATACCGAGTTTGAAAGCATTATATTCAATTTTTCTTGAGATATTGCGAAAATACTATTTTAATTTCTTAACTTCAACGCTCTGTATCTCGAGAACTGAACACCTGAAGACCGTATGTCCTTATCTTAGTGATTATGAAATCATGAGGGCTATCACCTGTCAAGCGTTGTCGGTCGAATGTCGCAACACCCTGTATACGGATTCCGTTTCGAACGCTTCAAGAAATAAAAAAAAAATGAGATCACATCTTGCCACAATGGAATCAATTCGAACGTGTCCAAGTTAATCGACCTGCCTCTCGCTGTATTTTCCTAATTCGTAATTCTGCCCGGATAAGAATTACTTTGGGGATGGTTTCTTTTAGAAAAGAGGGTGTACGTGTCCTACGATCAGCAACTACTTTCAATTCCCAAATTGGCAAACTTAGGAACGTGTGCTGTTTTTTCCGTACACTTACTCGGTCTCTACGTGAACACGCTTATATCAGCTTGGTATGTATTTTTGCAGATTTGAATGTTTGATAACAATGTCATACACGAAATTACTAGGCAACAAGCTGTCGTAACAATCAACGAATATTTCCGGCAAAATATTATCACTTGTGGTATTATACAGAGTGGGCCTTTGAAAACGAAACAGAGGCTCTGTAGGTCGCCAAAACCGGATTATGAAAAGAATCTGAAACACGTCATCTACATTTTCGAGGGGGACATCGTCCTACAATATTTTCAGCCCTGCGACGTTGCCGCTGCTAACGAAAAGAAGCAACAACTTTGTTATTTCAAATGGAACACCTTGTATTTTATTGCATTTTTAGATTCTCCCCGAAAATCTGATTTCATCAATGCATCACACTTGGGGTCTAGCTGTAATGGTTTCAGGGATATAAAGTGTTCAAAATCGAGATTTTTCAACTTTAACATTTTTTTGTGTCGAAACTAATCATTATTGGTCAAAACGACTCCCATGTCCCTATCTCAACTTGTGATTCACTATCTACTAACATTTAATTGGAACAGATACAGGGTGATCAGAATTCTGAATCTTGAACCACCCTGTATTTGTTTCAAATAAATGTCAGTAGATAGTAAATCACAAGTTGAGATAGGGACATGAGAGCCGTTTTGACCAATAATGAATAGTTTCGACACAAAAAAATGTTAAAGTTGAAAAATCTCGATTTTGAACACTTTATATCCCTGAAACCATTACAGCTAGACCCCAAGTGTGATGCATTGATGAAATCAGCTCTTCGGGGAGAATCTAAAAATGCAATAAAATACAAGGTGTTCCATTTGAAATAACAAAGTTGTTGCTTCTTTTCTTCAGAAGTGGCAACGCCGCAGGGCTGAAAATATTTTAGAAAGATGTCCCCCTCGAAAATGTAGTTGACCTGTTTCAGTTTTTTTTGATAATCCGGTTTTGGCGACCTACAGAGCCTCTGTTTCGTTTTCAAAGGCCCACTCTGATGATCCTCCACCAAAATTTGAGAAAGTTCCGCCACCAAATATTCAAATGTTAGGATTATCGATTATTTCCTGAGAAATAAATAATGTGACGACCTATGTGAACGAATAGAAGAGCTCACGTTATGGTTGGACTTGATCAGTCTTCCGTTTCTCACCCCCAATGTGGAATTTTACACGCAATATTCATCTTACAACAACATTGAAGAAGCCAAATGGAATAAAAAGAAGAAGAATTCCAATCAGTTTTACCTATATTGCATCAACCTTATCAGGAAACAGGAAAAAAGTTTGAAATTAAATAATGAAAGTGTGTCGATGAATATTTAACATGGAAAATAATTTTTAGAAATATTCTTTAGAGCAGCCGGATCAGCTAGTTCTACTATAAAAATAAGGCCTGGTTCTAATCAACTTCTTACCCAAAACCCATGATTTGGGAGATATTCCATAATACAACTTGGTGTGCCGCCTTTTGGCACACCCTGTACCTTCAGCTGGAGAACTAAAAATATTCCAGGTAAATTGAGAACGATCGATCGCAATTATAAAATTTCGCTTTATTGATAGTCAGTGACGAGGGTGAGCAAAAGGCCCCTGAAATCAATTCAAGTCTCCATCAAATTTCAACCCCATTCTCTCCCGGGTCGAATTAGCCAAGACTCGTAATTTTCCTCGTAATTTTCGTACATTCGATTACCCGAAAGGAAACCCGAATTTATGAGTTAGTTGGCGGAAAATTCGCGGAAAAATTCCCTTACGTAGTTTAATTTCATGCTCGCTGATCGTCAATCAAAAGGAAAGCGTTACCTTGAGAAGGCAACTCCAGTTTTCTTAATCGTGTCCCGAAGAACTCCCGTGGGACAGGCCCAATTTGTGAGTTGCATCGAAACGATGTATTTTCAGACTGTTTGCTCGAATCATCGGGACATTTGCATACGAGTTAGTGTCTCTTATTCAAAAACCATGAAAATTACATGGATTATTTCAAGATTATTTATCTACAGGGTGTTCTGTTTCCGGCCAGGAGCTATTTCACTTTCAGTCAGCTGTTTATGACTTATAAGGCACAGATCCGACCTGTCCTGGAATACTGTTCCCATATTTGGAGTGCAGCACCCAAACATATCCTGAAACTGTTTGATTCTGTCGAAAAAAAGGCAATTCGGTTCGTGGGTGATGCCTCGCTCACAAACTAACTCACTTCTCTGGAACACAGAGTAAAAGTTGGCGATCTGGCTCTATTTTATAGATATTTTCAAGGACGAGGCTCTTCTGAAATATCAACAATTATTCCTTCCTTGACAGTCCCTGCGAGATTAACCGTCGAGTTGAGGCTTCGCACCCCTTCGTGGTCACTTCGGAGACCTGCAGAACATCTTTTTCCAAAGACTCGTTCATTCAACGAACAGCGAGGCTCTGGAATACATTGCCAAGGTTGGTGTTCCCCGAGGCATATAACTTCCAGAAATTTAAGAAGAACACAAATTCCTACCTCATTTTCCTTGGTTCTTACGATCTTCTCTGAACATTACAGGATATCCCTTTTCATGGGAACCAGAACATAAAAAAAGTATTCATTTTATTTTTAAAGAATTTGTCCACTTGGTATTTAGAGAAAGCACTGAATTCATCGGACGCACTATACACATGAATGAATGGGATGTGGTCAAGACTATTCAGAGTGATTCCCACATACTAGAGAAACATAATTTTTCTGGAAAACTAGTTTTTGCGCCTCTTATCGATGAATCATTTCAATCACATCACATTTTGATCAATAATTTATCAATAATCATGGTTCTTCACGATTGATATTCAATTATTACTATTTCTCAACTAGTCTTTGGATGCAGTAGATATAAAGTCAGTTTAATGTCATTTAGTTAGGTCCAGATCCTATTTTCATTCACTTCCATTAATTTATTATACATCTGATAATGAACATAGTTAATTCAGTTAGGTAACCGAATAGTTTGATTTATAGACCTCCTTCCTATCCCTTTTCCAGGTTCATCTGAGATTGACAGTAAAGTCAACGTAATTGTCTCATAGTTTCAAATGATAACTCGCGAGTGTCTCAAAATAGAGTAATAGACTTTGATTGAAAAGTATATGCAAGCTCAGATATTTCACTAGTGCGATGCGTATACACATGGATGTGTCACAAGCTGCTAGCTGGGACTTCAGTTATAAAAGGTAAGTTGATTATGATAAATTGCGAATAATTATGTGACATTTCGATACGACTTATTCAAGAACCTACTTGCCGACCTGTCACGCTCGGCAGGAAGTAACTTTTGTTGGAAATTACAATTATATTAAATGAGGAGGTTTTAAGACAGATTAATAAATTTGTGATCATGATAGGTTGATTGCTCATCAGAGACCACCTTGTTTACAATATTTACTGACATGTCGATAGAGCCATTATTTCTGATTTCATAAATATATATCAGTTCCTTATTTGAATGGAAATTAATTGAGTTTTTGATGATCAAAGTTTACCAAAATACTGCATCTTCCATTCAAAGTGTCCATTCATATATTTATCTGATGGCATGTCATAATGACAACGTTATGTCACTCAATTTTGATGACATAAGGAAGCTCATTATGGGACTAAGTACCATAATGAATTCATTATGGGACTAAGTACCATAATGAATTAATTATGGTACTAAGTACCATAATGAAATTCTATAAGGAAAACATGTAATGGTTTGATCAAAAAAGTTTATTCAAAATGCATAACTATGTACAAAACTATTTATTATAAATGGTAAAAGAACAATTACTACAATTTGTGATATTAATATAATGGCAAAGCACAGCTCACTCACCTACTAATATTTGAAACTACACAATACTTACTCCTTTAAAAATAGTTGTCATTGTGACATGTCGAAAATGCAGTTTTTAATTTTTCGAAAATGTATTGATATAAATGCCATCAGATAAAATTTTGTTTGTAATATGAATCATAAACAATCATTATGGCACACGCCGTGTTATCACGACTTGTACCATAATGATCGTCTTTATGATTCTTATTACATAAATAACTATTTTGTATTGAGATTGAATGATTTCAATCGCATAATGAACAATATCATGACATTTCTATGTAGCTTGAACAATATATAAACATTATTTCAAAGCCTACTATATTCAACTTACATTAGATGATATGAAGTGATTCATAAAGCGGTTTTTTGGTATATCTAGATCATCAATAACTCGACCATTTCTCCTCGAAATATGCTACTCATTTATATTTTTGAAATCCAAAAAAAAAGGCCCTATCGACATATCGGGAGATACATAGGGCATTCCATTGAAAGAATCAAAGGTCATGTAGTTTCTGGAAAAACGAATGACCGTACATATTAAACAATTTCACGAAATGAAAGTTCGGGTCGTTCCGAAAAACTTTTTTCACCAAAATTTTTTCATATCTCTGAAACCAAAAGAGTCCATTTCAAGAGGCGCACCCTGTACAATGTTGCATAGTTTGGTAACATGAGGGCACTGAAGTTAATGGGCGATAAAACCCATACCATCATATTATCCCATGGGCGTAAATTTTTTTTTTTCTTCAGTAAATAATCATCTTGAACTTCTACGCATATGGAAAGAAGGTTTGAATATAAAATTTGGATTGCGTAACTTACTAGAAACAAGGTACTCTTGATACCATTCGATTACTCTTATGATTTCGGCAAAATTTGAATGTCATTAATTCAAAGCATCAATTAATATTGAAACGATTTACAGATAATTATAAATGGGGCAACTTGAACATAAAAATCGACCCGTTTCAAGCAATTGCTCAGAAATAGATAGTTCAAAAATTAATGTATTCATTACCTACTTCACAGAAGCATTGTATTCATCATGCTTACATACCGACGAATCTGATGTCTTCAGTGGATAATTGAACAACCACCTCGAATTTCTGAGTCACCTTGTATACACATTTCAGTCAAAGATCGAAGGGGGACACCCAAGTCACTGCTTATCCCGCCAAACATCCAAAATAACTCAATTTTCCATGAAAACCTATATCCAATCAAACGTGAGCAGTCGCCATCAAAAGATTACTATCCTTCCAACAGTCTTTTCCAGAGGCTTTTCCTTTTCTCCACACTCGACCACAAATTACTTTTCGCTCCATTTTCGCCAAGCACAAAAGCCGGCTTTCCACTAGCTTCCGCATAAATCAAGACGCATTCGAGAAGTACTATAGGTATACATTTCTATGGATGGAGATCATTCTTTCTATTCCGAAATGCAACGGTGGTTATACACTCGAAGCAGGAAATAATCACTCTGTATACATTTCGAACCTTCAATGTGTAAGGATTAATGGCTGATGATGAATAATAAACTATCCGGAACATGAATAATCGATAATTTTGTTATTAAACGCTGTGGATATGAATATTTTGTGTTTCCTCTGATTTTATCTGGTGCATATTAGAGTCACTGAATGGTATTAGTTTGATAAGAGTTCGGACACAGCTGAACTTTTGTCCTTTTCTATTTTCTATAATACAATGGTTCAAGTGAATAAAAGAATAAGACATATATTCTGCTCTTTGTCTTTTCAATTTCCCTAGTAGCGCCTGATTGTCAGATACTATTTTAGAGGTTATATTTTCTGTCAAATCAATCATAGCCGTAGCTGGACAATGGATATAGGGTACACACTCACTTCAATTTATACACTTCTAGCAGAACAACTGTTCTGCTAGAAGCATGTACCAACATTTCAATATTAGAAAATATACACATATGGATAAACTTATAGCTATAATTCCTTATCGTATGTCAAACTGTACTCCAGTGATATTAAATTCAAGGTAGGTATTCTCAATATACAGGAAGTAGCATGAGTACGTTCAAGTGAAGTATTCCTGAGACAATTTTAAGAAATAAAGTCTATATAAGCTTGTGTCCGGAAATGCTTCATTTCGGAGATACAGGGTGTTGAAATACAGAGAACAAATCATGTTTCGATGAACATTTCATGAAAAAAAGTAGTTTATTTTGACGAGACCTACCAAATACATTTTTTTTTGTAAAGTTCTCAGCAACGTCACTTAGCGCCCTAGGATCGATTTAGAAAATATCTCCATAACGATAACCTCCAGCATAATTGAGGCCCTTATAATAATTCCCTTGATACATAAATAACTATTCACTTTTCACTGTTGAATTTTGAATAGGATCGGCACCAAAAACGCCATTCAATAATATATCACGTTGTAGTTTTCTTGCTTTTCTTAGTTTTGTTTTCAAATTTTCAATTTCATTATGTAATTTTACGATCATTTCCTCTTTCCATGATTATTTTGTTCTGTATTTTGTGTGATGATAATAATGAAATTTTGTTCTTGAAATCGTCTGCTTTGTAAATTGATGGAACAGCAGATTCTCTCGAACAGATTTTGAAATCTTCTGTTTGAAACTGGGCCTAAAATATAGTTTCATTCTAATCAGATGCTGTTATAAGAAGTGAATTTCAATCAGTATCTCACAAATTTCGCTCGTCTTCAAATCGATTTTCCACCTAGGCCGTTCCACATCTTCCTTCCATCACACAGCAAGTGATTTCCATAGCTGTTTTTTTCTCCAAAGGAAAATTATGAAATTTTATTTCAATTCTGACGTTAATAAAATTTATTGTCAAATTCAAACAATTTTGAATGAAAAAGCGCGGGACGACTATGGAGCTCTTGTCACAATGCAAGGTGTGTAACTTGATAAATGTAAACATTCAAAAACCCTATCCGTTGTCATTTCTGTGTCCGAACTCTTATCAAACTAATAACATCCAGTGACTCTAGTGCATATTATATCGAAGCAAACCGGACAAAAATATATTATACAAAAAATTACCTAGATCTTAGCATAGCTAATAAAATCTCTCACCCTGTACAATAGCAAGATATCATTGACGTCATGGATAGTTTCAATAGAGATACGCCACTGCAAAATTTCAACAAAATAAAACACATCATTTTTGAAATAGTGGTCATCAAAGATTTCACATTGATAATACCCTGTAACTCCGTTATGGATGGCGAAAAATAGTGCATTATTCATCAAGGGACAGAAATGTAAGATACAAAGCACCCAGGGAAAAATAGCATTCTGTCCTGAGGTGTATATTCTATTTTTTACGCTGGCAAAAACACAAAAATATGGAGAGAATATTTTGGTCAAAGTGTTTTGTCATAATTAATAGTAGTATAGTTTGTGGAATTTGTATCTTGACAACATGCATCTTGTTGACAATCCATTGTGACAGCAAATATCAAACTGAAATTTATGAAAACAGCTTTGAAAATGGTTAACGGTTATGGAACAAGAAATCAAGGGAAAACCCCATTAAACTATTGATACTGCTTCCGCAGTGATTCTCAACTTGCTACCAGTGAGAACTAGAAATCTGTATGATGCAGCTTATACTCGCTTCAGAGAAAGGTGCTTCGAAAAAAAGGCGCAGAGCTATATGCGGAAATGTAAAGTTGGTATAAACTCCCTAGGTAGAAAATACACTCAGTTCCAAAAAAGTGACGCACTTGATATTTGACATATCTTAAAATAAAAAAAGTAGGCCGATTATTTTTTTTTTATTTGTTGGTAGGTAATGCATTTGTCTTTTAAAAAAATAAAGAGGTGAACATTTTTTTATAGCCTACTTGATGGTGGTGGAATAACTCGAACCATGATTTATTCTTAATTTTTGACTCACCCTGTGTATTAATTGAGTAATGGTATACAAAGTGCTTACACCATATACGAAAGGGGCTTTTTTTGCAAGCATTTTGTTTTTTTATTCATTGTTTTATCTCTAAAATTTTCCGAATTACATCTTATCCCACAAATTAAATTTATTGAAGGATCAGAGTACTCAAAATTGATTGGGTTGTACTCTGGTAGGATCACATTGTCTTTAAAAAAACAAATGCCGTTGTCATAGCAACTAATTTGTTGTATGCCTCCATATTTGACCATTTGTCGTTGTGTCATTAATTAGGTGTCTTGTTTTATTGACTAAAATTACATGAAATGCCTCAAATGAATCCTGAACAAGTAGCAAGATTAGTTGCGTTAGTAAACGATGGGCGTAGTAAACGTTACGCCGCTCGTGCAGTGGGAGTTCATGAAGCAACTGCTCGTAGAGCAATCCGCAAATACGAACAAACAGGAAGCACTGCTCGGAGGGTCGGTTCTGGTCGCCCCCGAAAAACTTCTCCAAGAGTTGATCGCATCTTGAGATTGCGGATTTGGCGGAATCGATCAAATACTGCGGCAAATGTTCAGCAAGATCTTCGCTAAATTCGTGATGTTGCAGTAAGTAAGCAGACGGTATGTAGACGTCTAAAAGAAGTGAATTTAAAAGCTAGGAGACCTACAAAGGGTCCCAAATTATTGCCCGAACATCGTGCTGCTAGAAGAAATTTTGTTGAAAATTATGGACAGTGGAATATTCCTGAATGGTCGAATGTCTTGTTTACGGATGAGTCAAGGTTTTGCCTAAACATGGTGGATGGAAGAAAAAGAGTGTGGAGAAGAACTGGTGAACGGTTTAATCAAAATTTAATAACAGAATGCGAAAGTTTAAATGGTGGGTCCGTTATGGTGTGGGGAGGGATTTCAATGAATGGAAAGACACCCCTTCATGTTTTTCCGGTGAGGCAGTTGATGAATGCTCAAATTTACATTGACATTTTAGAGCAGTATGTTTTACCTCATGCAGAGTTAGTGGGCAATAATTTTATATTGATGCAGGATAATGCTCGACCACACACCGCAGCAATAGTGCGAAACTTCTTAGAAGCTACTGGTATTACCACATTACAATGGCCTGCGAGAAGCCCCGATATGAATCCTATAGAAATGGCAGATGCATTAGTGGAAGAATGGGATCGTATACCAATGGAAACGATAAGCAACTTAATTTCCAGTATGGCTCGTAGATTAGAAGTTCTTAGAGTTGCTAGAGGAGGCAATTCACGGTATTAAGCTGAAAATCCACATATGTGGATTTGAAACCATAAAGAACAATATTATGAGGTCAGTTTTCCTGTGAAAAAATACCTAATATGATTTAATAAAAAACTGACCCCTATTCATTTCAATAAAAATGCACTGCACTGTCCTAAATGATGTTTGTCTTCGAAGAACTGGTCATATTGATGATTATTCATACCAATACGAATTTGGTAAAGATCGCACGACTGATAGCTGAGATATAGAGGGGGGCCGTTTGAAATGAAACACGCTGTATGGTTGGCGTATGTTGAATTTGTTATCTTCTTCAAGAAATTCACCTTATCTTCATGAATGCGCTGATTATATAACAACACGATGTTGGGATTTTCTGTAGAATTACGAGGTACGTGGTTTGTTCTTTCCGGGATTATGAAATGTCCTGAAAGACATACGGCCGATAAGGGAATAATGGATGAGGTTCAATATTGTGATCCGAGCCGCAGCCGATGATTACTACAACCGAATCCGGGCTTGTAAGTTGATAAATAAATATTATGGAGAAGAACAAACCTTATGTCAGTGTTGAAAGTGACTGATGGTGTCTTGAAATGTGAAATGTGAAAGGTGAACTTGTGCAGTAAATGTGAAAATTGTGTTTTCTGAAAACCCTTTTGGTCCGGCCCTGGCTCTCTCGAGGCGAAGAGGACGGACTTTTTCCTACCCCCTCCCCTCTAATTCGAGACCGAAAAGGTCAATTTCGAATCTAAATATGCTTTTCGCAGTTTTGCTTCCCCTCTCGGTCGGTCGAGCTTTCTTTAATGATGGCTAATGGAAGATCTAATTGCCAGATAATAACGATAAACGGAAGAGCTCATCAGCGATGGCCATGCTATTAATAAACGGAAAAGGGAATTATCAAACGAGAGGGTTGGTTGTGGATATTTGCCAACTAGTCTGGAATCATAGATACATCGAGAAATTCTGGGGAGAAATAAACTGATGGAAAAATGAAATTTCCACCTGAACATCTCATTTTTTTTTTCAATATCAATTTTTTTTGAAAATTACTAGTTCAATAGGCAACAACACTATTTTGTTATCTCTTCCAGAAAAAATAATATTATGACGTTCATCACGATGAGAAAAGGCACAGAGATTTTTTTTTAATTTTTATTCCTTCTATGCCAGCTACTATTCTTTGGCACCATATGAAACCTGATTGTATTTGATAATATACGTTAATTGAGCATTCCCTACCCAAGAAGCACAGATACAGGGTGTTCCCTAATTGAATGTCAATATTTGAAGAGGCGATTCTTGGTCCCATTTTAAGAAGAAAATTTCACATGAACGTATATGACCTAAACATCTTAATTTTTGAGATACATGGTGGTGAAGTTCTATACAGTGTGTCCCAAATTCGATCCTCACCATTGGGATCTCAGCAACTATTAGAGATAGAGAAACGGTTAAATTGGCAAAGTTTAAGCAAATTTTTTGTTGAATCAGAATCTATTGAGAAATCCGGGCTAGCTTTAGTCATTCTTGAGATATTTGAGAAAATCTGAAATCTTGTATCTTTGTTTTGTTCGAATATCTCGGAAACTATTGATTTTATGAGGAAATGATTTCAACATTCTCATATCATTTTTTGGTGTTCTTTTCAATGGTTTTGTCAGTTCTCCATCAAAATGTCAAATTTGTGAGATATCACCTACAACTTCAATTTTGCTCATGGACGCCATATTGGATTTTGACTGATTTGAAATCAGCATAAAATTTCCTTTCTATAGTGATGTATCACAATTACTGTTTTATTTTATTTGGGGTACTGATTTCCAATTTTTGTTCCTATGTTCAGTAGGCTATGAATTCTGAAACTAATAAATAATAAGTACTCGAAGTTATCTCCTTGACAATTCATTCTGTTGTGTTATTAGTTACTACTTCACTCCACCATGACTTTAACCCTAGATTATGGATTCTGTGTTTTATGTTCTTGTATAACTTAACAGGTGGATAATATAAATACTGAAAAAATCAATTGAACTGCTCGAAATGGCCCCCATTGTTCTCGATACATTTTAATATTCGCGAGCGAACATGATTCGCTGCTTTTCTCAGATGAACTCTATTGATGTGCTGGAATGTGTCCATCACTCTATCTCGTAGATCATTAATATCTTGAATTGGCACCTCATAAAGTTTATTTTTGGCGTAGCCCCACAGGTAAAAATCGAGAGGCGTATAATCTTGCTGAAACCACATTAACTCATATTCAGCAAGTGGTATCTCGTCTATGAAATTGGAAATCTCATTTCTGAATAGCTCTAAATAACGTGGACCATTCAAGTAAAAGACCGTAGATTATTGGACCTAGTAGTCTACTGTCTGAAAAAAATACACAATAGGAAACAGTTATTTATTGACAAAAATTTTAGTAAGGTACCAAATATCCCACACCAAACAATGAAACCAAATTTGTTCTGCTACTCCGATTCTCTGATGACATGAGGATTATTTTGTGCCCAGTAATGATGATTATGTTTATTGTAAATTCCATTATTATGAATATCGTTTTATCGGTCCAGCAGATATTCAATGGAAAATAATTCTCGATTCTTTCACACTGGTTGACGAACCAGTGGTGACAAAACTTGAGACGACGTTCATTATCACCAGGTTTCAACCCTTGTACTGTCACTGGTTTTTGTGAACGACATTGTTTGCCCTGAAATAATTAACTTGCATTTTCTCTTGACGTTTACAGAAATGTCACTTGGCTTCAAGCCTACTCTATGAAAGTTGTGCCAGAACACATAATCGTTATAGAAAGTTTAGCGCATAGCCTACTGGACATAAAAACAAAAATTCGAAATCAGTACTCCTAATAAGATGAAACTGTGACTGTGATACATCACTAGAAAGGAAATTTAATGCTGATTTGAAATCTGTGAAAAACCAATATGGCGTCCATAAGAAAAATCATCGAAGTTGTAGGTGATATCTCAGAAATTTGACATTTTGATGGAAAACTGACAAAACCATTGAAAAGAACACCAAAAAGTGCTATGAGGATATTAAAGTCATTTTTTTATAAAATCAATAGTTTCCGAGATATTCGAGAAAAACAAATATACAAGATTTCATTTTTTCTTGAATAACTCAAGAATGACTGAAGCTAGCCTGGATTTCTTGATAGATTCTGATTTCAACATTAAATTTGCTACAACTCTGCTAATTTAACCTTTTCTCTATCTCTCATAGTTACTGAGATCCCAGTCGTGGTGAGGATCGAATTTGGGACACACTGTATATACATTATTTTTTATCAATATCTGTAATATCACTTGATTTGATCTCTTGAATTTTCAGTCCGAATCACGGTTATCACCTAAAAATAAAATATTTTATTATTATTAACGAAATTGTTAGGATCATGCAGTGAAAAAGTTTTCAATTTTTTAAAGCGAATACGGTGCATCAAATTGAAAAAAATTGTGTGGATCAAATCTGCTTAGAAATGATTGAGAATTTCAGGAATGATTTCAATTTCGCGATTGATCAGTAGCGTATTATCAATGTCTGCCAAAAAAGGTATGTGAAATTCCATACGAACGCCACTGGTGGCAACAACAAAAAATGTGTTACACTAACTGATGCCTCTTGATACATAGTACATGTATGTCAAATTTTAGGAGAACTATCTAAAGTGGTATTACTGATATTCATACAAAAAAGAGTTATTTTTTAGAATTTTACCACCCTGTATCTCAAAAGTTGAGACATTTAGGTCATACGTTCATATGAAATTTTCTTCTTATAAAATGGCCAAAGTATTGCCTCCTCAAATATGGACATCCAATTGAGAAACACCCTGTATATTGGGACAATATTGGTGCAATATCACGAAAATATCGGCAAAATATTGTGAACTTAATATTGGCGAGGAACAAAATGTGAACATTCGGCGATATTGGTACAATATTAGTTTCAAAATGTTGGTGGAATATTGATTATGATTATGTTGCAATGTCGTCTTGAAGACTTTGGTGAGATATTTCCACACCAATATTGGTTGATATTCGTAGTTATATATTGATCATAAAATGTGAAATCAGTATTGGCGAGAAATGAAAAGTGAACATTTGACATTATTGGTACAATATCAGTTGGATCATTGAAAATTATTATGTTGCTATGTTCCCGTCTCTTGAGAATATTGGTAAAATATTGTAATGATATTTCCCTTAGAGGGGCTCTAGTAACATCATCATCAGGAGTACAACGATCATCCTGTATCACGCATCCCATATTGTTCTCCAACCTCCCAATGATTCCTACATACACCAGCATATTTCCGAACACTCAATATATGCCACGGTGACGAATAACGTGACAGAAGATTCTGGAATGTTCTGGAAACAATCGATGGAACAATTAGAGAGAGAGGTTTGTTCTAAGAAGCTTCTATACCTTTTCAACTTCAAATTGAGACTAATCATTTTCAAAATGGGAATAGTCATATTCAAATTGAGACAAAATGATTCGGCGTGGATTTAACACATCCAAATTGAAAATAAACAAATTCAAATTGAGACTAATCACTTTCAAAATGGGAATAATCAAATTCAAAATGGGAATAATCAAATTCAAATTGGGACGAGATGATTAGGCACGGATTTAACAAATCCAAATTGAAACTAAACAAATTCAAATTGAAACTAATCAATTTCAAATCGGAACTGAACAATATGGAATTGTTCAATTCGATAGCGAACCTGTTGATGATACCAAACACGAAATTCAATGAAAACAGAGTTGTCGAATTTGTATTTTTACTTATATTGAATAATAATATTATAGCTTACATGATATTAATTAACAAACGACTCTAAAGAATACATTTTCATAGAAAAAAAATTCACATTATCATATCGATTAAATTCAAAGCATCAGGAATGAATCATTGAATATGGGCCACATATCTAGCGCAATTATTAATATTAATTGAATTAATGTTTTCATGTATGATGTTTTCCAGTTGACGAAGACGATACTCAGTTTGAGTTATAGGTATTTGCCCTATCTTCTCCAACTAAAATTTGCGGCAACTGCACAGATAAATCTTGCTTAACAGCAGCTTTCAAACTGGACCATGCTAGTTCAATGGGATTGAACATTGGACTATACGGACTCAGCCTCAATAATCGGTGATCTGTAAACTCTTCCTCTCGAAATACCTCTTCTAAGTCAGTATGGCAAGGAGCATTATCCACCACCAGCACTACAGGCGTCTGGTACATATCTCGAGCAGTACGCAAGCAATTGCGAATGAATTCTTGAGCATCTTGCTTTCTGAAAGCACCTCTTTTTACTTCGTGGTGAATCAATCCCATATTACCTATGCAACCTATGACATGGATATTTGCCCCACGGCTACCAGCTGAAATGTAACTGCAACGGGTTTCTTTTTTAGAGCGTCCTTGTCTTCGGGAAATAAATAAATTGAAGTTGGTTTCATCCATGTATATAATTGGAATGTTATCCCCTTGATAATTCAAAAGCTGCTGTACATAATCAAGTCGTCTTATTTTATTTTCTTCGCAATTGGTTCTCTCGGGTTCTTTACGAATATCTTTCAGTGTATACAACAAAAAATCTAAATGTTTTCGTAAACATTCAGTTGAAACAATAATTTGATGGATTTCCTCGAATTTGTGTTTCAGTTCTTTCAATGTGAGCCTGGGGTTTTCTTCAATATACTGAACAATAATGTCGTGATGTTCTTCAGTAATTTTGTGCCTCCTTCTTCCTCCCCGTTGTTTTTCTATTTCGTCCCGATTCTTTACCCGTCGATAAGCCGTTGCTTTTTTTACGCCGAGTGTATCTGCCAGTCCCCTCCAATCACCATTATTATTATACACTGCACAAATTTGTTTTCTAATATTGTCTGCATCCTTTTTCTTTATGTAAGGCATATCAACTATATAAAATATCAGGTAAGATGAATGATCGCTGATAATCAATCTCGATTTTGACACAATTTTGACAATTCGAATTTGCAGTTGTCGTTTCCCAATTTGAAGTTGTTTGGTCCCAAATTGAATGAGTTTATTCTTATGTTGATTGTGTTAATCAACTTGATAGTGTTAATTCCCAATTTGAAACTGTTAATTCTAAATTTGAAAATGATTATTCTCAATTTGATTGTGTTTATTCTCATTTTGAATTTGTTTACCAATTTGGATGTGATTAGTCTCAATTTGAACTTGAAAAGGTATAGAACAAAAAGAAGGAGACGGAAGATCATTCGAGAACGTTCTCGAACCAAAGCCTACCAATGGATCTCATATATAAGACGGCCGAACAACTGCGTCAGTCAGTCGAGCAGCGAGTGTCAGAGAGACAGTTATATACCGCGTGATATAAATCGTTTTACATAAATAGTAGTTATAAGTTCGATATAAACTAGTGTTTCTTCAATTCAAATAAATCAATTCGAAAATACATAGTGTCGTATTCGCTTCTGCACCCGAATAACGTAACAATATCTTATCAACAATATTGACGATACATACAATGTAAACATATTGCGAGTCTCAAATTGCAATATTCTCCATTTCGCCCTGTATCTCAAAAACGAAGTGTGCTATGAAAATTTTGTTTGCGGTATCCAACGTATCCAACGTTCGTGAAAATGGGACAGCCTGTACGAGTTGCCAATGATGAAGCTAGAATTCCAGCCACCCTGTACATCAAACCTCATTTCGCTTATCTCGGTATCCTTATACGAGTTCAGAAGTGCCTAGAAAAAAACCGAGCGGAGTGGTAGTTTGTTAAAAGATCTGGGTCGTAAATCCGACCTTTATAGTCCATGGTCCAGAAAAGTCCATTTCAAGGAACAATCTGTTGCCCCGAACTTAATCAACTCTTCCCAAACAAGCGTACATTCACTTCACTCCACCATTACGTCTTTATGTCCATACTGGCAGTTATGAATTGGACATTAACAGCAGTTGACACATAACAGAGAAATGTGTGTTTCTGTATATAATTTTTTTATGCCTTTGTTACAAAATAAATACATGAAATATATTACTCAGAACCATATTTGAAAATATCTGTATCTCAGCTATATTACAACTTGTAGAAGAAGTGTAAACTGTCACTCATATAGTTTTTGTGAAAACTTCACATTCGATAAGATTTCCAAGAATTTCTCAATCAAAATACATGTTTCGCTAACACAGTAGCTTCATGCTTCATCTAAACTGGTCAACATTGATAACGTCGTGGTCCAAAATATAGCTTTTTTTTTATCGCTTGGAGCGCACGAGAGGGAATCCCTATAATGTTCAAAGAACATCGTGCGTTCCTAGGGAGGATAGGGACAGGAGGTAGGTATTGGAATTTTTCTTGAACTTTTGGAGATTATATGTTGTTGGGAATACTTCCACAGGCAATGAATTCCAGAGCCTAGCCGTTCTATGGATGAAGGAGTCTTGATAAAGTGCTGTTCGACATCTTTCGAGGTTGACAACGAAAGGATGTGCTGACTGGGCTTGTCTTGTTCGTCTGATTGGTATTGCTAGTGAAGGGATGATAGCAGACATTTCCGAAAAACATTTCCCGTGGAAGTATCGATAGAAAAGTGAAAGGTCGCCGACCTTTCTACGGTGTTCCAATGATGTCAAAGAGTGAGTGAGTGTGGCGTCACCCACCAGGCGAATGGCTCTTCTCTGTATGGAATCTAAGAGCATCAGCGTATGTTTTGGTGCTGAACCCCATATGTGCGAACAGTATTCTAGAACAGGCCGTATCTGCGCTTTGTAGATCATGAGAAGCTGTTGAGGTGTAAAGTAGCTTTTCGCACGGAACAAGAATCCGAGTTTTTGGGAAGCAGCTTTTGCGATGGATCTGACATGATTATCCCATGAAAGAGTGTTGCTGATGGAAATACCAAGCATGGATACGGTGGGCTTGGTGGGGATGGTGGAGCCAGACATTACAATATCGGGCATACTGAGTTCCGCCTTTCTAGAGAAAATGCAGGCTTGAGTTTTGGTGGCATTGAATTCGACTAGGTTGTTTGTTCCCCAGGCTGTGATTTCAGCAAGATCTTCATTGACAGCATTGACCTGCCTGCGCCGTGAGTTCCTAGTTTCCTGGGAAGAAATGGGAATTCTGGAAGAGAACGCAGTATGGAGGGTACTATCATCTGCAAAGCTGTGGATGGGGCAAGTTGTTACTCCCAACAGATCATTGATATGAAGCAGGAATAGTGTTGGTGCCAAAATTGATCCTTGTGGAACGCCGGAATTGATGCCAATGGTATCAGACGATACACCGTCCACCACCACGTGAAGCGATCTGCCTGAAAGAAAACTCGATAAGAGATGGCATAGCTGAGGTGGTAAGCCGTATGATGGTAGTTTGTGGAGGTGTCGTTCGTGCCAAACACGGTCAAATGCTTTCGATATGTCCAACGCGACAGCTAGAGATTCCCCGTGTTTTTCTATTGAAGATTGCCATAAATGGGTGACGAAGGCAAGTAGATCTCCAGTAGATCTTCGGTGGCGAAAGCCGTATTGTCTATCATTGATGATTCCTGAGCTCTCCAGATATTTGATAAGCTCAATATTGATGGCTTTCTCCATCACTTTGGAGATTACTGATAACAGGGCAATGGGCCTGTAGTTGTTGGGCAGGTTCTTGTTCCCTTTTTTGGGGATTGGTTGGACTCTAGCTGTCTTCCAGCATGATGGAAAAATACCCGACCTGTACGAGACAGTGAACAACTTGCAGAGAATCGGTGTTAATTCTGGTGCACATTTTTTGAGGATAATGGGTGGAATTTCATCAGGACCGTTAGCCTTATTCGTTTTGAGACCAAGCAAAATTCGTCTGATAGTGCGTTGACGGAAGACGATTTCGGGCATTCGACTCTTAACGGGTGGAATGTCTGGCGGCACTTTTCCTTGGGAATCTAAAGTAGAGTTTGCTGCGAAAATTTTTGCAAAAATATTCGCTTTCTCCTGCGATGTTGTTGCTAATGTGCCTGAATTCAAAGTAGAATAACTCACGAATTTCCTTACCAATTTGAAATCGGTTTTCACTGATGATTAGCCTTATCTCTTGACAGTTTGTTGTGGCAATATGAAACTTCTGTAATTTCAGATGAGATTGCTACAGGGTGATAATTGAATGGGTGTGAAAGTGCATCGTGGTCGTCACCTTACCGTTTGAACAGATCATTTTTTTTATTTTTGTCATCACCTGTATTCTCTTGATTGGTGCTTTCTCTCGAAACGTTTTCGGAGTTTTCAAAATCAGAGCTTTGATAATCGTGTTATGAATATTCATTCAAAATGATGCATTTTTTCGACGATTAATTGAATGAAATTGGAAGTTGGAAACTTTAGGTGTTAATTTTTATCCTTTATACAGGGTGTTTCAGACTTAAATGTACATACGATACCTGTAGATAGAGGACACTTCGGTGGTTCCAAAACACCCTCCATCGATATGTCTACCGTCTTTGATAACTGAGATACAGGACGTTATCTTGATATTGGCAAAATCTTCATCTGGTTATAACTTCTGAACCACTTTGTATAATCTATCCATACTTGGTAGAAATATTTCACTTATATTACCCATCAAAACCAAATGAAAATCTGGATCAGAATCCAGGTCCGTCTTGAGGAAAAACAGAAAACTTCTTTTATCTCAAAATCAACACTCTGTATGGCAAAATTTTATTGATCGGTTTTGATATTTGGAAAGAGCGGAAAAAAATGAATGAAGTGACCTACTTTTTACGAGTGCGCATCCAATTTGAAAGATGGTTTATTATCATGTTTTGAAATATTCAGCTCCATTTCGAGGCATTTTTATTGAACTCATAATTCAAAACCCAATTTTTATACAAAAAAATAACAGTCTCCAAAGTTCAACGTCATTAGAGTCAAATTAGGTGAACTATCGATAAATTTGTTTGTTTGACAGAATAATTTGTCGATGATTTCAAAACATTCGAGAACTCATTTTATACTTTACTATTTTTTATTCATAAGCTGCGGTAAAGTAGGCTGTGAAGAAAAAATTAAAATTCTGACAGTTCATAATCACTATAGTTGCGGCGATATTATTGGTAAAGTTATTGTAGGCATAATTATGAACACTTTGAAATGTAACAACCCAATACAAGCACCAGAAATAATTATCTCAACATTACCAATAACATCACACTAGTGATTATGACCTGTCAGAATATCAGATTATTTTGCACAGCCTACTAAACCTTGATTTGACTCTGATGATGTTGAACTTCGAAGACTGTTATTTTTTTGTATTAAAATTGAATTTTGAATTATAAGTTCAATAAAAATGCCTCGAAATGGAGCTGAATATTTCAAAACTTGATAATAAACCATCTGTCAAATCAGATGCGCACTCGTGAAAAGTAGGTCACTTATTTCATTTTTTCCCGCTCTTTCCAAATATCAAAACTGACCTACAAAATTTTGCCATACAAGGTGTTGTTTTTGAGATAAAAGAAGTTTTCTGTGTTTCCTCAAGACGGACCTGGATTCTGATCCGGATTTTTATATGGTTTTGATGGGTAATATAAGTGGAATATTTCTACCAAGTATGGATAAATTATACAAAGTGGTTCAAAAGTTATAACCAGATGAAGATTTTGCCAAGATAAAGATAACGTCCTGTATCTCAGTTATAAAAGACGGTAGATATATCGATGGGGGGTGAATTGGAACCACCGAAGTGTCCCCTATCTACAGGTATCATTTGTACATTTGAATCTGAAACACCTTGTATATAGGAGGAGTACAAATTTTACGCCTCGAAACGGAGTGAATAATGGTATAGGTCTTATAGCTAGTGTTGGAAAAAAACAAATAATGATATCTTGAGTATGATATCCCAATATGTCAAGAGCGCTAAGCGTAAAATGTTCTATTACCTAGATACGAGGGATAAACCGGTTGGAGTTCCTTGGATCCCCTTGGATTTCTTTGGAATTCCTTGGATTTACTAAAAATATCTTGAGATTTCCTTGGAATTCCTTGAAATTCCTTGGGTGAAGTAGGACATAGTTCTGGCCAACGAACAAGTGGAAGTCCTTGTGAAATTGAAGTATGGTGTATACAAGGGTGCGAGCAAGGGTGTATACAACTTTGACCGCGGTTTAACCCTCACCCAGATACCTACCTACTAAAAGTGTTGCCTATCAACAAACTTATTAACAACATATTTGAATCGGTTGCGAAAGAAATGGTAATTTTGCACTTATCATGCGATGGGTTTTTTTTCGAAAATTTTTTTTGGTACTTACGTAATTTTGTTTGAAAAACACGAATTTGCTAATGAAAATGTGAACAAACCATTATTCATCAAGATATTTCACTATAAAGTTACAAAGTTCATCATCTTTTCCGCCTGTCTTCTGGATCACATGCATTTAGAACAATTTGCCCTTTTTTTTCCATCATTGGACAATTTATATATATCACACAATGTTGGACACATTTTTTTTATTATATGAGTCAACTAGAAATATGATTTTCTTGTGATTTATCCGGATTTATCCATGTTTAGTGAAAAGAAGGAAGAATATCATTTGAAATAATGGCGTGTGTAATGTCATTCCAAAGCAATCTATTGACATTTGACATCTCGTATTTGGATTGCATATGGATTAAATGGCCGTCATCTGGTATGCTTGCTCACTAAATAGAAAAAACTCGTCATAAAAATCATATTTCCTGTTGAATTTTCTATCTTAAAATGTGTCAGTGAAGTACATCATGAGTATATAAAGTGTCCAATGACAAAATAATAAGAGCAAGTACCTGTAAATGCATCCAACACAAGGGGAAAAGAAGGCAAAATTTCGAACTTTTTCTTGAAATCTCTCGATAAATAGTGGTTTGTTCACATTTTCATTATCAAATTCGTGTTTTTCAGACAAAAATACGTAAGTACCAAAAAAATTTTCGAAAAAAAAAACCCATCGCATGATAAGTGCAAAATTACCAAAGAAATAATTCTTGATACGCCCCTGGAAAACTTTTTTGTCCAAGTTTTTGCAAGGTACTTACATTTACCATTTTATTTCAGATATCAGGAATTTTCAGGCATATTTAAGGCTCCGCAGCTGAGCGTTAATCCAAACTGTAATCATACTAAACAACTGTTATCACCTCTATTTCAGCCTCTTTGATTAGATTAGCTTGATTAGGTATACCTCGAGGTATACCAAATTAACAAATTAATTTTCACCTATTTATCCTAATACAACTATTTTATCACCCAGTTTAACTTAACAGGTTAGCAGATTGTCATTTTGGCAATTTCGGTCAAGGCAATAAATATAACATTCACAACAATACTAATATTAATATACCTATTGAATTGAACGATTATGAGAGAAAAGGTTTAGTATAAAACTCCTAAATTGCGAACATTTAGGAAAACATAACCTCAATCCTCAACGTCAGAATCCGCGGAGTATGGCAAAATTGGCAACGTTTTCAAAGAAAACAATAACTTACAGTTGTTCCAACGAGACATTTTCTTCATCTGGGTCCATCACTATAGTTTCAACATGAATTCACCTCGACAACACAACGAAATTCGAATATAATTCACTTCACAATAATTATTTGTTCATTTGTTTTGTAAACAATAATAATATAACGTTGACACCTAACCAGGGTTGCCAGGTTGATTTTCATTACATCAGTATAAATACCTTGTCGAAAATTCAATAGATTTCAGAAGATCTGTTTAATGCCATACAATCATACAAATTCTAGATTCAATTCATAAAAAAACAGGAACAAATAGTAAAGATGAACAACAACTAAAATGCAAAACAAATCAAACGTAAGAAACAACAAACTGTTATAGCAGCAAGGTGTATAATAGTTATTTATGTATTAAGGGAATTATGAGGGCCTTATAATTCCCGTGATACATAGATAATTTTATTTCTGACTGATTTCATTCATTAGATACCTTCCCGATTGGAAGTTAGACATGTTTTTCCGTATAGTTTCAATGTTATCAGAACGTCAGATGATGATCTTGACTACCGCGAATAGGAGATTCCTTATTGCTACGTTATTGCGTGGTTGTTGCTGTGCATTTCTTATTTAATTTTAGCTAGAGGGAATTATAGCATCTATAACATCCCAAGGGAGTTATGACCCTCATGATAGATATCGTAACTATGACGATATAAGCTTATAATGTCACTGTCAGAAATAAAAAATTTAATTTAATCTGGATCAGATCAAGTTTTGCCCATTTTTAGTTTTCTCATATCATTAGTACCTTCGTTAATTCATTACCTATTTTCCTTCGCTTGTCTTCTAACATAATTACCCACACTGTAGTTTCCGAATCTCATACGAGACGGTTCGTTTTTATAGTAAAGCACAAAAAATCGATATAAAAACCTCGAGATACCTCACCACTGAATACCGCTGATAAGGATTGATCATTCTGTGTTCGTACCTGACGGTGACAAGATTTATTTTAAATGCCGAAAGGAAAATTAGACAAGGACAAACAAGCAGAGAAGCGTTTCAAGAAATTGAGAAGGGAATTGGACAAACTTAGGAAGAAGATATTAAAAGAAAAATCATCTTCTGATAGCTCGGAGCAATCGAGAAATTCCGGTAAGTTGAAAATAATGAAAAAATTCATTTTTAGCACATCACTTGAATTCAACTCTGATGGTATCGTGCGATCACCTTAAGAGAATAGATAACGTGCGTTATCACAATGAATTCAGTCAGTTTATACAACACTGCCCAACAAGAAACTCATGTCAGATATGACTCTGATATAGTATCAAGCGATCACTTGATGAGTAAGGGTAACAGGCGTTACCGTAAGGGAAATGGAACTGATCCAGTTCGAATTCAAAGATTCTTCTGATGTTTCTGATGAGGAAATGAGGAAGTAGAGCAAATTGACGCTCCCGAAATACAAAACATGGCCCTTGTTGAACAAAATCCAAATCCCGAAGTTGTTTAAGTCAATGAGCCCGTAATTAATGAGATTGCACTACCTAACTCATCTTTCGATACACTGATGGGAGTTAAACCACCCGCAGAAAACTCCGAGGGCGAAGAGTTACATAATGAAATAATTCTAAGATGGACAGCGTACCTCCAACAAGGCCTATCCAAAGATATAAAGAGAGAAATCATGTCTAGATATCCAATTCAAAAAACTGTAACCCCCCAGAGGTGAACGGTGAAATTAGAGCGTGCCTCCCTGACGCGGCAGTCTCTCATGATAGGGTTATGAAAACCATACAACAACAAATAGGACATGCTTTCAGATGTTGCCCAAGTCCCCTGATGACTCATCTGATACATTGACTAAGTTAGCAGATGCTTCTCAAATCTTAGCAAACGCTCATAACACCTTCGTCAATGCACAGACGTTACCACATAGTGCCTTTCATCAATTCTCAATGCAAAAAGGTTATCGAGTCCTCCAAGGTCGACGAATATCTATTTGGAAAAGATTTTAATGAATGTTTCAAGAATAAACAAGCGATGAAAAAAGCCACTGTTGGAATCAAAAGAAGGAATGATACAACCACTACTCATCCAAGAAACCAACCAACGGCTTCTTTAAACTACAGACGCGTCAACAACAAGTTGAAGAAAAAAGAGAAGAGGAGAGAGGAAGTAGACTTCGGAGGGAGAAATCATCAGACGAAACCCCACTACCATAGAGAGTTGAAGTAATCACTGTACGTAGACCTCCACGTCGACGTTAACGTACGAAAAATAACGTTTACGTATTGTCGTTAAATTGAGTTGAAGTCGCCACTTTGGTCGTCACTGTCATCATAACGTAATAATACATTTTGTTTTCGGTTTGTATTGGTCATTTTTGGTTGTGTCTTTAGATTCGAACATTTATTCCTGTCAAAATTAGAGGACTCCTTGATGCAGAACTCGTTGGTGATCTCGAATTTGATAATTTCGACTCATCGGCATATTTCGAGTATAGTTTGGTTAACGTACGTTGATATTTAAGGTATACGTGAAGGAACGTGAGATAACGTACACCGTAAGCCCACTAACAACGCAAACGTGAAGAAATGGAAAATGCGCATGCGTATCTGTCAATTTCTACGTTTACGTTAACGTTCATGACAACACTTCAACTCTCTATTATCACAACAGTCGATAAACCAGGTACCCTCTATATGTTTCATAAAAGTTGGTTGAGGTTTACCAGAGACAAGAGGGTTTTACGTTGGGTCAAGGGGGTAAAAATTGTCTTTCATACAATTCCCTTCATCCCAGCGTAATGAACCTATAGTTCATATTTCAAAGTCACAAATTGATATATATACACGAACTCAATATCGGAGCTGCTTGCAATAGGGTCCATCTTGAAATGTTCACCTGATTAAAATCAGTACTTCTTATATACTTACTCACTTCTTACTTTGTACAAAGAAACAGAATGGTTAATATAGATTCATTTTGAATCTGAAAAACTTGAATTCTTACATAGACACTCCACATTTCAAGATGGAAGACTCCAGAACAGGAAATGTCAAAATATGTTCCAGTAGATTATGAAATGTTTCAGTAGATCAGTATATCAATATGCAAATCAGTAGTTTTACTGAAAATTCAGTAGGACTGGCAACCCTGTGCCTACTACTTGAACAGAGGAGAAAACGCGATAAAGATAAGCTGATCACGAGAATAATGAGAGAAAAAGAGAAAAGAGATGCAAAGCCGCATTCCTCTCGTTCGCAATCGGTCACAATCATGTGTTGTATGTTTTCTGGTTCTGAATGCATGTCGCGATACCTGAGATGATTATACGGGGTGGTCCGGTTTCGATGTTTTCAGAATAGAAGCATGTTCCTTTTCACACCACATTTTCATCATTGATGGAACTATCTCTGATGATGCATCGAATTTTTGCAGTTGTCATTTGACATGACAATCACAAATCCCAACTGTTTTTTTCTTTATTCATTTATATTTTCGTGATTTGATGAGGATTCAGATTGTTTTCAATTAGGAGCTTAGAATTTGCGAAAGCTAATGTAAAATGGGAAAAGATGTATTAAAAGTGTTATTGAAGTCCTTGGCTCCAGATTCAAAACTTTCAGAAGTCCTATAGCTGTTCTTCCGGTAGTTCCGAGGATGAAATATTGTTTATGTTGGGGAGTATAGAGACAAGATAGGTTGAAAATTTCCTAAAAACCTATACAAAACATTGCATTAAATACACCACATTGTTTTACCACTAACCAAACCGAATTTTTAAACGCCTCGACACGTGTTTCGCTAACTATTCTAACATCTTCAGGAGAAGATTGAAACTTCAATCTATGTTAGCACCTGCAGCAGAAGATTGAAGTTTTAATCTTCTCCTGAATAAGATGCTAACATAGATTAAAGTTTTATTCTTCTCCTGAAGATGCTAACATAGTTAGCGAAACACGCGTGTCGAGGCGTTTTAAAATTTGGTTTTGTTAGTTGGTAAACCAGTGTAGTGTATTATCGTGCCAAAGATTCCAGTATTCGATATATTGCATAAAATTATGATGATATGAACAGTGATTAATAAGAATTCTCAATTGGTACTCAAGTTTCCTGAATGTTTGCATTAATTTCTTGAAATTCATGATGGGAATGAAAAAAAGTACCTACCACTCGAAATTTCTTCAATTTATGTTGGTAATCTAGGCAGATTTCGATTATTATTCCAGATTTTTTCGGATTTTCTCTCCTCATTTCTTCAAAATAAAACAATGGATATCATTTCAATATACGTGTAGTGAGGACAAATCAGATGATTCGCCCCAAAATGTCACTGCGTTTTCCTATCAGAGAGCCTAGAAGAAAAAATCGGTAGCTTGGCAGTGACAATTTGCATTGAAAAATGAAAAAAATTTGGAGGAGAGAAATAAAAGTATATAGAAAAAATATCAAATGTTTACTGTTTACTTAGCCGTGGCACTTGAATCTCCAAGGCATTCGATCGAGTCTGGCACCACGGACTCCTCGCCAAGCTTCCATCTTATGGCTTGCCTCCCCAGCTATGCTCTCTGCTAGCTAGTTTTCTCTCAAACAGGTATCTCCATAAAGTGGTCGACGGAGTTTCATCTGACTCTCTTACCATAAATTCTGGTGTTCCGCAAGGATCAATTCTAGCACCAACACTATTTCTACTCCATATCAACGATTTTTTGGAAGCTTTATGTCCAGGACACAGCTTCGCGGATGATAGTACCCTCCATACCTCCTTCTCTTCCAGGGCTCCAATACCAGTCAGGCAAATCAGAAACAAACGATAGGGAGAAATGTTGACAACATAAATATGGACTTGGCAATAATTCTCGAATGGGGATCCAATGATCTCATACTGTGCCCAACATAAGCTTGTCAGGAGTAACCATACCTTTGAAGACATCAATTTCGATGCTTGGTATTACTATCAGCAAAATAACCTCGGCAATAACCTTCCTTGGGAAAATCACGTGAGATCAATTGCTAAAAGTACATTCCAAACACTTGGTTTTTTGTTTCGGTCCAGGGGCTATTTTACTTCCAGTAAGCCGCTTATGATCTATAAGGCACAGATCCGACCTGTCCTGGAATACTGTTCCCATATTTGGAGTAGCACCACCCAAACATACCCTGAAACTATTGGATTCTGTACAGAAAAGGGGAATTCGTCTCTGGGGGATACCTCGCTCACAATCTCACTCACTTCTCTGGAACACCGTAGAAAAGTAGGCGATCTGGCTCTATTTTATAGATATTTTCATGGATGATGCTCTTCTGAAATATCAACAATTGTTCCCCGTGAGACCAGAAAAAAAAATCCTAAAAGTCACGTACGATTCAAGCCATGAATTGAAGGTACCTCGGAAACCAAGGGAATATAGTTTTTTGCAAATGATATCGTGGTCCATAATGTCGAATGCTTTTGACAAATCAAAGAAAAGTGCACCAACGTATTGTCTTTCGTGAAGTGAGTCATAAACATACTTGAAAAACTGCAGAATGCACTTTCCGTTGACCTACCTGGACGGATTCCATGTTGAAACTTAGATATGATATCAATTTGATCGAGAAACGCTAACATTTTCTGATAAGCACATCTCTCAAAAATTTTACATAACACTGTAGGAACTGTAACAGGTCTGTACTTCTCTATTAATGTTGACTCATCTTTTTTTAAGAATTGGTGTTATATTGACCCATCTTTTAGTTTATCGGGGAACTACTCCTTTCTAACAGAAGAAATAATCAAAAATGCCAGTGGTTCGCAAATGAAGTTTCTGATACTTTTGATGATTTTTTATCGCTTGGAGCGTACGAAAGGAGATCCCTATAATGTTCAAAGAATATCGTGCGTTCCTAGGGAGGATAGGGACAGGAGGAAAGGTATTGGAATTTTTTTTGAACTTCTGGAGATTATATATGTTGTTGGGAATACTTCCTCAGCCAATGAATTCCAGAGCCTAGCCGTTCTATGGATGAAGGAGTTTTGATGAAGTGCTGTCCGACATCTTTCGATGTTGACAACGAAAGGATGTGCTGACTGGGCTTGTCTAGTTCGTCTGACTGGTCCCACTAAACATGTAATGTTACAAAATATTGCCACAATATATTGTGAAGCTTTCTTCCGTAATATGAAAATACAATATTGTATCTATTTTGCTGCTATATTCGTGTTGACAATATAACAGAAAAACTTACTGACAACTTGTTTGTAAGTTACAAAATGACCCTTTCAATTTAGTTTCGATAGCAATATTGCATCAACTATATATTCTCATTGAAATTGCAACATTACATGGATCAACTACGAACAATATCAGTGCAACGTTACATATGGAATTTTCAATTGTAATGTTGCATCAACATTGATACTTCATTGAGTTTGTAAATAACATGAGGTAACTACAAACAATATTGCTACAACTTATGGGATGCAACACATATTTGAATAAGAAATGTAATATAGCTGAAATATACAAAATGCTACATTGGGTATCGATCGAGAGACGCCATTTCATGAAATGCCTACGCGCAGTCGCAAACTTGCATTCGACAAACGCCAGTATCTTAGTCGCCATATTTGTTCGTGTTTGGCTTCGGTAACAGGTATTTTGTTGTTGTACACGTCCAAATGGCAAATGATACCAATAAATAATATACTTTGGAACATAAATTGAGGTATAAGTGGTGATCTGGCGATATGTGATATTAGGCAGTTGGGAAGGTTTTGAATCGCAGTTAGCAGTTGATGGTTAGGTAAGTCATCATCAGTTATTCTAGGTTAGGTATACATTTTACAAACTCATACATCGTTCATTGATCTAAGCGGATCGTTCGATCAACAATAAATAACATATAATGATTATAATTATTCGTATACCTACTCAAAGTTATAGGACAACCTCGTGAATTCCTTTGAGTGTGCAGTCAAAGTGAATCAAAGTGTACCTAATACTCTCTTATTGTTTCTGTTTGAGCTTTCGGGTCTTAATCGGCTCTTCATCAGGAACTCTATAAAACATTCCAAATTATATGAAATCAATCCTTTTTATTACTGAAACACTTAGGAACATTGAGGTTTTGTTTAACCTCATAGTGATAGTAGAATCATTGCTCGAATCATCAAATCTTATCTCTCATTTTACGGCACTTAGCTGTTGTAGAAAAAACTTTGAGCTCGCACTCACAATTCATTCTAAAACAACCTCAAATATCGTTCTTCAGAATATTCTCTAGATGCTGAGAAATATTCATATTATCTTCAGTGTATATTATAAGGATACTCTCAGCATACCTTGGAAAATGAATATTTCCAGAATCAAGTATACAATCCTCAACTCTCAAGTTTAACCGGTAGATGAACTAACTCAACTAACAGGTAGATTCCTGACTTTTTTGTTTTATCATTATTTCCTTTGTTCCAGGTTCTTATGCAATGCAGTGCAGTGCCTATAAGCCCTAGTACCGTTATATCGAAAATATTTAGAAATTTTCTCAATCTACTTTTGAATTATGAAATAGTCGACACGATTATTCGATTATTAGAATATTGTTACTATGTATAATTTATAATATAAAATATGTAATTTTCCTATACTTTTCATTTTATGTTGCCAGTAACCTTAATAAAATATAACAATAAGATTACATTCGTTCATTGAGTATGAAATGTTACTTTACTTCATACACAATGTTACAATATAACTCTGCTGGAATGATTCATCTGCGAACATTACATTCATAATATTGCTGAACGTCCGTTTCAGTAGTTGCTGCGACCTTGCAGTAAGATAGCGACAATATCTGATGTAACATTATATACACATAACATTGAAATATTGCTGCAATATTGTTGAGATATTACTTTGCTTAGTGGGGTATTGATAGTGAAGGGATGATAGCAGAGATTTCCAAAGAACATTTCCCGTGGAAGTATCGATAGAGAAGTGAAAGGTCGCCGACGTTCCTACGGTGTTCCAATGATGTCAAAGAGTGAGTGAGTGTGGCGTCACTCACCAGGCGAATGGCTCTTCTCTGCATGGAATCTAAGAGCATCAGTGTATGTTTTGGTGTTGAACCCCATACGTGGGAACAGTATTCTAGAGCAGGCCGTATCTGCGCTTTGTAGATCATGAGAAGCTGCTGAGGTGTAAAGTAGCTTTTCGCACGGAACAAGAATCCGAGTTTTTGTGAAGCAGCTTTTGTACTAAAATCGCTAGAAAACAGTTGACACCCTCTCTATCTCATCAGGAGATACACGGAATAGGAATACTATAGCGAATACTAATTACTGCGCTTCTGTATACATACAATGCGACGACAGCATTTCCCTTTGACGCTGGTCTCTAATAGCACAGAGGAAAATGCTCCTTCGGTTCCTTTTTGGACAACTCTTCATTTTTCCTTTTTTTTTCATTGCCGCTCATATTCCTTTTTGTCACCCCCCAACCCCCATCCACTTTTCGCGCGCCCCTCACAACCATGCCATTCTCCCGAGTTTCTCTTTGCTCAATCGATAATAATACGCTCGAACACAATACTGTGAACGTTCCACATTCCGAAAGGGTAACAATCAGGTTCACGTATGTATGTACCTATTGATTTTTCATTTTGCGTATCTCAAAATAGTAAAACTAAAACTTCCGTCGGGCTGTCAGGTCGACTAACCATTTCCAATGAACTCGATATAAACACCTGGAAGGGATTTTGAATTGACTCGGCCGTTACTTGATGGAAATTCATGTCAAATGAAAAAACTTCACAAACGATACCCAGCGAGCACAAAAACATCTCAGAGATGTTAAAAGTACGAGATTTCGAGACATTGAACCTCCACTGCGATGTTCTGTTCACACATGAATAGAACTATTATAGAACAGCCAATGTCCGCCGCAGGCGGCAATTATCGAGATGCCCTTGATATGTCACAAAACTACCTTCTCCCTAGTTCTTTTTAAAGCCTTTTCATGGACACAACAAAATATTTTCAACGCGTCTTGCGCACATCAAATCGCTGTAAAAAAACATTTTCGAGGTACTTTTCTGAAGCCTTTTGTCAAAATGAACTTTTGCATTAGGATGCCAATTCCCTTGAATGAAAAAATGCATTAAAAATAGATTGAACATAAAAATATTTTCTTGATATGAAATTACCTTATTAATCGGTTCCTGAGTAGTGCTCACTACACGCAGACATATAATTGTAAATAGGTTTCCCAATTTTTGAAATGTTCCCCACAATGCATAATTTTGCAACTGCGGAGAAGCTGTGTATTGATAAATTGGTACTTTTATATATTGATTACACTGAGGCACCGAACAACACATCTTGCATCTGATGGTCATTATTACAAACTAAATAAGTCTTCTAACACAATAAACTTCACCAAATTCCTTTCTGTTCGTTAGCAGCGTGATGTAAGCGTGACACGCTGCGAACGCGAATGCCAATTGCGAACAAGAAGAACAAAATCAAAAACAAATCAGAATTCATCGTATTGTGACATAAGCATGAGACGTTGTGGTGGGGCAAAAAAAGAAAGGGCAAAAAAGAACAAAAACAATACTTTCAATAGCCTTCTAAGATCTCTTTGGGAAGTGCATATTACGCCTCAGAAAAACATCATCATACCTATAATTCTAAAACATCCCAAAACATCCCAGGGATACCTCTCAGTAGGCAAACAAAGAAATGCCACAGAAGAACAAAAACAATACTTCAATATCCTTCAAAGACCTCTTTGGTCAGTGCATATATACGTCTCAAAATAACATCTTCATGCCAACATTTTCAAAACATCCCAGGGATGTTTGTGCTCGCTGGGTAAGATTTCGACAAAATTCTCAAGCACACGACAAGTTTCGCTAACACAGTAGCTTCGTCAGGTGATATACTGGTACAATGAACTAAACTAACGTTGGCTTGCTTATATATCCTACTTTTCCAAACTGAAGGATTAGTTACCTGTGGACAGGTTCGATAAACCTCCATTTTCGGAAATTAGGCACAATATATACATTAAAATACGGTGTAACGGATTAACTTGGAAAGGTTGATATTAAATACATATTATTACTTACTCCACTTAATTACTTACTTCAAGACGTTTACCCTACCATCAAGAATAATAATCAAAATTATAGGACTATAACCTATTTCGGATCATCAACTGAAAAATTTGCTTCATTTCTACATAAACAGGACTTGGAAGTAGCATATAGAACAAATAACACGTTGGGACGGTTTATCAAGAATAATAAAGACAAAAATTCTAATTTCGAAGAATCAGGGGCATACACAACTACAGTGTACTAGCTATCTCGGAAACGTGGTTGAAGAATAAGAGTGTTTTAGATAGTGAACTCGTCCCAGAAAACTATATTGTATATCGAAAAGATAGAACAAATGGCCGTGGGGGCGGCGTTTTGTTGGCTGTTTATATGGATACCATCCACTCTGAATACCACAAGTTAGAATCTCCGGTGGAAAAAATCGATCTAATTATTATAAAAATATCCTTCAAAAGCAACACATCATATTTCATAATATGTAGTAGTTTATATTTCAGCAAACTCCAGTTTAACCGATTACGAGGCACTACTAGAAACTTTTGAAAACTTTGAAGGCATCAATCGCACTATGATAATAGGGGATTTCAATATTCCAGAACTGAAAAATCATTACGATGACCGAGACATTCCTGTAACAAATGCACTAGCTCGTCTAAATTACTTCTTAGCCTTCTCAGGGCATATTCAAATGAACAAAATTGTAAACTGTTATGATAGAATATTAGATCTAGTGATTTCTCCATTGGTGGATGATTGCGTGGTGACATGTGAAAGTGACCCGTTAGTATACCCTTGGATAACCACCATCCAGCCCTACTAATTGAATTCCAAGACATTCACAATGTAAGCAATAATTTTTCCTTCAACATTGATCGCTTGAATTTCAAAAAAACTGACTGGGAGAAACTTAATCGTCTGCTATCTGAATTTGACTGGACTATAATCAAGATGGCCGCCGTGTCGGCTGGTGAGGCAGACGATGCTCTCATAGTAAATGAAGAATCTTTTAAAGAAAAATCTTTTGAATGTTGTGAAACCAAGACTTGACTTTATCTTTGGACTTTCCCTTCCTCCTGCAAATTTCAGAATCCTACTTCAATAATTACGTGAGATACAGGGGTGCTTCCATGAGAAATGGGACAAAATTTAATTTTTCTGAACTGAAAATTTCCTAGGAAAACTATGGATAGTTAGTGAAGGGTGCGTCTTGATTCCGAATCCGAAGTGATTTTCAACCTATTTTGACTCCTAATATCATTTTCCGGAAATTGGGGTGGTTCCATGGCTGTTGGCGAGCAGTGTATATCACTGAAGATGACCCCACTTGGTCATAGAGTGCATTTTTGGTATATCTCTCGCTCCAGCAAATTTCAGGATCCTTACCTAACGATTACATGAGATACAGGGGTGGTTCCATTTGAAGTGGGTCACACTGTATATATTTCCATCTTTTTACGATTTTCAATAATATCGATAATAATATTTATTTCGTTCTTTGCTATGAGTATTAAATTGCATCTCATATAAATATAAATATATTTTATCAACATTTACAATGAAATGACATTAATAATCAGACAGATTCATATCTGGTATGAGATTATTTATGCGTTATTCAATCTAAGTTATTGAAATAAACTACGAATTCAAAAATAATGATAATAAAACGAAAAGCTTATGAAAAGTACATGATGACATGATGATGATCAGTGAATGAGAAATCATTCACTCAGGTTCAATTATGTCTTTGCAAGATGATATGTTTCTTGACTTCAATTTCGAATTGGGTGATATTTGTGCAACTTAAGATATCATCAGGTAATTTATTGAATTTTGGGATAGCTCCGTGGGTGAAATTTTTTTGGCCAGGTGTAGAATTAGCAGCATCAAGATAAAACAAGTCATATTGTCTAGTATGATGTTCATGGATTTGAGAATTCCTTACCAATATGAAGTTAGA
This sequence comes from Phaedon cochleariae, assembly GCA_918026855.4. NCBI lineage: Eukaryota > Metazoa > Arthropoda > Insecta > Coleoptera > Chrysomelidae > Phaedon > Phaedon cochleariae. The sequence goes on from OU896722.1 coordinate 428,257, forward strand.
TTTGTGGTGTCTGTTGATAATATCAAAACCAATTTTGAGAGTATTCATCACATAATAGTGCTCTTCCAAAGAAAATCTATTTGTTTCTTCATAAAGTTGATTTGATGGGGTGCCATATGAAAGACGATACAGTACTTTCAATGCTTTTTTATATATTTATAATTATATTTGAGAATATTCCCTGTCAACACCCTTCCATGGTTAGTAGTGATTCACACGAGACCAACGAGACCAGACTTTATGAAAGTCTCGTCTCGTCTCGCCGATGGAATATAAAGGCATGTCTCGAGTCTCGTCTCGCAGCTTCAAGTCTCGTCTTGTCTCGCGTCTCGTACGAGAGTCTCGCAAATGTATCGCAATTTCTTCATGCATAATCTTTTTCCAGTCCAGTACGGGATATTCACCTTTACCTACTTTTTAGGTATAATGTAGAAGTAAGGCGAAAAAATTACAACAAAAATAACATTATTTATTGGAAAGTAAGTTCCTATAATAGGTACATATAGTTTATCCAAAAACAATTGCAGAATCTTCTGCCGCACCTGCAATCACTTCAAAGGAATCTTCAGACACGCCGACGCAATTCGCATTCTGCAATTGATATTGGATATACTTTACTTACATCATACATATAAACAAGAACAAAAACATAGCATTATTTATATTCGAAAGATATAGAAATAAAATAAAAAGTAACACGTATAGTCTAAACAAATAGGACAAAACAAAAACTTTTATCCAACATTATTTTACTTATTTAAGAAATAGGTATCTAAGAAAATAGTTATTTGTTTTACTAGGCAGAAAAGTAGTAGATTGACTGCCGTTGCTGATAGTTCATAGCCGAGCGTAGCGAGGCTTGGAATTCAGCAAAGACAGTCAATCTACATTTGCTGCCGTGTGAAACAGAATTTTTCCTCCGAATGATATAAAACCAATTTTGTGTAATTCTTCCATTGAAAACTCGATCATGTTGTGTTCACCCAATATCAGTGTCAATTTTCTAATCTTGTAATTTCATTAGAATGTCTTGGAACGTTGCATAGCAACAAACAATTTTTGCCTAGGCAGTAAAAGTACACCCTTTCTGCCTGTTAAGCGGCAGGAAAAAGCCACTATTCCTGCCGCTCGGAGAAAATAGTTATTCGTTTTACTAGGCAGAAAAGTAGTAGATTGACTGCCGCGGCTGAAAGTTCAATTCAGGAATTCAGTCAAGGCAGTCAATTCACAATTGCTACCGTGTGGAACATACAATTTTTTCTCCAAATAATATAAAACCAATTTTGTGTGATTTTTTTATTGAAAACTCCATCATTTTGTGTTCATTCAATGTCAGTGTCAATTTTGATTACTAATTCGATTAGACTTCCATGGAACGTTGCATAGCAACAAACTTTTTTTGTCTAGGCAGTAAAAGTACACCTTTTCTGCCTGTTGAGCGGCAGTAAGAAGCCACTATCCCTGCCGCTTGGCGAAAAAAACCTTTATCAGCCAGATCAGCCTTCGCGATCGCAAATGTTTTTGTTTTTCACCCAGTCGTTAAGACATAAAGTTATTCTTTATTCTAGACTATTTAGCACAGAATGACTTATTTATAGATTTTCAGGTAGTCATTCAATTTGCGATCTGTCGTTATTGCAGGATTGCCTTTATATTCCGCCGCCGTAAGAGAGAGAATAGTCCGTTTTTGTTTCATGCATTACGCCATTTTACAACAATCATGGATTGTGTTTTTAAAGTATTCATGAATGAAATGATTTGTCTATCTGTGCTAAATAGTCTGAATTCTTTCTCAATATGTTGTTTCATGAATGAAATTCTCAAGTCGGCACGCAGAAATATTTACCTGCGAGACTCTCACACGAGACACGAGAAAGACTTGAACGAGACTCGAGACGAGACCAATAAAAGTCTCGTCTCATCTTGTCCGAGTCTCGTCTCGAGTCTAGTCTCGAAAACGAGACGAGACCATGCGAGACTCTCGAAAACGAGACTCTCGCGGGAACCACTTAGGCAAAACTGAAAAGAAGTGGAAAATGATAAAATAATAGAAGTGTGTTGTTAAATATCTAACTGAAGAAATATTTTCTAGAAATAATGTGAATATACAGTGTGTCCATTTAGTGCGTAATTCTTCGATATCTCCAAAGCCATAACCTATAGAAAAAAACGTTGAGAAAAAAACTACTTCAGTTACTCAAGTTGCTTATTTCAAAAATATTTTCAACATTACTGGGTGTTTTATAAAAGCGGGATGACTCAGAGACGAGTTTTTTAAATGGAACACCCTGTATTTTTTATTCGGGAATTATTCCGCCGAGGTTTACCTTCACATCGCTGTAAAAAAAATTGAAATCGGTTACGGCGTTGCCAAGTTATAATTGATAAATCTATTTTTACCACTATTGAAGAGTCATGTTGAATTGGGCATGGTATATTCATTTATTAAAATTATGAAAATATTTTTGGCATACGGTAGTAGCAAGGTCTCACGTATACAAATTCAGTAATTTTGCGACATGTTCTTCAACAGGGTGCTCTATTTCGCATTTAGAATTTCGCAAGATTCAGATGGCATTCATTAGAATTTTTCAAATGGAACACCCTGTATTTTTTTTCACAAATTCATTTCGACATCTTTCACCTTTTAATCGCTGAAAAAAAATCATAATCGGCTGCGGCATTGTCAAGTTATGGATAATTTCCTTATTTTTACTACTATTTCGGAGTATAATTTTTACGTCATAGTTCTTTCATTCAAATAATCAAATTTCTTCATTGACCATTCATATATTTTTTTACAATAGGGACATTTGCACGCTCTCCAAGTTTGAATTCAAAACAGAGCAGGTTTTGACAAATTGATCCAAAATGCTACTTTCGCAGATTTTTTGCAGACAACGAATTAATTTTTCGAAGTACACTTCCATTATTCGTGTAATGACCTGTCAAACATCGTCACAATCAAATATATCTTGAATTTATTTGAAATTTTGCTGAATTCCCTCCCGAAACCCGCGTAGTAAAGAAATATTGTTTGTATCATTATGTAGAGTTTGCCTCCTTCAAGTTTGATGGAGATTTGGTTTGTGGGAATAACGACAATAAAAGTGGTCCAAATTTCAAAAAATTGTCCTTATTCTCGCAATTCAAATCTCCATTGTTTGTATTGTAGAAGTTGTTTTAAAGGCAGGCGTTTTGCTTTTGGCATGTTTGTTTCACATTTTGACAATGCTTATATCGCAAAGATACCTGAATGATCTATGTAGAACCTCGAATGTCATGTGGCAAGCAATATTCCCACAAATCAAATAACGGAACCATGTCTCATAAGTTGTCCTGAGATAGTGATGAACATAAGGAAATTACTCATAACTTGAAAACCCCGCCACCGATTTCATTTTTTTTTTCAGCGATGAAAAGGCGAATGATGTCGAAATGAATCTTTGATGAGAAATACAGGGTGTTCCATTTGAAAATTTCTAGTGAACGTCGTCTGAATCTTACAATATTCAGAGTGTAAACTTTAACACCCTGTAAAGGATAATCTCGCAAAATTACTGGATTGGTGTACGTGAGACCTTGCTACCACTGTATGCAAAAAATCTTCTCAAAATTTTAATAAATGAAAATACCATACCCAATTCAACATGACCCTTCAATAGTAGTAAAAATGGGTTCATCAATTATAACTTGGCAACGCCTCAACCGAATCCAATTTTTTTCACAGCGATGTAGAGCTAAACCGTAACGAAATGGATTTTGAATAAAAAATACTGAGTGTTCTATTTGAAAAAAGTCGTCTCCGAGTCCTTCCGCTTTCATAAAACACCCAGTATTGTTGAAAATATTTTTGAAATGGAACCTTCAATAACGGAAGAAATTTGTTTCCAAAATTTTTTCTCTAGTGATAATGGATTTCGAGATATCGAAGAATTACGCACTAAATGGACACACTGCATAGCTTAACAACGTTTGCCGCGTCTGCTAGTAATAATGATAATAATACAGACGATCCGATCAGTTTCTGTCTGATGCGTGGATGTTCCCGTTCCACATCCAGATATATACCAGAATCCACACAGTTGCCCGGAACGGCGTCATCCCAGCACCCTCTCCAGAGGGGTAGGTTTCCCTGTGCCATGTCCGATTTAATTAAATTCCGCCGTTATAAGCGGCCACCCCGCGTGGTTTCGTTAAATACCTTCCGAAGGGAGGGGGGTAAGTGGGGGTAGGGGATATTTTCGCCATCCAAACAAATTCGAGAAAGCCGACGAAAAGAGATTTTCGGCGGTTTTCTGGTTTAATCGGATCGAGGCAGGTGTGAGGCGAGCTTTAAGTAGAGCTTAAGCGGTCGCGGTGGCGGTTATTTCGTCCCTTAAAGCTAATTGAATCGCTATGTAATGATCATAAGAATACGGTGGCTCGGAATTGTCATAAGGAGATTTTTTGCCAGAGGCTATAACACAAAACTGCTCTTTCTTAACTATTTTCGATAAAACAATGAGGTACAGCAGGATCATTCCGTATATTTAAACAGCTCCTACAATACTGAAAACAATATCCAGACTCTTCATTTCATGTTCGTCTCACGATGATGATTTTGAAAACCCTATCTCTATGTAATCATTCCTGCTAAACCCCAAGTTGTGATATATCGATAAAATCATCCCTTCAGGAAGAATTTGAAAATGCAAATACATACTGACTGTTCCATTTGAAATAACTGAGTTGGTACTACTTTCTAATAGAAGTGGTAACATCGCATTGTTGAAAATATTTCATTGATGATAAAATCATTGGAAAAGAAGATAACAACCAGAAGAGAAATATCGAGGTATCTGCTTGCATTCTTCTGAACGGAGACAATAGCATTGCTTCTTGTTCAATTGATATAGATAGAATATGGTATTTACTACTGAAATCTGAGAATGAATCTGATAATTCGAACACCCTATTGATATGAGAATGATTTAAGGTGATAGTTCCAAAGAAACCCTATAACTGTTGTATTCGATTTTTTTTCAAATATCTGACGGTTTGACTCCTATACAGGGTATTAACAAATAAGTGTCACAACGGAAAACTGAAGATTCCTCAAAATAAAAGGAACTTTTCTTTTTTCTTCAAAATTTTCCTCCGGGCTTCCGTTTTCAAGATACAGGGCGTCAAAAAATCAAAAATATTCAGTTTCATTAAATACCCTTTACAACACTTGATAGACTCAACAATTTGAAAACCAGCATCGAGACCAGCCGTTACCACCGATACAACAAGGCCTGCATGCTCCGTGGGTGACGTCACTTAGTGAGGCCTAACCAGCGGCTCGCTTATAGCGCTATAAGGCGACCGCGTATTTCGATTTTAGTTTCAGATCATCATTGAGCCGATTTTGCTGTTTTTTGAAGGGCTTCCGGTTAAAAAAGGATGCCAGTCGTCAACTGAGCCCTTTTTCGCACCCCCATTCGATTTTATTATGAAAAAACGAAGTTTTGAAGCAAAAACCAGGATAAAACACAAATATCCACCTACAGCAACCCATTTGAATTAAATATATTGGCAAAAATTGCGGTGAAGGTAAACTTCACACCTACTTATACAGGGCCCGCAGAACATAAACTTATCGTGAGATTGATCGAAAGAAAATTGTGGAAAATGTATTTTATTTTGATTGACATGCCGTTTGTTACAATTACCTATATTTATCTTGGAGAATTCCTATTACCTGGAAAAATAACCAGTGAGTGTTTTCAATTTTCTGTTGTTGGATTTTTCACCCAAGTGGATCGTTACACTTGAAACCGTAATTTTTAAGGGTAAAACTGCATTTATCATGCGATGGTTTTTTTTTGAAAATTTTTCTCGGTACTCACGTATTTTTGTCTGATAAACCGAATTTTATAATGAAAATGTGAACAAACCACTATTTATTGAGATATTTCAAGAAAAAGTTCGAAATTTCGCCTTCTTCCTCCCCTTGTGTTGGAGGCATTTGAAGCTACTTGCTCTCATTTTGTCATTGGACACTTTATATACTCATTATGTACTTCGGCGGCACATTTTTATATAGAAAATTCAACAGGAAATATGATTTTTATGGCGAGTTTTTCATATTTAGTGAACAAGCATTACAGATGACGACCATTTATTCAATAGTCAATCAGAATACGAGATGTCAAATGTCAATAGATTGCTCTCGAATGACATTACACACGCCATTATTTTGAATGATATTCTTATTTCTTTTCACTAAATATGGATTAATCTCAAGAAAATCATATTTATAGTTGAATTATATATAAATTGTCCAATATGATGAAAAAAGAAGGGAAATTTGTTCTGAATGCCATCCAGAAGACAGGTGAAAAAGAAGGTGAAATTTGGAACTTTTCAGTCAAATATCTTCGTGACAAATATCATGATAAATGTTTACCTTTTTTGAGTAGAGTGTTTGTAGTTCATGTTAATATGATAGTTGCAATTTGATCATTGGAATGAATTCTGCATTCATTGCCACGAGGCAAATGACCGTTTTCAGAAAGAAATTTGAGAATGAGAATTAAAAATGCCCGTTTATTATGAACATTCACGAAAATTTCCTCGAATTCAGAAATGATTTTGTTGACTATAATATACGAATACAAAACTAACTGCACAATCAAAGCATTTCTGTTTTTCCTCTACTTATACTTTTTATGAGAGAGTAATTGTCTTCTATTATTAATTCATCATTATAAATTAAGCTCTGTTTACTACTGAACTTAGATGGAGTGAAATCCTCGCGGTGAATTGCATATACCCACATTTTCGATAGCTCCTCGTCCAACGGGAAACTAAAAGCATGAACTTTTGAACCACCCACATAACTTCCCCGACAAAAGGGAACACAACACTTGAAAGGCATTGTTATTTCGCCGATCACAACACAAAATATTTCACAAAATAGTAATTTTTCTGCCAATTATTCTGATGAATAAACAACTAAAGAATTCGGGACCGTTTCAAAAACATACGTGAATCACCGATGCATTAACACGAACTGACGCGTTAGTCGACAAGCGATAAAATAAAACACTGGCCTCTCTTGGTGATGTCACGAGCTGTTTACGTCAGAGTCTGCTGGCCTTGTTGTATCGGTGGTAACGGACCAGCATACTGAAGTACCTGTCATTCAATTGAACATATTATTAGACAGTTCTGAGTGTTCATTTCCAGTGGACTTTTATGCGATTTTTTGGGATACCATCAGGATTTTGTATGTTCTTATTCATGAAGAGCCATTTTTCTCAGGAACTGTTCACTTTAGAGCATTGAAACAGGGAAACATTTTTTGTGTGAAAGATATAGGCGCTTCAGAATTCAGAAGGGTTAAACCCTTACGAGGCGTTGAATCCTCCTCCACTGACATGTCCAAGGAAATTGATCAAAAGCCCTAAAAGTAGTCATTATTGATTATGAAGTGTGTACGAAGGCTCAACTCCGTAGCTCAGTCGGTACCTGAGATAGCAAAAAACAGATTTTTCTGAATTTTTTTGACGCCCTGTATCTTGATAACGGAAGCCCGGAAAAAAAATTCGGAAGGGATTTTTTTTCTTTTTTCATGAGCAATCTACAGTTTTCCGTTGTGACACTTATTTGTTAACACCCTGTGTATCTGTCGGTTTGGCTGATATAGAAGGAGAACACACCATTGACCCTGTATATGGCAAACAAAATGTATACTCACCACACGGTCACCGTAACGCCCCCCTGCGTCCTCCTGGCGCAGCACCCTTCCCCCACCCCTAGCCCCGCGTCTGCTCCGCCCACGCCGGCCACGCCCCCTCTAGGTGGGGGCGGAGTCGCGCACACGTGTCGACCACCCGACGCGCCCACGTACTCCACCGACGGGCCGCCGCCGGGCGCAGCTGCGTGCCGACACGACGGGGCGGGAGCCACGCCCACGGAGGCGGGGTTTATCGGCTGTGGAGTAGGCACGGAGGGCGGTGGGTGTGGCGCAGGCTGTTGTGGGTGGCATTGGTATCCGCCCACGCACCTGTGCGGAGAAAAGTCAGTAGAGAAAATCATCTCAGCTTAGAGAGAAGAAAAATGTCTTCTCTATTTGCCAATGTCTTTAGTGTCCCTACGTGAAATAATGACAATGTTATGTTGGCTGGAATAAAACATAAATAGAGAAAGGAGTGAGGGTTGCTGGGCTGTGTGCACGTGTATAAAGTGTATCCATTTAGTGCGTAATTCTTCGATATCTCGAAATCAATTATCACAAGAGAAAAATTTTGGGAAAAAAACTTTTTCAGTTACTAAAGTTGCTCATTTCGAAAATATTTCCAACGATACTGGGTGTTTCATAAAAGCGGGGTAACTCGAAGACGAGTTTTTTCAAATGGAACACCCAGTATTGTTCATTCGAAATTTATTCCGCTCAAGTTCAGCTCTACATCGCTGTAAAATAGATTCAATTTGGTTGCGGCGTTGCCAAGTTATAATTGATAAACCCATTTTTACTACTATTGAAGGGTCATGTTCAATTGGGTATGGTATATTTATTTATTGAAATTTCGAAATTATTTTTGGCATACAGTAGTAGCAAGGTCTCACGTATACCAATCCAGTAATCTTGCGAGATAATCCTCTACAGGGTGCTAAAATTTACATTCTGAATATTGTAAGATTCAGACGACGATCATGAGAAATTTTCAAATGGAACACCCTGTATTTCCCATCACGGATTTATTTCGACATCATTCGCCTTTTCATCGCAGAAGAAAACATCGAAATCGGTTGCGGCGTTTTCAAGTTATGAGTAATTTCTTTATTTTTACTACTATTTCGGGGTAATTTGTTCGTGCTGATGGTTCCTCAATATGATTTGAGTGTGGGAATATTGCTTGCCACATGACATTCGAGGTTCTACATAGATCATTCAGGTATTTTTGTGATATGTGCATCGTCCAAATTTGAAATATTCCGTAATCTTGCTACTTATGATTCAAATGATATGTGAAACAAACAAACATGCCAAAAGCAACGCCTGTCTTTGAAATAACTTCTACGATACAAACAATGAAGATGCGGATTGCGAAAATTAGAATTTTTTTTTTGAAATTTGGGCCATTTTTATTGTCGTTATTCCCACAATCCAAATCTCCATTTACCTTGAAGAAGGTAAACATAATGATACAAACAATATGTCTCCACTACGCAGCTGTTGGGAGGAAATTCAGCAAAATGTCGAATCAATCCAAGATATATTTGATTGTAGCGATGTTTGACAGGTCATTACACAAATATTTCGAACAAAATTCAAACTTGGAGAGCCTGTGAATGTTCCCTTTGTAAAAAAAAATATGAATGGTCAATGAAAAAATTTGATTATAACGTAGCAACGCAATATTTCCACAATACAAATAAATGAAAGAACTATGACGTACAAATTACCCCGGAATAGTAGTGAAAATAAGGAAATCAACCATAACTTGACAACGCCGCAACCGATTCCGATTTGTTTTCCAGCGATAAAAAGGCGAAAGATGTCGAAATGAATATTTGAATAAAAATACAGGGTGTTCCATTTGAAAAATTCTGATGAATGTCATCTGAATCTTGCAAAATTTTAAATGCAAAATTGAGCACCCTGTTGAAGAACATATCGCAAAATTACTGGATTGGTAAACGTTGGACCTTGCTCCTACCGTATGCCAAAAATATTTTCAAAATCTGAAGAAATGAATATACCATGCCCAATTGAACATGACTCTTCAATAATGATAAAAATAGATTTATCAATTATAACTTGGCAACGCCGCAACCGATTTCAATTTTTTCACAGCGATGTGAAGGTGAACCTTGACGGAATTAATTCCGAATGAACAATAATACTGAGTGTTCCATTTAATAAAACTCTTCTTCGAGTTGCCCTGCTTTTATAAAACACCCAGTAATGTTGAAAATAATTTTGAAATGAGCTACTTTAGTAACTGAAAAAGTTTTTTCTCCAAAGTTTTTCTCTATAGGTTATGACTTTCGAGATATCGAAGAATTACGCACTAAATGGACACACTGTATATACCAAAGAAGGGAAGTGTTGTATTTCGTGCAAGATAATTTATTCAAATTTATATCTGTATCAGAGCGCTTCCCTGTTAACTTGACGAGTATGCACTGATGATGACTTAACAGTCGAAAGCGCTCTGCTACAAATATGAATTTGAATAAATTATCTTGTTCGGAATACAACACTTCACTTCTTTGGTATAAATAGAGAAGACCATATTAACCTCAATATGAAAGGATGTTAGAATGGTTTTCTTCTTCATTTCTGTGCATTTCTAGCGTTGCCAACATAAAATGTTTATCGTTTTACGTTGGAAAACTGAAGACAAGGACATATTGGGAAGATATATTCTATCTTTCTCAGTGATATAGAGACTTGTTTTAAAACACCAAAATTGCATTGTATGCTGATGAATTTTCGAAAAACAGCAAGAATGAACTATCCCCCTGAAGGGGTGAAATGCCAAATCTGCCGAAATCGGAAACAAATCAGGTATGCGTCCCAACCCAAATAACCAACCGTAACAATGTTTATTCTTGATGACGTCAAATAGGATGTATTTCTAGTTCCTAAGAGCTAAAGTTCAACTTCAGCACCTAGGACCTACAGTTCAACTTTAGCTCCTAGGAACCAAATATTTTGCCTAGCAACATAATTATTTTTGTGTCAGTAATAGAAACGTCAATTCAAGAGCTAATTTCGGTATTAAAATGGACGACTTTTGTGTCGTTAACGGAGAAATTGTATTCAACCAGTCTAGTGTACAGGGTGCGCCTCTCAAAATGGAACCCCCCCTTAACTCTTGTTTTCGGAAGTATGAAAAAATGTTGAATGAAAAAGTTGTTTGAAACGACCCGAAGTTTAATTTTGTGAAGTTGTTTCATATACAGAGTCATTCTTTTTTCCAGAAAGGACAACAACTTTGATTTTTTCAATGGAACACCCTATATATTTCCCAATATGTCGATAGTGCTTTTTCTTCTGATTCCAAAAATATATATGAGTTGCATATTCGGATTGAAAATGATTGAGTTATTGATGATTTGAAATAATGTTTATAAATTGTTTGAGCTCCATGTTTATTATGAAATTGAAAACGTTCGATTTCTATTGAAAAAAAGGGTCGGTTTGAATGAAAGATGCAAAATTTTGGAAATATACATTTCATGTGGGAAAAATGCAACCGCTGCTCGTAGAGAATATGCGCATCGGTTTGGTGATCGTCCGCTTCCATTTTTGAATACCTTCAAGAGGATCTTCGAGAAGTTCAGACGAGATAGTGGTGATTTGGGTGATTTGAAGAGGAATCGCCAAAAAAACGGTACTCATAGAAGGGACAGAGGAAAATAAATTACTTTATTTCATTGAAGACCCGAGTCGTTCGAAAAACAAGGCCGGAGAAGTGTAAATGTCTGGTGCAGTGTAGTAATTAATAGTAACTGAAGTAATTGGTCATATCTTCATTGATGGCAGTCTTACGGGGCAAAATTATTTGGATGTGTTCCAAGGTGATATTGAAAACTTGCTTGATGAAGCAATCCCTTGAAATAGACGAAACCAATTGGTATGGCAGCAGGATGGTGCACCACCTCACAATGGAATTGAAGTCACGAACTACCTCAATGCGAGTTATGACACTTGGATTGGAATGCGAGGACCAATATTTCACCCGCCCCGTAGCCCGGGCCTGACGTCTTGTGATTTTTTCCTGTGGGAAGCGGTGAAAGATAAGATCTATAACATGATATTCCGGATACTGACTTCTTGAAAAATAAAATAACAAAAGAAATTTCTTTTGAAAATTCTCATATAGTCCATTCAATGAATATTGTTTATAAAGATTCATTCAAGTTTTGTTGTCAAGAACTCTTGATGATACGCATGCGTTACTGTTGAAGTGTGATATCAAATCTATCCACATAATGATTTGTAGTTTATTGACTTTTCCATGGAATATTTTTTCATGAAGCGATATATTTTGGTCAACTTTGATCATCATTAACCCAAAAAATCAAAGTTGATGTTCTTTCTGGAAGAACGGATGACCCTGTATATGAAACAACTTCTAGAAATAAAAGTTTTGGTCGTTCCAAACAACTTTTTTATTCAACATATTCTCATATCTCCGAAAACAAAAGAGCTGAGGGGGGTTCCATTTTAGGAGGCGCACCCTGTATATCTGTCACATTTCCATTGTTGTAAGGGTAAATCTTCCTGAAATAGGTACCATTTTTGCGACCATTGTTATTTTTTTGAAAAAATATTTTGTTTTATATTTTCATAGATGTAATTTTGCCCTCGGCTTCATTGCCGTCTTATGGGGAAGGATATCACTTTTCGCACTGGTAAGGAGAGTATGGAAGAGGTACACATAATTTCCAATTTGTGTCCGCAAGCGAGGTGGTAAATTACATTACATCGGGCTGTTATGCGTTCAGTAAATGGTACTTAACCGTGCTAGTGTTTTTTTTTCACATTTTCACTCTTGAAAAAATGAATATTTTTGAAATAGGTACCATTCTTGAGCCCTTTGTCATATTTTTCAGTTTTATATTTTTATATAATTATGAAATTTATATTTTGATTTACTAACTAACATCTTATGCGTATTACGAAGCATCGTATAATTTTCAATTCGTTTACTACCACGCGTGCGGTGAAATACACTTCATCGCACTGTTATGTGTTCAGTTACTGGTATTTGATCACTGTAGTGTGTTTTTTTCATATTTTGCTAAAACGAGTGCTAAAAAATGATGTGGAAATAATTGATATTTTTTAAGTTGTTAATTTATTGATGAATACATGAAGGTACCGAATTATTGTTCATTGAAAAAAATGTCTTGAGTTTTTATTCAAACACTTGAATCTTATCTTGAAATTAAATATTGAGGTGAATAAAAAACCATGGTGTTGAGGAGTTTCAACCCATAACATAGGGAAACAAACTTAGATTAGCAACTCACTTTTGATATAGGACGTTAAGAAGTTGGGGGCGAAAGAGTACATTTTCTTGATAACTAAAATTCAGGCTATCATTTCAAAGTGTTGAAAAGGATCGAATATTCCCAGATAAATTATGAACATACAAAAATGGATATACAGGGTGTTGCGAAATTCGACCGACAACGCTTGACAGGTGATAGCCCTCGTGATTTCATAATCACTGGGATAGGGACATACGGTCTTCCAGTATTCAGTTCTCGAGATACAGGGCGTTGAAGTTGAGAAATAAAAATAGTTGTTTCGCAATATCTCAAGAAAAATTGAATATAATGCATTCAACTTCGGTATATGGTTTCATCTTTGAATGGGTCATTTTTTGACCAGGAAGCCATTCCGGACATTTTATCCAGTGGTGCCCTACAGAGGGTTGTGGCAACTTTTCCTCTCATATTCTCTACGCCACTGATTAAATTTCGATTATTTCCAATTCCTCGAATTCATCGTTCAATTTTGTTCAGAAAATGCATCACCTTCAACTGAGCTGAAATAAACAATTTTCGAGATATTCGACCCAAAATTGAAGATTGCATAGTAATATTTCATTATTTTCAGTAGTAGAAAATTGCAAAAATATTTTTCTGGTGTTGAGTAGATTAGATACTATTCAGATCTCATTCTATAGCTGAATAGAAATGGTTATTCCACGGATAAAGAGAAAACAAAAATGTTTGTAATTTTCTACTACTGAGGATGATGAAAAATTACTATGCAAACTTCTATTTTGGGTCAAATATCTCGATAACTGTTCATTTTAGCTCAGTTGAAGGTGATGAACTTTTTCAACATAATTGAACAATCAATTCGAGAAATTGGAAATTATTGAAATTTCATCAGTGGCGTAGAAAATATGGGCGGAAAAGTTATCGCAACCCTCTGTAGCGCACCTCTGGATAAAATTCTCGGAATGTCTTTCTTGTCAAAAACTTAACCATTGAAAGATCAAACCATATACCGAATTTGAATGCATTATATTCAATGTTTCTTGAGATATTGCGAAAAAACTATTTTAATTTCTCAACTTCAACGCCCTGTATCTTGATAACTGAACAGTTGAAGACCGTATGTCCCTATCTCAGTGATTATGAAATCACGAGGGCTATCACCTGTCAAGCGTTGTCGGTCGAATTTCGAAACACCCTGTATATTAATATAAAGCAATACATTGAGAATTCGCATTCTCTATGTGATGGGAATATTTACTCTTTCCAGTTGATTCAATAGAAAACAACTACTTCCCTGGCTATATGCCACGACGAACATTGAATTATATCTATTGAACACACACGATAAGAGTTTGAAAATAAAATATAAAAACTTCTGGAATTGAGAATTTGCATTCTCCTTCAGATAAAAATATGTATATGCACACATCATTCTGAATATTCAACAGAAAACAACTACTTTCCTGGCTATTTGCCACGTCGAACATTGAATTATATCTGATGAACATTCAAAAGGAGAACATGAAAAATAAAAATAAAATCCTCCGAATATGAGAATTGACATTCTTCCTCAAATCGGATGAATAATATGATGTATAATGATATAGAAATATAACTTACCAATATATTCAGCATTTTCTGTTGAATATTCAGAATGATGTGTGCATATACATATTTTTGTCTGAAGGAAAATGCAAATTCTCAATTTCAGAAGTTTTTATATTTTATTTTCAAACTCTTATCGTGTGTGTTCAATAGATATAATTCAATGTTCGTCGTGGCATATAGCCAGGAAAGTAGTTGTTTTCTATTGAATAAACTGAAAGAGAGTAAATATTCTCATCACATAGAGAATGCGAATTCTCAATGTATTGCTTTATATAAATATATATCCATTTTTGTATGTCCATAATTTATCTGAGAATATTCCTTTTCAACACTTTCATACCCAATCAGTGGGTTCAAACTTGAACGATTGAAACTTGTGATTTTTATAGACCTCTAATCGCAGATTTGTAATAGAGTCTCAATTCAGAATTTCTTTCCACGCCCTGTATGATGAATGTCAATTTATCATACACCCAAAAGCAAAAAAGTATCATTTCAAAACCTAAATCTACGATTGGATCAAAATTTCAACAAAACCGAAAATTTTGGTAATTTGTTTTGTCAGCTTTTTTTACCGGTGAGTGTATTTTACCTGTACTCTTTCGGTGGATAATTCTGGTTTTGGCACTGATTGGGGTGATCTCTGTTGATGTTGTTCAGGCTGACGGTAGAGGTGTCTTTTTGGCTGGCCAGCGAGCTGCTGGAACTGGAACCAGGACTGGCTTTGGACAATTGGTAACCCTCGCTGCAAACAATGATAATGACATAGATACATACCCTATAATAGCACACAACGTCCTAGGGACGTCCCTATTTGGTACAATTCACGTCCGAATGTCCCGAACCAAAAATAAGTGTCCTTGGGACGTCCCATCCCGTACATCTCATGCAATGTCCGAACAAGGACGTCCACGGAATGTCCCAGCTGGTACATCATTTCAAATGTCCTAGAAATAGCATCCCTTAGACTTCCCACGTGGTACATATTTTAGAATGACCATGCAAGGACGTCCTTGAGATGTCCCTGATGGGATATGATTTTAAACGTTCCTTTAGGGACATCCATCGGATGTCCCGAGTAGTACATATTCTGCCATGATTTCAGATCTTATATAATGACGTTTCTAGACAACCCTGAAATGTCCCTCATGATACATTCCTTCAAATATCTCTGCACAGACGCCCTCAATATTTCCAGGATCGTATAAAAATCGAAATGTCCCTTAGGGATATCCGTTGGATGTCCCTATTGGTACATGAACTGTACTCTTCCAATGTCCTAGAAATAACGTCCTATGGACGTCCCAGTCGGTACTTTCGATATGTTGTCCCTGCGAGGACGTTAACTCACACCTCGCCGACAAATGATTGCTTGTAGGCTATAAGTACTCCTCGGCAATGTCCTTCACGTAAGTCCATTGGACATCCTTGGGAAACTTTTTGGGGACCTTCTACGGACCATCAACTCAAATGGATGTTCTAATCAGTTATGCAAGATCTGGTCCTAAAGGGACCCAGAAAAATTCAAATTCAAGAATAATTCGTACGTCCCTGGGAATTCCAATGGTCATCCAATTGATATCCCCCAGCGTTGCTGATAGGTTGTCCTATGGATGTCCTAAGGATGTCCTCTGTAGTGCTCGATGAGGAATGCTGTAAGATTCAGGTATAGTTGTCCCAAAGACATCCCTCAAGGACGTCCCTAGTCGGTCCTCAAGTGGGACATTTGTGCATCCCACAGACGTCCATTGGACGTCCACGGTACCAAATTCTAACGTCCTATGGACGTCCTGAATGACCCGACTGGACGTCCTAAGGATATCCATGGGACATAAGTGTTTTATTAGGGTAGTCATCCAAATGATGTGATTACTTTCTATTGGGATGTTTTCTTTAGGAATGAGTAAATAAATGTCGAAATCTCTAACAGGAAACAACTACTCACCAGGCTAATACCACGAAATATTCAATTTTATTTGTTATATGTCGAGAAATAATATAGGAACTCATTTGATTCTAAGGAAATATATTCTCTATGTATCATTATCTGGAATCATTCGGAATTCAATTTTTTTTTATCGCTTGGAGCGCACGAAAGGGAATCCCTATAATGTTCAAAGAACATCGTGCGTTCCTAGGGAGGATAGGGATAGGAGGTAGGTATTGGATTTTTTTTTTAATTTCTGGAGATTATAATATGTTGTTGGGAATACTTCCTCAGGCAATGAATTCCAGAGCCTAGCCGTTCTATGGATGTAGGAGTTTTGATAAAGTGCTGTTCGACATCTTTTGAGGTTGACAACGAAAGGATGTGCTGACTGAGCTTGTCTAGTTCGTCTGACTGGTATTTCTAGTGAAGGGATGATAGCAGAGATCTCCGAAGCACGTTTACCGTGGAAGTATCGATAAAAAAGTGAAAGGTCGCCGACCTTTCTACGGTGTTCCAATGATGTCAAAGAGTGAGTGAGTGTGGCGTCACCCACCAGGCGGATGGCTCTTCTCTGGATGGAATCTAAGAGCATCAGCGTATGTTTTGGTGCTGAACACCATATGTGGGAACAGTATTCTAGAACAGGCGGTATCTGCGCTTTTTAGATCATAAGAAGCTGTTGAGGTGTAAAGTAGCTTTTCGCACGGAACAAGAATCCGATTATCCCATGAAAGAGTGTTGCTGATGGAAATACCGAGCATAGATATGGTGGGCTTGGTGGGGATGGTGGAGCCAGACATTACAATATCGGGCATACTGAGTTCCGCCTTTCTAGAGAAAATACAGGCTTGTGTGAATTCAACTAGGTTGTTGGTTCCCCAGGCTGTGATTTCAGCAAGGTCTTCATTAACAGCATTGAACTGCCTCTGCCGTGAGATCTTAGTTTTCTGGGAAGAAATGGTAATTCTGGAAGAGAACGCAGTATGGAGGATACTATCATCTGCAAAGCTGTGGATGGGGCAAGTTGTTACTCCCAACAGATTATTGATATGAAGAAGGAATAATGTTGGTGCCAAAATTGATCCTTGTGGAACGCCGGAATTGATGCCAATGGTATCAGACGATACACCGTCCACCACCACGTGAAGTGATCTGCCTGAAAGAAAACTCGATAAGAGATGGCATAGCTGAGGTGGTAAGCCGTAAGATGGTAGTTTGTGGAGGAGTCCTTCGTGCCAAACACGGTCGAATGCTTCCGATATGTCCAACGCGACAGCTAGAGATTCCCCGTGTTTGTCTATTGAAGATTGCCATAAATGGGTGACGTAGGCAAGTAGATCTCCAGTAGATCTTCGGTGGCGAAAGCCGTATTGTCTATCATTGATGATTCCCGAGCTCTCCAGATATTTGATAAGCTCAATATTGATGGCTTTCTCCATCACTTTGGAGATTACTGATAACAGGGCAATGGGCCTGTAGTTGTTGGGCAGGTTCTTGTTCCCTTTTTTGGGGATTGGTTGGACTCTAGCTGTCTTCCAGCATGATGAAAAAATACCCGACCTGTACGAGATAGTAAACAACTTGCAGAGAATCGGTGTTAATTCTGGTGCACATTTTTTGGGGATGATGGGTGGAATTCCATCGGGACCGTTAGCCTTATTCGTTTTGAGACCAAGCAAAATTCGTCTGATTGTGCGTTGACGGATGACGATTTCGGGAATTCGACTCTCAACGGGTGGAATGTCTGGCGGCAGTTCTCCTTGGGAATCTAAAGAAGAGTTTACTGCGAACATCTCTGTAAAAATATTTGCTTTCTCCTGCGATGTTGTTGCTAATGTGCCGTCGGATTTGGACAGTGGTGGAAATGAACTATTAGTGAAATTTCTTCCGACCGCTTTAGCAAGGGACCAAAATGAACGGGAGCCAATGGAACAATCTATGAGTTTCGATCTTATCTTGGCATTGTATGTTTCTTAAGAAGCATCTATCGTTTGGCTGCAGTTATTCCTGGAATCAACGTATTCAGCTCTAGTCGCGAGGTTAGGGTTTTTGCGCCAGCGATGGTAGGCTATTTGTTTCAAGGCAACAGTTCTAGAACAGTTTCTGTTGAACCAGGGTTTCGATGGTGATGATATTTTCGAAGAATGAGGTATGTAAGTGTCCATTCCGAGCATGATGATCTCGGATATTTCCGCAGCACACTGTGAAGGGTCCTCAGAGTCAAAGCATACTCTATGCCAAGGAAACTCGGAGAAAAACATGCGGAGACCGTCCCAATCTCCTAAATTGTAATGCCATATAAGATGTGGGGGTGCCGGAGCAGTTGATGGAATGAAGAATGGGCAGGTTGTGGAGATGAGTGTGTGGTCAGAATTGCCAAGTGGAGCTCGTACATCTATGGTGTAGGGTGCTGAATTATCAGTGAGGAATAAGTCAAGTATGTTAGCTGAATGGTTATTGGCATCGGGAATTCGTGTGGGTTCTTTGATAAGCTGCTCTAAACCGTGAGTGATGGCTAAGGCTTCGGCTTGTCGCCCAGCTTCATCCGTTCTGTTAGAGTGTACGAGCCAAGCAGTGTACATTGAAATCGCCCATGATGATGATTTCTGCTGCTGGATGGTTCTGTTGAATTTGGTCAAGATTCAGGGACAAGAATTCGAAGAGCTCTTCATAGGATGGATCATTTGGTGATAAGACAACAAAGGTATTTGGTCTGTTTCTGGCTATCGACTTTGAACCACTTGACATCAAACTTATTTGGTTCCAAAGTTTTTTCTCGTTGACATGAGAGATTCGTTTTAGAGTAGAGGCAGAGACCTCAATTGAATCTGAAACGTGTGTGGAGTTCGTACCCAGGACAGAGCAGATAGGTCGTATTGGTGGATGAATTGACCTGTGTCTCAGTAAGAGCCAATATGTCTGGCTTTTCAATTTGAAGGTGTCGATGGACATCGTTGATGTTCTTACTTAGACCTCGGATGTTACATAGGTCTCTCTTGAGGACTTTTTCAGTCGATGGTGAACCCCCTCTAGCACCTCTCGCCCGAAAATCCGAATGGAGAGGTATTTTACTTCCGGATAATTTTACTTGAGGAGAACTCATCATCGCTTATTCTGTATAGAGAAGGGAGGTTGGCGTAGAAGGAAAAGGAAATTGGGTTGGGTTGGGTTGGCCGGAACATCAACCAGCTACTGAAACACGGGTAAGTATACCCATTTCACAGTGCCTATGGTTGATGTGGTGGTATCGCACCGGGCGATGGCGTTGCCATCTTCTACATATTGGCGTCCTTTTAGTCGCCTTCTACGACAGGCAGGACTTACCGTGGGGTTATTCTAATCCGACCACCACACGGCTTATAATATCAACAATTGTTCCTCCCATGGCAGTCCCCACTAGATTAATTCGTCGAGTTGAGGATTCGCACCCCTTCGTGGTCACTTTGGAGACCTGCAGAACATCTCTTTCCAAAGACTTTTTTTCCTTGGTTCTCACGATGTTCTCTGGACATTACAGGATAACCTTTTTCGTGGGAACCAGAACATAAAAAAAACATTTGCTATGGATTTTCATCAAATAAAGGCCGAGTCAAAAATAAAAAATTCAAATTCTACTAAATATCAACTTGTTGCGTTTTCTTTTAATGATCCACTCACCCCAACTTCTTCGCGTGCTCCTGGTACTGACAGCACTTGGGCCGGCCCACGTGTCCCGAGTACCGCCCACGCTGGTACTGCCCAGAGGCGTACGGCAGCGGCAGCCGGTAATGGAACGCCAGATCGCGTCGCATGTAGGGGTCCCCGTTTGCCGCCCCCAGGGGGCTGGCCGCCCCCACAGGAGGGTACTGCTTGTAGCCGTGGTACTGCTGGTGGTACGGCTCCGGGACGTACCGCTCTACGGGCACATGGGCGTTGGGCGGTAGGTACCGCTCGTTGTTGTGGGCGTTGGCGTGGTAGGGTTGGGAGTCGTACGTGCGGTACCTGTCTTTGTACCTGGCGTGCGAAAAACGAGCGTTTCAGAAATTAAAAATGAAGCTGTTGCTTTATCAAAACTATATCATCAATTCATTAGAGAATAAGCTGCAAGTAGACTCTATTTACACAGACTTCTCTAAGGCCTTTGATAGAGTTAACCATAGTCTATATCGAAGACTGGAACCTTTGGCACGATAATACACTACACTGTTTTACCACTAACCAAACCGATTTTTTAACGCCTCGACACGTGTTTCGCTAACTATGTTAGCATCTTCAGGAGAAGATTAAAACAGTTTTAATCTTCTCCTGAAGATGCTAACATAGTTAGCGAAACACGTGTCGAGGCGTCAAAAAATCGGTTTGGTTAGTGGTAAAACAGTGTAGTGTATTAACCATAGTCTGTTACTTGCAAAACTTGAAGCTTTGGGTATAGAGGCGAATATTCTAAGTTGGATCAGAAGCTATCTCACTAAAGTAGAGTCCAATATGTGAAATATGGGAGCTCAGTTTCACAACTAATCGAAATACCATCAGGTGTACCACAGGGATCTCACATGGGACCTCTGTTATTTAATCTTTTTGTTAATGACCTCTCTGATGTCATCATCAACAGTTCCTTCTTGATGTTTGCCGTTGAGCTGAATATGTTTAGAACGGTTCAATGCATTTCTGATGCTGAGAGTTTGCAACTCGATCTAAATAATTTTTCCAGATGGTGCCATATCAATTTATTGAAACTGAATTTGAATAAATGTCAAAAGATAACATTTTCACGAAGCCATGATGCTATTGATCATATTCACAGAGTTAATGATACTATAATCTCTCAGTAACCAATACAATCAAAGACTTAGGAGTAATATTCGACTCGAAAATGACCTTCAAACATCACATAAAAGAAACATCATCTCCTGCTCGTAAAATGCTAGGCTTCTCTTTCCGTTCTGCTAAAGAACTATCTGTTAATGCTGTTGAAATTATTATCATTGTGCACAGGTGAGGTCTATTCTTGAATAGAATCTGGTCACCATTTTACAAAGTTGATTCTGATCTTTTAGAGGGTTGTCAAAATACATTTTTAAGAAGTTGTGCATATCACATGGGATTCAATAGGGATGAATATACCTATCCACAAATATTAGATATTTAAAACATGAATACGTTGATACATAGAAGAATGGAAATTGATCTATTATTCCTCCATAAAATTATCAATGGTTACATTGATTCTCCTGAAATTGCTGCTCTGATTAATATGCTTTCCGCAAATACAAGAAGAAACAGAAATAGTGACATTTTCAAGATACCATTCTGCAGGACAAATTATGGCCAAAATGAATCAATTTTTAGAATTATGAAAACAGCAAACACAAACAATTACCAAATTGAACTTTACAATTCATATTTATTGTCTCTCAGGAGAGCGATAAAAAACTGTTAATCACTTTTTTCATAATCTTCATCTTTCTATTCGATTTAGCCTTCCACATTTTTTTTTGTGTTAGTCTTCTTCATAGATATGATAATATGTACGTGCTCTGTATTTTTATACTTTCTTTCTGTAAATTGTATAATTGGCTTGTCCGTTAATAAATAAATAAAAAAAAAATAATTATTCATTATACAGGGTGTCCGCTAAAAGGAGGTCAATCCATCAATCATATATTCCTTGAACAAAAACAATATGAGTTTTCAAATACCATCTTTCATTTTAGCCCTCCATATTCGATATACAGGGTGTCGAAGTTGTAAATTGAAAACTGTTTTTTTTTTAATTACTCGCGTTTTTAATGAGATATCATTCGCAAAATCAGAACATTACTCCAGCACAAAGAGTTACATCGTGTGAGGAAAACAAAACAGAAAATAACTGTCAAATATTCAAAATACCGTGGGTCAAGTACACACTTACCCCCATTTTTTTTTCGAGCGCTAATGACTTCCGATCTATTTTTCTTCAAGTGTTTAATCATTTTTGAGTATTTTTGTCTCTAGTAAAATCACGATAAAATTATTCGTTTTCAAGATAATTCGAAAAGTACTGGTTATTGTTTGATGCCTATGCGGCTTACGGTAATCTCTTAATGTTCACATACTCCTACTTATTTCGTCGAAATTGGAAGAGGGCGTAACTTTTTACGTACGAAAAGGTAGATATGGAAATACCGGGTGCTCAGAGCGAATGTATTGAAATAATTTCTACAAAAAAAATTGACAGAAATTCAACACGTCTAAGTAAATTGCTCGATATGACCCATTGGTGTGTGTTATTTGTAATCCCGTTTCTCGTAAATGTAGCTCCATCAGTAAATAAAATATTATTGATGAAACGTTCATCTTTGTTATTCATGTCACATAACCATCTAATTGATAAAAGTCTGGTTTCAATGTCTTGAGGCAAAAGAGCTTGCACTTTTTGAATGTGGAATGGGTAAAGCTGCTGACTCCTTATAATACTGTGTACCGATGTTTGAGCGGTTTTGGGGGGTGCGAAATTTTTCAAAAATATTTTCAAGCCCCCCCCCCCGTATGGTATGTCGGACGCTAACGAACCGGAAAAAAATATATTTTCGGAAATTTCAGGTGAAATTATGATATCCATGATTTTAATAGCTACTTGATGGAAAAAATAGCAGATCAAGATTGTCTGGGGATGTATGAAAGATTTTGTATATAAGTCATATATTTTTCAAAGGCTGAGATTTTCTTTTATTCAAAAGGTTCGCATATGTATTCAAAAAATTGGAGGTCATATCGAGAAAGTTATTTAGACGTGTTGAATTTCTATCAATTTTTTTCTGTGAAAATTATTTTAATACATTCGCTCTGAGCACCTGTTATTTCCATATTTACCGGGGCAACCGAATGACGGATGGAACAATTTTAGAACAATATTTTAATAGAACTAATTTTGTACTCTGCTTTATTACCGTCTTATGGGAATAGGAACGAATATCATTTTTCGCACGGGCAAGGAGAGTATGACAGAGGCACACATAATTTTCAATTCGTTTACCAACTCTCGTGCGGTGGAATACACTTTATTGCACTGGTATGCGTTCAGTAAATGATAGTTGACCACGCTTGTATGTTTTTTTTTTCATATTTTTATTGTTGTAAGTGTCGAAGATTATCTTCCTCGCAGATTCAATCTCAGCTCAGGAATTAACAACTCCATAAAGCGAGTTATCATAGTGGTTTCAGGCAAATTAGGTTCTAAGCGACGATATAAGGCTTTCTTCTTCGTTAAAAAAACAGCTACTGATTCATTCCGTTGCTTTTCATCATATAAGCGAGCAAAAAGATTACTTTGGATGGATGCATTATCGAATTTAGTGAGGAATCTACCGGAAAAATCAGAGAATGATAAATTTCGTCCTTCGAAAGAACTAATCCAACGCTTTGCTTCACCCTCTAGAAATTCGTCGGCTTTCTGAACTTGCATGCTCTCAGGAATCCGGTACTGCTCAAAATATATTTCAAGATCCAATAAAAACTGCCGAAGGCACTCCCAATCCAGACCGCTGTAGCTTAATAATAATAATAATGATTTAATGGTATTCACGGTTTGTTGAGATTTGATTTCCTCCCAGATATGTGCTGTGATCAGAGCTACTCCTTTCAGGGTACTGTTAGTTTGATCGTTTTGTTGTGTTAGAAACTGATCATTTTCGAAATGAGTACCTGGAAGACAGTTGAGAGGGTTCGTTTCATTCCATCTGGAATAACTTATGGCCCCACGTTGGGCGCCATATCGAAGATTATCTTCCTTGTCCTGGGAACTCTCGCGTGGAAAACCATGAAAACTTCCTCCCGATGGAAAAGACTCCATAGGGAATGATTGGATTGATAAATAGACTAGATTAGAGAAATGATTCTCTAACTTGCGTTTTCTAACAGAAACAAAACCCTGACAGATACGAGACCAGACCAAACTCAAATCTGGCAATCAATGTCATCATGCTAGTTGTACAGGGTACTTTTTACCCGCCCAACTGGCATGATCGCCACTCGGCGACATAAGGAGGAAACGCTCTGGAGGAACTGGTACTGGTACTGGTACTGATGGGGGACGTTTCCACGTCAGCAACTAGTCCCCAATGGGACCTTTTTGCAAACCCCAAGTGTTTTCAATGACTGATGTGGTTCGCTCAAGAGAGCTGGCTAACATCCTTTTCAGGCACCGCCCATCAGCTCTCTTTTCAGAGTTTTTCAGCTGTGTTTTTGTAGGCTAGTAATGTACTCACTACCATATGCGCAGTGGCAGGCCTGCTAACCATCATCGTTAACCCCCGAGACCGAGGTCTACTTAAGCAGCTGGCCCGCTCTCACGCTCAGCTGGTAGTTTTTTCCACACCCACCTACATACACCGTCCTACTTCTTCACTGATGCTCACAACCACATCATCATATCTTTCTGCGTGTTCTGTGTAGGCTTTGTTACTAACTCCATGCGCCACTTTAGGAGCAGCACTGTTAATTGGAACGCAACAGCGAATCGTGCAGGACTATCCCCAGCCGATGCTCCGAAACTTCACAATATTCAATTCGTAAATAAAATATTGAAAAAAGTTTCTTGCCCGTGCTGGAAATCGAACCCACGACCTTGCGGTCGTGAGACGGACGCTCTTCCACTGCGCCAATCCCGGCGAGCTCTGGAGGAATCGCTCTGATATAGGTGCCATTCTTGCAGCCTCTGTTATTTTCTCCAGAAATATTCTGTTTTATATTTTGATAGTCTTGATTTTGTACTCTGCTCCATTACCGTCTTGTGGGAATGGGAAAGAATATCACTTTTTGCACTGGCAAGGAGAGTATGGAAGAGGCACACATAATTCAACAGGAGAAAAACGAACTCAAAGTCGGTCGACCACAATATTTGATATCAAAAATATAATCAGTGTGACTATAGCCATCTACAGACACAATTAAAAAGTACCTAGAAAGTAACAAGTAGTACAGGTGTTAAACAAAATGGTAGCTGAGAAAGAGATGACTTATCTGTTATGTGGAAGAACATCTTAACAATAAAAATTTTTCGATAATAATCGGTTCGTTATAATAATGATCTGTCCAGCCTCACGATCAACAATCTTTGGAACGGCAGAAAAGCCAAAAGAACATTACAATAAGTAAGTTCAACATCAGGAAATGAGCTTCATCTGACTGCAATCAAACCATCGAAGGAAAGACACAGAAATGTAAAAATTGAAAGTGGTAATTTGACATTGACAAGACGATATTGACAATTTCATACACAGAATGGAAAATTTTTTGAATGACATTCAATCATATGAAAAATGTAGCTCGACACCCAAAAGACACTCAATAATGAAAATTCGGAAATTATATAAACATCCAATAACAATGTAAAAACATTTGGGTTGGTGACAGAGACACACGCGGAACGGTAATAAGAACTGTCATCATGATAAAATTGAGAAGAAGACGAACCAAATTTGTGTCAAGCTAATGAGTACAGAAACGGCTCTAGCTCAGGAAATGCTGTAATGAAAATCAAGAGAAATGTGAAGTTCGAAAAATATGATTACGATCAAAATTAGTCTGGTCATTTCTGGGTTATTGATACATTTTTGGATTCCTTAAATCTCATGGAGGTTCAAACGTGGACCCTTATTGCAAATATGAATAATTTCCATATTAGAATTAACATTGAAATTATGGTTTGATTCAATGATATGGTTGGAAAAAGCAGGAGTAGTATTAGAATTTTCAGAATTGATGAATTTTTGAATTAATCTATTGTGTTCAGAGGCACGGGTCTCAAAACTCCTACCTGTCTTACCAATAGATAGATAGATAGATTGATTTATTCAGATATAGAGGATATTTACAATGTATAGTACCTAGTATAGTAGTTTAGAAGTTGTCAATAAGGTTCTGAGATACATTCTCAACAGTCCTGTGCCATCTAAGCTGAGCTTGTGGTATGGTGCAGACTGTTTATATTTGTTTCAATGTGTCCATATCATAATTGACGAATGAGAATAAATGTATTGAAATGAATATTACATTGGTGAGCCTGGCATTGCCTACCTACCTCGATGATAAAATGAAATAAAATGAAATGAAATAGTTTGAGAGAGAGAGAGAGAGCGAGAGGAAGAGAGAGGAATATGGAGATTTTTTCCAATCATTCAAAAATAGTTTTCAACTGTTCGTAGTGGTTTACAACGAAAATTCTTATTTCTATTTTCAATTTTTTATGGGTCTTGATATTCTTTATATAAAAAGGTAATTGATTGTACAATTTTGGACCGAAGTACTTATGTAACAAATTTTTGATTATGACTCAACCTGCAGCGTGGAACTTTGATAACTTGATTTGAAGTCATACGGGTATTATACGGATGCGAAATAATTTTTAAAGGTCTGCTAAGTATCCATAGTAGACAATTATATGCATATAGCTTTCTAACTTGAAACACCCCAGACAATAATACGATAGCGTATTATAGACTCAGCCAAGGCCCTATAAACCGTCAACATCACATCTCTTCTCAGAATATTTCGAAGTTGTAAATTAACTTCCGGAGTCTTTTCACTGTGTAATCTATATGATTGTTCCAACGTAGATTTTGGTCAATCATTATACCTAGATACTTGATTGATTCAATTCTATTTATTTGTGAGCAGGAGCAGTTTGGAATTTCTGTACATGTAGATTTGTGGATTTTGAGGAAGGTTTTCTCAGATTCGTCTTTTTTAGTTGATGAAAAAGCTATAAACTTCGTTTTTTCTATATTGAGGCTCAATAGATTATTACTTAGCCAGATGTAAATTAGTTTCATACCGATTTCTGCATTTTCGTATACCTCATTCCATGTATCACCCACAAATACCACAGCTGTATCATCTGCGTAAGATATTAGTTCACCTTTGAAATAACCTATTTTGAAAATGTTATTTACGTAAAGCAGGAATAAAATAGGACCCATAACTGTTCCCTGTGGTACACCCATAGTAACAGGCAGCGGGTCACTATATGAATTATTAATTTTCAATGTAGGATGATTTACAGTCGTTGCAATTAAGTCTATAAACACCAGATTTCTTAACAATAGTAATTTCAATGACTTTGAGTTCGTTTTTTCTCCTGTTGAAAAATACCGGACCACTTTGAGAATAGATGGTTTCCATGACTTGCACGCACCTAATTCTCAATTCGTGTACCGTGGGCGGTTCTAATGTGTTTGTTTTCTACATTTTCAATATAGAAGGACTTGAGGAAAAACATCGCTAGGTGAGGAAAGTTGAAGTAATGACGACAAAGCAAAAAAACGCAGGAGAAAAAAAAAAGGAAAAAAAAGAACGAGAGGAGAAATGATGAAATAAAGATCGAATTACCTATGATCGCTGGGACGACTGGACGCGTACCCCTGATGGTACCGCTTGTAGGTCTCGGTGGGGGAGGGAGACAGAGGCGGAGGCGGCGAAAATCGTTCCGGGGGCGGCGCCTTCTCGGTGGGCGAGGGGAACGCGTTGTTCGAGAAACAATCGGAGGCGGGTGAATCATCGGGGGAGAGCGGGGGTGGCGGGAAAAACCTGCAAAAGTCAAATGGATACACATTGATTGATTGTCTTCATTACCCCAAGAAACATTATTGCTTATCATAGGGATATACAGGGTATTTCTTAAGTACGTGTAGAAAATCCAGGAGCATGTTGCTGACGTCAATATAAAAAGAAAACTTCGTATAAATATATGTCTGAAAGTTGTTCGTTTCCGAGATACAGAGTGTCAAAGTTGAATTGTTATTTTTTTTCTTGTTAATTTCCAAAATAAACTACTCAACACTAATTTCGTCGCACACCAAAATGTCGCTCCTGTTATAATGTGAATAACTTTTTTCAGTTTAAAACAATTTGAATTTGGTTCACACTGTTCGATAGCCCAGTCCTTCAGCTATAATCTCGTACTTCATTGAAACATGAGGGTATTCACATAAAATCTCTACATGGTGTTTTCCGACACTGTGCGAAATTTCGGAATATTCAAAAGGCTCTCAAATGGTTAAAAAAAATGTTTTCTCAACTTCGACAACAGAGGCATGAAGATGATCTCATTACCTCGAGATATTTCGCGAACCAACTTCCTATCTCTCTTATTTACAGGGTGATCTCAAAAAATCAACTTTTTGGTTTTGCAGCCATAACTTTTTTTTACGTCAACCGATTTTGGAAATCTTAGGCTCATTTTGAAGATAAAACTTCAGATGAAGAGATCTGGATATCGGATTTGACTCAAGATGGCTATCAAAGTTCTAGAGTTTTCTTGAAAGTGACCCAAATCTGGAACGTCCCTCGAATCTTGGTTGGGAGGAAAATTGAATGAAAATCAACTTGTTCTCGGAAAAACAATTCATTCTGGATGCGTCCATATTGTCCTACCTCTCAGTAGTCAAGAATTGTGCGTGAGAAAACACAATTGAAACATGTTCTTGCGAAAACATTAGATCATTTCTCCTCTGTAATGCATGGCCCGCCGTAACCAACGTTACAAGAATCACACTGAGTGACTGACAAACCCGACCAGCTGAGGCTCATCATAAATGGTGTACCAACAAGAGCAACGGATTTTGATTTTTTCAATAAAGTGATTTTTTTAACAGTTGTCACGTACATAACATGCGATTTAAGAATATGGAGAAGTATTCAAGCAAACAACGTTTATTTATTGTGAAAACGCATTTCAAAAATGGTGAAAGTTTCACGAAAACAGTTTGCCAATTACGTAAAGTTTTCAGTCGCAATAATGCGTCGAACAAATCGACAGTAATAAACAAAAAATTCGTGTCGGAGATAAGCCCTTTGAATGGTTCGGACTGTCGTGTTTAGCAGATCCGCGAATTGGAGGGAAGATAACCCTTGTTCCCTCATTTGTGGAATCAGTTCCAACTGGTCGGTCGTTAGATGCGGCATCGAAACTATCAAAATCTGTTTAAGATTCGAAAACGACGTCTAACCTGAATTGTCAGACACTTACTGTGATTCTTGTAACGTTGGTTACGGGCCATGCATTACAGAGGAGAAATGGTCTGATGTTTTTGCAAGAACATGTTTCAATTGTGATTTCTCACGCACATTCTTGAGTACTGAGTGCGAGGAAAATATGGACGCATCCAGAATGAATTGTTTTTCCGAGAACAAGTTGATTTTCATTCAATTCTCCTCCCAACCGAGATTTGGAGGGCGTTCCAGATTTGGGTCACTTTCAAGAAAACTCTAGATCTTTGATAGTCATCTTGAGACAATTCTGATATTCAGATCTCTTCATCTGAAGTTTTATCTTCAAAATGAGCCTAAGATTCCCAAAATCGGTTGACGTGAAAAAAAGTTATGGCTGCAAAACCAAAAAGTTGATTTTTTGAGATCACTCTGTAAATAAAAGAGATAGGAAGTTGATTCGCGAAATATCTCGAGGTAATGAGATCATCATCATGCCTCTGTTGTCGAAGTTGAGAAAAAATTTTTTTTCGCCATTTGAGAGCCTTTTGTATATTCCGAAATTTTGCACAGTGTCGGAAAACACCATGTAGAGATTTTATGTGAATACCCTCATGTTTCAATGAAGTACGAGATTATAGCTGAAGGACTGGGCTATCGAACAGTGTGAACCAAATTCAAATTGTTCTAAACTGAAAAAAGTTATTCACATTATATCAGGGGCGACATTTTGGTGTGCGACGAAATTAGTGTTGAGTAGTTTAATTGAGGCTAACTAAGGCCTTCAAGTGACCTCACATAAAAATCGATTGGAATTAAATCCGGGGACCTCGGAGGCCAGAACTGATTTGGAACTTCAGCTCCTCGGCCAATCCATCTGAAATAGAATATTGAATATAAGAAGAAAAATGCACTGGCGTATCTTTTCTGATATCTACTCCTTAGAGGCAACTTACGAGTCCCATGAGAATAATTCAAATGCATCGATTATTTCAAATCCCAATAACTCGAGAACCGTTGCTCGCAGCGACCTCTAGCAGGAATATATTTTTTACACAAAAGTGTTCTAGGAATCTTTTCTTCTACTATTGAATGTAATACAGGTACGCACAAAAAAGTTATGACTTTTCAAAAGACTCAAAAGACATGTAGGCGGCGCCACCCTCACGAAATAAACAAACTAACATAAAATTTGATACTGTCATTGAAAAATATCTCTAGGAAACAAAATCCATTCGAATATCACAAATATTTTGGAATTTATGAACAAAAAACGAAAATTAGAATTCAACTATGACACTAAGAAACACCATGTACACTGTGTCCAAGATAAGGAGGGCCAAAATGGGGATATTCTAAACCACAAGAGATACGGTTTTGCTTAAATGCGCAAATTTTTTTTTTTTCAATAATCAATATTCGTTACAAACCTGTCACTGGCGGGGGCAGGCGACGGCGGCTCCAGCCCGAACTCGGAGGCGGTAGCGAACCTTTCCGGGCACGGTATCGCCGGAAACCTGTCCTGCTGATGGTGGTGGTGGTGGTGATATCCGTACCTGTCGTGGTAGTACTGCTGGAAGCGGTGCTCGTACTGCTCGCACCGCTCCCTGTCTCTCGACTTGAAGATTTCCGGCTTGGAGGCGGTTCGGCGGCGGTCGGGGGCGGCAAACACCACCTTCGGAACGAGACACGACAGTTATCGCGAATTTGAAGGGGACCCTAGATTTGTCGGGGTCCTACTGATTTTTGGTGAAAGCGGCAACATCGTATCATAGTTATGGGGAATTTCAAACGAGACTTTAGAGTTGCGAGGGTTTTTTAGAAATCCTCCTTTGGTTAATATATACAGAGTGTCATTTTCATCGATATTCTTCCTCTTGATGGCATTTTCCAGAAATTTCGGTGATTCCATAGCTGCTGGCGAACAGTGAAATTACTGGAGTTATTCCCCCTAGGTCCTCGAGTGTATATCATTGGCATCTCTCTCAGGTGCGAATTCATGATTCCAACCTCAATAATTATTGCGGAAGATACCCAGGAATTTAGTACTTGTTCTGTTTTCAACTTGATGTGTACCCAATATCAAATTTTCAAACTAAATTTTGAAGGTAATAATTATGTTTTTTCCACATTGAAGCATAGAGAGATTGAATCGCACCAAGATTTGACATCGTCGAGTTCCTAGGCTACAACTGTTTTTAGGTTTTCTACATTTTTTTCCATGCCAAAGGAGGGTAGTATCGTCAGCAAATGGAGTTAATTTTCCCGTGATTGGTAAGCTTGTTAGATCATTCAGGTACAATAGAACCAAGCACTGATCCTTGAGGAACTTCTGATTTGGCATGTGAGAAGCCAGAAGTTTCATTAGAAATTTTAACAGTTTGTTTCCTCTCAAGAAGGTATGATTCAAACCATTTGAAAGTAACCAGACTGAATCCATAATGATATAGTTTCCCTAGCAGTATTCTGTACACAATAGTTGCAGACAGGGTTGGAATAAGTCATGACTTTTATAAAAAAGTCATCGAAGTCCGACTTTTTGAATTAAGTCAGACATTTTTGGAATTATTCATTTGGAAAAAAGAATCATTTACCCAAAGCGAAATAGAAAAAAAGAAACAAAAAAACTATGTTTTTATTCCCTTCAGAAATCTTGTAGACTAACATCATAATACGTCATAATATAACATGTAATTTTTTCAAAACAAAATTAAAAGTGATGATGAAGTATAGATCCAGTATCATCCATAAAGTTCGTAACACATGGAGAAAAAGTTTATTAGTAGAATATCGAAACATTTTTTCTTGGGGATCTATTATGCATGTCTGACTACTCAAAAGTCGATTCTGACACATGTCACTTGATCACTGGTATGGCGGTAAATTCAAAAAATTACGATGGCAAAAAGTGGGGTTGGATGGGAAGTTTTCTCAAATAATGGCTGGAAACTCCATATGTGAGCATGAAATTGAATTCTATTCAACTTGTACATCATCAACATCACTACGGTTAGAAAAAAAAAGAGAATTGTAACAAAATTGAAGAATATTCGAAAAAATATAGCTATTTCCAATTCTCCTCCAAAAATTGCTCGAAACTGAATGGGGAATAGCAACTTAATAAGAAATGTTTATGGATATTTTGTTATCTAACCCCACTTTTCCTCGCTTTATGGTATTATTTTTATTTATCACCATACCAGTGATCACGTGACATGTGTCAAAATCGATTTTCAAGTTATCGAATATGCATGATGGATCGCCGAGAGAAAAAAACTCGATATGATAATACACCTGTTCTCATATGTTATGGACTTTATGGATGATACTTGATACTGTATATATCTGTTAGTGAAAATCATGCTTGAAATAACAAAGTCTTGCCAAAATACGATCGAATTTTCCAGTTCAAACTAGTTAAAATCAAAGGTAATAGTGCAATTTGTCTCATTTTTAAAAATTTGAATGAATTCATGACTTTTTCGAAAAAAGTCAATGAAATTAATTCACGAATTGAATCACTGATTTAATTCATATGAATTAATTCATGCCAACCCTGGTTGCAGATGAACAAACATATACCAAGCTCATAATAAAAGCGTGGTAAAATGCCCCAAATCTCACCTGCGTCGTATCCTCCTGCTCCGCCTGGTACTTTTCCACTTGCCCCGCATAACGATCGCCGCCCCTATCCTTCTCGTACCTGTCGGTAGAGGTCGCCTGTCTAGGGTACCGGTCGACCGCGCCGTGGCCGTGGTGGTACCTGTCCAAGCTGCCGAGGTTCTGGTACCTTTCGACGAACCGCTCGCAATTCGACCTTTCGAAAGCGTACCTGCCGAAGAAAAATCTGCTATTTCTTTGGTTTCTCATTTTGTTTTTGGAGTGAACTAAATAAGGGAATCTTTATTGTGATCTAGAAATATCGTCTGTACCTATAGACTGGCCTGTAATGATATATTTTGTGCGACGTTTTTTCAATATATGCATCTTTCAAGTCATGACTTTCACGGGTTTTCAACATGTCCTAGTGCGGGTTGATTATGTTCGGATCTTGTTATAACATTGCAAAGATACTAATATTGTTATGATCATATATGCCGTATGGAGGCGGGTCAGAATAAACCACCATGGTAAATCCTGCCTGTCGTAAAAGGCGACTAGAAGGATAACTTTAGGTGGTATCCAAACCATATCGACTTCGTGTGCTGTGAAATGGATCACTCCATGTTTCAGTGTTCGGTCGATACTTTCTGGTCTTCCCCACCCGTTTCCCCAATTTATCCTCTCTATGAATAAAGATGATGAAGTCTCCTAGAGTGGAACACTTCGGAAGTAAAATACCTCTCCATTCGGATTTCCAGGCGAGAGGTACTCGAGGGGAGTTATCCCTGAAGATCATCTACAAACGGCACTAATAAAAACTCAAGTGAGCTCGTCCAGCAACTAGGTCCACATGCTCTGCCCTGGTTACGAACTCCATTCTCGATTCAGGTTCAAAGGTGGAGTCTGCCTCTACGCTGAGGTTAACTTTCCATGCCAGCGTGTAGAGAGTTTGGAACCGAAAGACTTTGATGTGATGCGGTCAAGCTAGTCGATACCAAACTGACCAAATTCATCTGCTGCCTTTACCTTTCGCCTAATGATAATGAATATAACAACCTCTTTGAGTTCTTATCACTCAAACTGGACTTCATTCAGGAGAACCATCCAACAGCTGAAATCATAATCATGGGAGACTTCAATGTACATACACAACGCAGACTGGCTCAAATTTTCTAACAAAACAGATGATGCAGGTCGTCAAACTGAGGCCTTCGTCATCACTCATGGTCTAGAACAACTAGTCGAACTATCAACCCGCATTCCAGATGTCAACAACCAGTCTGCAGCAGCCTATACACTAGATCTTCTTCTCACCAGCAATCCTGATCCATATAGAATAGAAGTTTGTGCTCCACTTGGAAACTCTGACCACACCCTCATCTCCACAACCTGCTCTTTCCATGTACCATCCAGCACCACAATTCATACCCGTCACATGTGGCATTACAATTCGGCCGACTGGGAAGGTCTTCGTATGTTTTTGTCAGCGTTTCCATGGAAGAGAGTTTGTTTCTCCTCAGCAGATCCAACACGATGTGCTGAGACAATTTCTGAAATCATCATGTTGGGGATGCTTACCTACATACCGAACACTGCAAGGAGAACATCTTCCGATTAGGCCTGGTTCAGTAGAAACTGCTCTAGAGCTGTCGCTTCCAAACAGGCAGCATTCCATCGATGGCAAAAAAATCCAGGCCCTGAGACTAGAGCAGAATATGTCGAGGCTGAAGGCATATGCAATGGGACAATTCGATCATCAAAAGATGCTCATAATGCCAAAATAACATCAAAACTTGTTGAATGTCCTGACGGATCCCGTTCATTTTGGTCCTTCGCCTTCTGTAGAAAGAAACTTCACTTCCAGCTCGTTTCCTCCTCTAACCTAGGAAGATGGAACACTAGCCACAACTGCCCAGGAGAAAGCCAACATTTTTGCGCATTTATTTGCTGGGAATTCCACCCTGGATTCATCTGGGAATCAACCTCCAAACATAACGCCAATTGACAGTTATATGCCCGAGATCACCTCTCGCCAACGTACTATAAGGAAGATTTTATTGGGTCTCAACACCAACTGAGCTTGTGGCTCCAACGGAATCCCACCGATTGTTCTCAAGAAATGTGCTCCCGAACTAACACCCGTTCTCTGCAAGTTGTTCAACTATTCTTACAAATTGGGGATATTCCCGTCCAACAACCAGTTTCTAAAAAAGACAAAAAGACCCTACCTAGCAACTACAGACCGATCGAACTGCTATCTATTATTTCAAAGATCATGGAGAAAGCTATCAACATCGGGCTCATGAGATACCTGTAACATTCAGGTATTATCAACGATAGGCAATATGGCTTCCGTCCAGAGACCAACTGGTAACCTGCTCGCTTATGTCTCACATGTATGGCAGCAATCTATTGAAAAATATGGTGGAACCTTAGCAGTGGCACTTGATATCTCTAAGGCATTCGATCGAGTCTGGCACCACGGACTCCTCGCCAAGCTTCCATCTTATGGCTTGGTTCACCAGCTCCCCAGCCTCCATACCGTCTTCCCTTCCAGGGCTTCAATATCAGCCAGGCAAATCAGAAACGAACGAGGGAGAAATGTTGACAACATAAATATGGACTTGGCAACAATTTTCGAATGGGGATTCAATAACTTGGTAGATTTCAATGCGAACAAAACACAAGCATGCCTTTTCTCTAGAAAAGCCGATCTCACTGAGCCCAACATAAGCTTGTCAGGAGTAACCATACCTTTGAAGACACCGTAGACAAGTTGGCGATCTGGCTCTATTTTATAGATATTTTCATGGACGATGCTCTTCTGAAATATCAACAATTGATCCTCCCTTGGCAGTCCCCGCGAGATTAACCCTTCGAATTGAGGCTTCGCACCCATTCGTGGTCACTTTGGAGACCTGAAGAACATCTTCCAAAGACTCGTACATCCAACGAACAGCGGGGCAAAAAAAAAATTCGAGTAAGTATTTCCCTAGGGTTTGGATTAGATGTCGATGATATTTTTGCCATTTTTTATACGAAAATCACAGATATAGTTAACTTCATTTCACAATCAACCAATTGCTTCCCCTCTATCAAATTCACTTTCGAATGCGAAAACAACGGCCAATTACCATTCATAGATGTTCTTGTGATCGAAAATTGCGAAAACAATTTAGAATTGGATGTTCTTAGGAAAGAAACTAACACACTTAGATACAAAACTAATGACTCCAATCACTGTTTTCAACACAAAATGGCAAGTTCAAACTCCCTAGTACATAAACTAGTTCCATTTCCTCTGAGCAAACAAAGATTCGATGTTGAAAGGAGTGTTGTTTATAAAGTGGCTGGCGTCAATAGTTATGATATCAAAATAGTAGATAAATAATTAATACGAAGACAGGAATTCTACCACTTTTGAAGCGGATAAAAACAATTCGAGAAAAATCTCAATCTCATTCATTCCCAAGTACACAAGAGGACTTGATAAGGTTTTCAAATACTTAGGCTTTGAAAGCGTTAGGCAATTTATTAGTTAATCCAAAAGATAAGGTGGACACACTTGCAAAGTCAGGAATAGTTGTAATGATTGTGATAAAACATATATAGGCCAAACCAGGCGTCCCATAAAAACACGGTTCAAAGAACACTCATTACATTTGAAATATGGTACGTTAGATAAATCGTGTGTAGCCGAACACATGTTCAATCACAATCATAACACACATATTAATGACCTCAAATCAGTTAAGCAATTAGTTGATAATGTTGAAAAATTAGATGCATATGTAAGCTTAGAGATATTCAAGAATAGTATAGACATTTACTTAGTATATAAGTAGCCCACTAGAATAAAGCATTTAGGTTTAATCTTCACCTGACGATGCTAACATAGTTAGAGAAACACGTGTCGAGGTTTAAAAAATCGGTTTGGTTAGTGGTAAAACAGTGTGTAGTGTGTTATCGTGCCAAAGGTTCCAGTCTTCAATATATTGTATACGAACCTTTCCGACTGATAATTCGGTCTATCGTCTTGGCAATAGCCCGACCCCTGTAGCTGCAGCTGCTGCTGTTGCTGCTGCTCCTTCCCAGCCAACCGATCCGCCGACACCGACGTTTGTGGCCTCTCGCCCAAAGGAAACCTCTCCGATACGCCCTGATACCGCTCGCCCGACGGCAGCCGATCTGAGCCCGGCCGATCACCCCCGAACACGCCCGAACTCGCCCGATCGCTCCCGAACACGCCCGAAGGCGCCCGATCGCTCCCGAACACGCCCGAAGGCGTCCGATCGCTCCCGAAGACGCCTGAAGGCGTTCGATCGCTGCCGAAGACCGCCCGATCGCCGCCGAAGACGCCCGAAGGCACCCGATCGCTGCCGAGCGGGTTTTTCGCAGGAACGCAGCCAGCAGGACAATGAGAGGGTAGAGGAGAAGGCGAGGGAGTGTTTGTGGGGGGATGTTGTGGTTGCGATGACGAGATTTGTCTTCGGCCATAGTCGTCCTCTGTTGGCATCGTGGTGGCCCTGGGCCCGTTGTCAGGACATCTGAAACAAGGAAGCTTTGATTATCGTCGGGAAAAAATTTGATTTTATTATAAAATACTGGATGCTATTTAAAGATTGAATATTTTCAATGGTTGACAAGCATTTGAATAATAAATGAAGAAGTACTTGGATACGTCACAGCTAGGGTTCGAATGTTTGAAGAAGATTTAGATACTTTTATAGAGTATTGGAATATTATAAAAGTATTCGCATCATGGGCGCCGTCAGGAAAACATTCAGGCAAGGGGGCGCACACCGTAAACAAATAACAATTGAAAATCACATTTGGATTAGGAAAAAGGAACACAATAAGAATACTAATAATAATTATAATAATGATTTTATTCATCCTTTATGGTCACAGAGGACATAATATAGGAAAAGTCATTAAAATAAAGTGCTAAACTGTATACAGTGTGTCCCACTTACCATGCTCACCATGGGTATCTTTTTAACGGTGAGAGATACGAGGTCGGTTAAATGACACCAAATGTGGAGTTTGTCAAGGCCAACTTTAATGTGAAGAAATATTTCGATAAAATCTATTCGTTTTTGTTTTATACGCAAAAAACAAATTTTGATAATTTTCATGTCTCCTTTGTAACTTCTTTATTTATGAAAATACTCGAATAGTAATTTCACATTCTCATGGCAGTTTTTCAAAGTGATTTCGAAAAAAATATGAAATTTATACCAACTCTTCTAGAATTTGAGATATCAGCACCAACTTTAGTTTTTCAAATGTAGGTCATAGCTCACTATGACTTAGTTACAAATAACTTTTTTTTCTCTCACAGATGATATGTCGCAGTAATAGTTTTGTGTTGATAACAACAGAGTTATAGTCATTTATACAAAAACAAAGAAATATTTGGAAGCCGCCATCTTGAATTTATAAAATTCAACAAAAAAATCATGATCTCCGACCTCAAAAACCCCCACTTACCAATTTTGAATGGAATCGGACCAAATCTTGTCCGACATCTTGTTGAAATAAAAAAAAATGGCTGCTTCCCCCTCCCAGCGCCCATGATTCGAATATATCCAAATTTTGTGCATTTAAATATAATTACTATCGGTGTATCCTGAGAGTTCAGTAGTACTTACTTATTCAAAAGTTTGTGTATTCAAATAATTACTATCGGTATATCCTAGAAATTTAGAAGTACTCATTCAAATATATATTTCGGAAATATTTGGATACATCAAATAGAATAACGTTCGTATACTCCTGGGACACTCTGTATATAATTTCGCTGTTTCATCGTAGTCTGAATAAATAAAAATAGAAACCATATTCATGTTCAACATTTCGAGAACACCCTGTATACTCATAATCATTGTAGAGCCTTCAAATTTGGTATGATTGACCCCAATTGTCTATGTCCCACTATAAAAACATTATTTACTCGTAACAGTAGAAAAAAGTTATGGATTTATTTTAAAAAGGAATCTGTAACTATGAAGGGCGCAGAAAATTCGAAATATCTTGAAAACTGGGTAAGATAGACAAAAATAGAAATCATATTCGTATTCAGTACATCGACAACACCCTGTATATGAGTATTCAGATGATTCTAATTTTTATCGGAAATTGAAATAGAATCAAAGAAATTAAAATCATCCTAGAGCCTTCAAATTTGGTATAAAGGAATCTAATGCAATTTCCTGTCCCTTTAGAACCATTCTTCATTCATCGTAGTAGAACAATGTAATGATTTTTTCCCGAGAGGGAATATGAATGACTGCGCAGGATGCAGCAAGATAGATAGAAATAAAAATTATATTCATGCTCAACACTTCGATAACACCCTGTAAAGAAGTTTTCGTGCGTTTCTAATTTTTATCAAGATCTGAAAAAAGTTTCCTTTTCGACAAAAAAAATCAAAATCTTCGTAGAGCCTTCAAATTTGTCACGGAAGACAATTGTCTATGTCCGACTAGAACCATTCCTTCCTCATCGCAGTAGAGAAATAATTATGATTCTTTTTACCAAATGGGAATCTGTGTAGAAAGTGTAGGACACAGAATCGATTTTTTTCATGTCCATCTAGAAAACTGAGCCAGATAGACGAAAAATTTAAATCACATTCGTTACACCTGAACCACCCTGTACAACATCAGTTTCTACGCGAATATGAAAATCTCTTTTCCTTCTGGCCAGCAACTTTTATTTGTATTCGAAATACATTTTTCCCTACTTTTTCCAATAAGAAGAGGCCTGGCATCGACAAACGACAAGCTAGCAGCCAACTGAATCATGAGAAAATCCATTCCTATCGCCTCGAGCGTAGATTGTGAGAAATGGAAATTCATTTTCCATTTATTTTGGAGTCCAATATTACTCACATTACAACATTTTCACAGACTAGTACCTACCTTATCAAAAGGAAAATATAAAGAAATACTCAAATGTTTCTTCAATGGATGGATTAGATAGATATACAGGATGATTTACACACATTCAAAGTTTTCCAACTCACAGTCGGATTGAATACTTTGAAATAATCGATCATTACCAATCTATCAGGAATATTTTTAGTCCTTCAGCTGAACTGAAAAACCATGGATTTCTACCACAGAGATTAAACTGAGTGTGCCAAAAGTCGACAGCAACTTTTTTTAATTTCAAATAGGAACATACATTTTCTTCGCACCGTTCGATTGGCCTTCTAAATCTGAGTTTGGACAATCTGATTCATGTTTTGTTTGTCTCTTTGGAACACACAAATTGTCACTGACAAGCTAGTGAATTTTTCTTCTAGGCTCTCTGATAGGAAAATTCTTTAAACGCAGTGACATTTTGGGGCAAATCATCTGATTTGTCCTTATTACACGTACATTGAGATAGTATTCTTATTTTCATTTTATTGAAACGAGGAGAGAAAATCCCAAAAATTCTAATGAATGAACCTCCTTCCCGATTAAGCTACAGACAGTATTCACCCTGTATAACTTATTCAAGACGTCCTTGACCTGCCAATTTCGAGAACAGTGTTCCACGTGCCTTTATTTGACAGATATCGCGTGTATATATTATAGGTGCAACGGTAGTTATATCTATCAGACGTTTTGTTTGTGAGTTATAGAGAGAATTCCGAGAGACACGTCGAAGCAGATTTATGTGGGGTTTCTCGTTGTTCGGTTTCACATAAATCCTCTGGAAATTGTTCTTTATCTCAGAAAGGAGAAGGAAACGTACGTGGAGC
Source organism: Phaedon cochleariae (assembly GCA_918026855.4). Classification (NCBI taxonomy): domain Eukaryota; kingdom Metazoa; phylum Arthropoda; class Insecta; order Coleoptera; family Chrysomelidae; genus Phaedon; species Phaedon cochleariae. Next base: position 469,101 of record OU896722.1, read on the forward strand.
TATATTATGGGGGATGAAAGTACATCGGAAAGAACGGAGTGAGCTGTGTGGATTGGGATTTTTTTTAAATTTACTGCAACGAGTTGATTTTGGTGTATCCAGGCTGTGGGTGACACGTTATACCACCCCCTGTAATTCATTTTTTTTCTGTGACGGGAAAAAAAATTGGCATTTCATCTCTGTTGGCAGGTTATAAAATGTCACTTTTCATAAATTACTTTTTCCCGTGGGAAAAAAGTGAGTACTTTTTCCAGGATATACAGGGTAATGCAAATTTCATGGTACACTATTGTTAAATCAGAAACGGAGAGAGATGCGAACTAGGTTAAATCACGAAAAAAATGCCTCATTTCATGACCATCTTGAATATCGAAAGAAATCGAGAATATCTTCTATAATTACTGAAATATCCCGAGAAAACTGAAAACCATCGACTTTTTGAGTCATCAATAACTTCCCAACTATTACTGCTGGAGTATTGAAATTTGGTACACTTACTGAAGTTCGCATGCTAAATTCAACGGTGACATGAAAAAATTTCTAGGCCCACTAGATTCGAAGATATTGAAGCCAATTTTGATTTTTTCAATGGCGGCCATATTGGATAATTAGATCATAAAATTACTCATCGATGTGTCACACTTGTATGTTTTATGTAGGATATATCGAAAAACAGAAAAATTGTAAATATCAAGTGAAATCTATGATGTAGTAGCATCGATGGTGCTAGAATAATCATTGTATTCGTGTCATAGTCGAATGATACAATAGACAGAAGTCTCCGTAGGTCTATTTGCAAATAATATTCGCGAGCTGATGTGCAATTCCGATTTTATTGTGGAAAACATATTATCAGAGTCAAGGGAGCAGCTGTCAGATTTTCCAGTTCATATTGCTAGATGATTGTTAAAACATCAAAAATTCAGAACTGCCATTCTAACAAAAATTACCATTGTTCTCATCTTCAATGAAACGGAATTGAGATGGTGAACGTTTACAATATTGAAGAAAAGAGTGATACGTACGATGTTTTTTTAAATTCCATGTAAGCAAGGCCTGAACGAATTCAGCCATCGCGAAATTATTTTCAAAGGGTAGCACAGAAGATTAGACTAGATGGTAGTTTCGCAGCAAGGCGTTCAAGGTGAGATATGGATATACATTTTTGAATTGTTTCATAAAAAATTTGATAATTCATGTAGGTACGGAATGAGAAGAGAGTTGAATCATAACATTATAAATGTCCTAGCACAAGTCCACATAAATCCAAAGATATCTACTTATGAAATTGCAAGACAATGTAATATCAATCAATCTACAGCTAGTAGAATACTAAAGGAACTAAAATTCCATCTCCATCACTACCATGTAGTGCAAGGAATCAATCGGGATGATTTTGCCAGGCGAACCTTTTTTTGTGAATGGCTACAGAATAGGATTTTCCGTTGAAAGTGTTCTGGGTCCATTTTTTCTTGAAGATCGCCTGAACGGAGAAAAATATAGAAATCTCCTGAGAGATAGAATTGAAATTTGTCAAATGTGGTTTCAACATGATGGAGCCCCTGCCCACAACGCTGCATTGGTTTCTCAGACATTGTGTCAAATATTATTTGGACAAAGATGGATTGGTACTTACGGGAATTGTAAGCCTAGCAGATCTCACATCAACTTGTTATTTTAAATGTTTCCTGTTTTTTCATATTTCCTGAATTAAATATAGAAGTGTGATACATCGATGAATTGGTTATTTTATAATCTATCCGATGGTGGAAAAATCCAATATGGCGGCCATTGAAAAAATCAAAATTGGCTTCGATATCTTCGAATTTAGTGGGCCTAGAAATTTTTTTATCTCACCGTTGAATTTAGCATGCGAACTCCAATAAGTGTGCCAAATTTCAATACTCTAGCAGCAATAGTTGAAAAGTTATTGATAAATTTAAAAATCGATGGTTTTCAGTTTTTTCAGGATATTTCAGGAAATATAGAAGAAATCCCCGATTTCTTTCGATATTCGAGATAGTCATGAAATAGCTCTTTTTTTTCGTTATTCAATCTAGTTTGCATATCTCTTAGTTTCTGATATAACAATAGTGAACCAGGAAATTTACATTACCCTGTATATCACATATATATACACTGTTGATGACTTTTTTCTGCTATAGTTCCGAAAAATGAGTCAATAATACCGTCTCCGAGAAAAAACTGTAAGTCCTTTTATATATACATATATCTTCCATTCGACTTCGCGGTTACGTATATTACTAAACAACCACTAATTTCGCAATTTTTTGAAATCAAATCACAGAAATAGACTGGCAGAAGTGACATCAGATATTTGATTACTCCAAAGGAATAATAAAGATGCCTACAACGCAGGTGTCCCTACTGTTGAAAACTTAAAATTTCACGTCGATAATTTTCAGATTCCAAAATAATGTAATATTTTCTCAATATTGATTCGTCCCTTCTTCTGTCACGGAAAAAAATAGTGTATTATACACGGTAAAAATATTAGATTTTAGCTCACGGTTTTTTGTCTCCCTCCGCTACGCGTCGGGAGACAACACAACCTGGAGCTAAAATCTACTACTTCTTTCCCTTGTATAATAAATAACTATATTTTAAACAAGGGAAGTTTTTCCTTCTCGAATCAACAGCAGCAACAGTTGGCCGATGACTTCACATCCCAATTTGTTCATATTATATCCGTCTATCTCTGTGCCAAGGTGGATAGAACATGGTATAATCACAGACAGTGTTTTGTTTCTCCCAAAACGCTTGACCGCAGATTCCGCAATAATGGCATATTAATCTTTGGAAGGAGAAGTCCATGGTAACTCAAAGTGGAGTGGTGTAGTTCATATATTAAAACCCAAAGTCATCTCCACAACATTTATCAGAATGATCAAAGATCATAATCACTTTGTCCCTTGATATTCTGAATCCATTGTTTTCCAGATCATGGAGCGTATTTGGAAATTCATGGCAAATGTAAAAACTTCACAAACGATAAGATTTCTTCAAAATTCTCAAACACACGACATGTTTCGCTAACACCAGTATATCAGTACCAGTATATCAGTACCAGTATATCATCTGACGAAGCTACTGTGTTAGCAAAACATGTCGTGTGTTTGAGAATTTTGTGGAAATTTTATCGTTTGTGAAGTTTTTACATAATGATAATTTCTATTGGCTGAAGATGGGCTTATATGAACCCAAAACATTCAAGAAATGAAACGAAATTAGTTTACTCGCCTATTGGACGGCGTTAAGAAGGAAGCTACCAACCCTCAATAGTGACAAACTGAGATAATTAGCTCTAAAGTTTTCATCAATTCGAAAAATGTTTATATAGAACGTTTGTAAACTTCGGTATCTATATCACTTCGTAACTTCCTTCTTTTCCGAGATAGGTCTTTCAATACAGGGTGTCCGCAAAGTTCATGTCGTAAATGATCGAGTAAGACAAAATAATGTTAGTAATTCATATAAAAAAAATTTCTATCATACTTCGTTACGGAGTAATTGACGTACACAAAAATCATGTTCAACTTTTGAACGGTTGGCGAGTGGACTAATGATGAATTATCGGCATGCACACTGAGAGAAAACTTGAGTTATCATAATTGGAAATCTAATAACCGTTATTACGATATCTGCAATAAATAGGGGACAGATGTGTTCATTTGCTACCATAGATGAAGTGAATTTTCAGGTGACTTGTAGTTATGACAGCTCATTCAATTTGCAAACTTGTATTAAACACCGCTGCTGAATAACTACTACTTGTTCTAGTTTCTATGATAACACAGAATGTCGAATAGGAATTATTTCCATAAAATGTTGCAGTAACTCTCCACTCTGCAGATCAGGGGCGGACTGGGTTGAAAAAAGCTAGAGGGCTTTGTGGATCAAAGGGCGCAACATGAAATGATTGTCTGAGTGTTCATACAGAGGCGTAGAAGTGTACCATTTTCTTTTTAATCCGAATCTCAACTCGGATTTGGCCCAATATTGGAATATTGCATAAAAAATTAAAGACAACCCCTGATTATTGATGTATGATATTATCTCCTTCTCGAATAAACAGATACATTTTTACTATCTGAAAAAATACCTACTCAATATATTCATCTTCTGCATGTATTCCTCCAAATATAGGCTTTTAAAACGATTTGAAACAAACATCAGAGTTTCATGGATTTTGAATAGTGTTTGAGAGTATAGGCCATGACAATGATAACAATTTTATCTTCTACTGAACAGATTTGCAATCATTTTTATTATTTTATTTCAAAAATCGATCAAACTCTGTTAGTCTTAGATACTCAAGAATTGAAAAATATGGAAGATGATTATATTGAATGATGTGTCTTTGGAAAGGTCTTTGAGAGGTCTTTCCGTGGTAAAGAAATATACGGTGTCCCATCATCGATTTAATAAACACAGTATTGCTATTTCCCAAACAGTAAGAGATATAAAGTTGATTAGATAGGACAAACGTTGCTTGATTTGAACTTATTCAATATGACGTTATGCACTTTCGAAAAATGTCAGCCGTTCCTGAAATATTTTGAAAAGACTAAAAATCACTGATTTCGTTCCTAATTATTCTCTTGGTTAATATTAGAGAGAAAATATTGAAATTTTGTGTGAACAGGTAATTAATCATGGATGGTAAAGAAGTTGGGATTCTCAGAAATATTCTATCTATGATTTTCAGAGATTTACCAATTCAAATTCAATCATAGAAATATAACTGGAATAAAACTTATGTCAAGACCAAGTCTTACACTGAATGCAGAACAGCAGTGAAATGAACGCGATCTGTATCTTTGTCAGCCCTAATACTAATGAAACACTAGGGCGAAATGAGCCGAATTACGATTGTCGAATGATTGCCTAATAACCGTCATACAATGTGAATTGCTAGAGTTATTCGTCAACGTACAATGCTAGAAACCCAAACAGCTATGATTATTGGGACAAACATTATCTGAATTCACCAATGAGCATAATTCACAAAACGAGCTATGTCAATAAAAAATCTAAATAGACTAGAATGATTGAACACTTGAAGGAGAATAGATAGGAAGTCATTAGCGCACGTACAAAAAAAATATGTGAGTAAGTGTGTACTTGACCCCCAGTATTTTGAATATTTGAAAGTTATTTTCTGTTATGTTTTCCTCACACGATGTAACTCTTTGTGCTGAAGTAATGTACCAAATTTAAGATTAATATCTTATCAAATACGCGAGTAATTAAAAAAAACAGTTTTTAATTTCCAACTTTGACACCCTATAAATCGAATATGATGGGCTAAAATGAAAACTGGTATTTAGAAACTCATATTGTTTTTGTTCAAGGAAATGTGGTTAATGGATTGACCTCCTTTTAGCGGACACCCTGTATAAATCAAGAACATTAGCATGGTTCTATGACAAAAAGCTGAAGAAAATTAAAGGTGAAGATAATAGAGAAAAAAAAATAAATAAAGGAAAATACAAAACAAAAAAGCATGAATTGTGACTATAAGACAAAAAATAGACAAACAAGGAAATGGAGGCAACCAGGGAGCCTGCGTAAATAGGTTTTCATTCGACATCTAATTGCAATTTTCATTATCTAATTTCCTTCACTTAGCGACAGAATGTTCACTCAATAGAGACAATCGACCTTCGAATATGATTTTTCTTACTGAACTTTTGAATTTAATTTTATTCATAGATTTCAGCGTGTCCGGAATAGCGTTGTAGATTTTGGAAGATATATACGTGTACGAGCGTTTGAAAAGTGAGGTGTGATATTTTGGTGGAGTCAGGCGAGATCGATATCTAGTGTTAATCGTATGAACGTCTTCTCTGAATGATAGTTTTTTGAATAAATAAATGGGTACCCTGGATTGAATGACATCGTAGCAGAAACAACTCATATGCAGGAGCCACCTCTGCTTCATAGTTAGCCAATTGGAATTTTTTATTCTGTGAGAAATGGCGTTGCGTTTTCTTACGCCATAAAGGAACCGTGCACAGGCATTCTGTACATACTGAATGCGATTTTGATCGTGTTTTGTCAAGCATGGAAAATATACAATATTCGCGTAATTGAAATGGCTGAGGACAAGGGAGTCACATAAAATTTTCTTCGTTTTAGTATCGAGTATTTTGGAGAAATGATAGATAAGTTTGAGATTGCAATAAGCCGTTCTAATAATCTTTGTTACGTGGTCACTAAATCTCAAGTCACTATCTATAATTACTCCCAAATTTCTTGCCGAATCAACAATATCCAAAGGCTCAGAGTCAATAGAAATATTAATTGTCGCTCGAAGTTGGTTTCGGTGGTTCTTATTGCCAAAAATCAGTAACTTAGACTTGGTGGGATTTATAAGCAGACAATGATCTTTCGATGCCTTGGATAGGTTATTAAGATCTTCATTAATGACCGTGCAAGCATAATCTATATCTGTAGGGCTGAACGAGTGATAAATTTGGGTATCATCTGCATAATAATGGGACTTGCAATGCGACAAAAACGATGACAAATTTGAAGTATACATTGTAAATAGTAAAGGCCCCAGAATAGATCCTTGGGGGCCACCAGTAGTGAGATGTAAGGGATCAGAGTAATTATCTTCAATTTTCACTATCTGTATACGGTTGGCTAAATAATTTTCGATGAGAGATGATGCGCTATTGGTGAAGCCGTTGTAATGCAATATTGATAGAAGAAGTTTATGATTTATACGATCGAATGCTTTCGAATAATCAAGTAAAACAAGTGTTGCCATGTTATTTTTATCAAGTGCTGAAAACAAGTCATCGAAAACCAGATTGTTGTTCAGGACATAATAGGAGGAAGCCATGACATTATAGTTCATTCTTGACTGTTTCGAGCAACCAGCATGTTTTAATATTTCTTATTCTCCATAACAAAATATCATATAAATGTTGGAGACTTGGCAACATTGTGCTGAATGCTGAGAACTGACAAGACCACCTCGTGTGTCGGGTTGTCACGTTCACCGATTAAAATGTAGTCAGAATGAATAATTAATATTAATAATAATTAATAATAAATATTATTCACACAAATTTATTACGAGCAATGAGCTACAAATCATAAGGAAACATTTTGAAACAATTCAATTTTAATTGCTGATTAGGGATATTACCAATACTCAATTGAGAATTTATGAATTATTGAATAACTAACAACTGTGCTATAGTCTGCTCCTACTGGCGGTGAATTTCTAGCCGTTTGAAAATTACCGTAGCATTATTGATGAAACCTAAAACTCGACCAAAAACTTCTGAAATGATATGAAATTGAGAGGTATTTAACGGATGATTTTATTTAAGAAATAAAATGAATTGTCCACTCGCCCATTGATTTATTTCGTAGTATTTTTCTTGTTTTTTTTTTCGTTTTATTTTTGTTTTTTGTTTTTCTCACCTGTGTCGGTCGCCGTTTTGATCCGTGACGAAGGCGCCAGGTCTATAGGGGGGCTGACCCCCCTAACCCCGCCTACCACATTTCGAAAACGTATTCCTGGAACAAAAGAAAGTATTGAAAATTCATATCCTGATGCCGATGGCGGAATAGCGCTCGACTATTAATCAGAACATCGGAAGGTTGGTAGGTTCAAATCCCTATCAGAACAGGAAATTCTCACTTATAATACCACAATTTTCCTGAGTCGAAGAAGAAAGAATTTTTTTTAAATATTCATAAAGTTCGAGAATGAATTTCTTCTTTTTGATTGGAGTTTGAGTGGGATCTGGTAAGAAGATTTCATACCGAAATTCAAAAAATACTATAAGATTCTGCTGAATAAAATACGAAATAACGACTATAGTTACACAAAATATCAATAAAGCAGCTGATGGTGATAGTGTATACTATAATTCTTGACTAACTTTATTGATAACTTCTCTAAATGGCGATGTTGAGGTTTCTTATCAGCAGAAATCGATTGCCCTGGTCGAAATACTTCTTCAAATGACGATCTTGAGATTTCTAATTAGCAGAAATCGATTGTCCTGGTCGAAATACACCTGGAGTACCTATTCAAATATTTTGCCAGGAGGGATACTAAAAGGGGTGAATTAAAGAAAATATTTCATATATTCTTCAAATGATGATGTTAAGGTCTCTAACAAGCAGAAATCGATTGCTCTGGAGGAAATACATCTTGAGTACCTAATAATATATTTTGCCATGCCGTAGAAGGGATGCTACAAGGGGTGAATATCATAAAATAACTCATATATCCTTTGAATGATGACTTCAAGGTTTCTTTATAGCAAAAATCGATTGCTCTGGTAGAAATACACCTCTAGTACCTATTTGAATATTTTGCCAGGTCGTAGGAGGGATGCTACAAGGGGTGAATATCATAAAATAATTCATAACTTCTCTAAATGACGATGTTAAGGTTCCTAAACAGCAGAAATCGATTGCCCTGGTCGAAATACACTTTGAGTACCTGATAATATATTTTGCCAGGCCGTAGGAGGGATGCTACAAGGGGTAAATATTGAAAAAAAAATCATATCTCCTTCAAATGATGATGTTAAGGTTTCTAACTAGCAGTAATCGATTGCCCTGGTTGAAATACACCTCGATTACGTATTTGATGATGTTAAGGTTTCTAACTAGCAGAAATCGATTGCTTTGGTAGACATACACCTCGAATACCTATTTAAATATTTTGCCAGGCCGTAGGAGGAATACTACAAGGGGTGAATATAAAAAAATAATTTATATCTCCTTTGACTGATGATATTGAGGTTTCTAACTAGCAGAAATCGATTGCTCTGGTGGAAATACACCTTGAGTACACATTTTAATATTTTGCCAGGCCGTAGGAGGGATTCTACAAGGGTTGAATATGAGAAAATAATTCATAACTTCTTTTAATGATTATGTTAAGGTTTCTAACTAGCAGAAAGCGAATGCTCTGCTGGAAATATACCTCGAGTACCTATTTAAATATTTTGCCAGATCGTAGGAGTGATGCTACAAGGCGTGAATATAAGAAAATATTCCAAATCTTCTTCAAATGATGATGTTAAGGTTTCTTACTAGCAGAAATTGATTGTTCTGGTAGTAATACACCTCGAGTACCTGTTTGAGTATTTTGCCAGGCCGTAGGAGGGATGCTACAAGGGGTGAATATAAGAAAATAATTCATAACAACATTCAAAGGAGGTGTATTTCTTGCAGATCAATCGATTTCTGCTAGTTAGAAACCTTAACATCGTCATTTGAAGAAGTTATGAATTATTTCCTTGAGGGATGCTACAAGGAGTGAATATAAGAGAAGAATTCATATGTTTCGATATAACTTCATTATACAAGGGAAAAAAGTAGTAGATTTCAGCTCCAGGTTGTGTTGTCTCCCGACGCGTAGCCATCAACAGTGTAAATATATGTGATATATATCCGGGATAAAAGTACTCACTTTTTTCCCACGGGAAAAAAATAATTTATGAAAAGTGACATTATATAACCTGCCAACAGAGATGAAATGCCAAACTTTTTTCCCGTCACAGAAAAAACATAATTTTTGGACGGTAAAACAAATGCTGAAGAAAACTCAGAGCAATTATTATACCCCTATCCGAATTCCAAAATGAAGGCTTCCGTTTGGTCTCATATTTCCAAGAAAATTACTTTCGCGTCATTCCTATTCAGGAATAATTTCTAATATCCGCACATGAAAAGATAAACTTTTGTATAAGCGCTGACTGACATTGACCGCACATTTCCTTTCATTTCCAAATGGAGAAAAGCAAGGGAAACGTTCGTTTGATGATAGAAATTCCGGTCAGAAGAGAACATGCTACATATAATGCGATTTAGCTCGGTATCTTGCTTCATTTCAATACCACACAATACCAGAATAAAGCAATTATAATGATTGGATTTCAACAGGACACAGGGCCGTATTAGACAGTGAGGCTGATAATACAAAGTACGTATGATTAAATCAAATACAATGTGGAAGTTTGCTACAAATAAGGAATACGCATGATTTTTCGTTTAATCGAAATTATATTCCTTCTTCCTTATAATAACATTGGATATCATTCATTAATCTCAAATTTGCTTGTGACTCTGAAAAGTTTCATTTAAATGAGGCTAAATATGAAGTCACAGGAAAACGGGTTAGTGGCCATCACTAATATTATGACGTCATAGTATTAGGCCGCACAGCCATAGACTAGCGCGACAGAATGACAAGATTCAGATTGAAAAAAAAGAAGAAGAAGAGGTAGGAGCAGAAAACAGTTTTAAACGCCAGAAATTTGAAATTTGAAAATGGAAAATGAAAAAATGATAATGTTTATACCAAATACTGTTTAGTGCTGCAATGCCTTTCATCAACAAAAGTATCACCAGGAAAAATATTCCTTTCATTGCCAGTGGGATCGAGTGATAAAAATAAAGGGAAAAGAAAATTATGGTTTCAAGCCATAAATAAAAATGATTTATCCCAGAAAACCAGAGGATTTGTTTGTGAAGACCATTTTGAAGTCAGTATACGTTCAAGTATGTCCTAGTGAAACCCATTATATATCAATGATTTTGTTCCTCATGTTATTAGGAGAATAATATAATATGTTATTTCGTTTTCAGCTTGAAGAAGATATGGAAAAGTATGAGATATGAATTGATAGGTGGTAATATATATTTGAAACAACATGCAAAAAGAAGTCCTGTTTGATCATTCTTATTGTAGATATTTGCTTATTATTCAGTTATTATTATTCAGAATATTGAGATCATATAATTGAGATAGATTATAGAAACTACAAGCTCAGATAATCATAACCTCACTTTCTCTTCTCATATTATTTTCAATCTTTCGGACATGAATGTTTGACATGACAAATAAAAACAGCCACATCCAGTCGGAAATCATCGCTGCAGTTCGGCTGTTGGTCGGAAAGTTGCAAATTTCATGATTTTCAATCAGAAATTATTAAATATTCGGTGCTTAATAATGTTTTTCGGATGTATAATTCGACATCTATACATATGAGTAATGGAACAAAAATATATTCTAGTGTAAAATTTTCACACGCGTATACCCTATTGCCAACGTAAAAACCTCTACCACTATATTTGTGTGATCTTCACATCTGACTGGTTGAAAATGATGTTGGTGCATCTGCGGTTTTTTTTAATGTTATGGTTCGCACGAAAACGGATATCCTTCAATGTTCAGAGAACATTGTGAGAACCAAGGAAAATGAGGTAGGAATTGGTGTTCTTCTTAAATTTCTGGAGGTTATATGCCTCGGGGAACACCTCCCTTGGCAATGTGTTTCAGAGCCTCGTTGTTCGTTGGATGTACGAGTCTTTGGAAAGAGATGTTCTGCAGGTCTTGAAAGTGACCACGAAGGGATGCGAAGCCTCAACTCGACGGGTTAATCTCGCGGGGACTGCCAAGGGAGGAACAATTGTTGATATTTCAGAAGAGCATCGTCCATGGAAATATATACAGTGTGTCCCAAATTCGATCCTCACCATTGGTATCTCAGTAACTATGAGAGATAGAGAAACGCTTAAATTAGCAAAGTTTTAGCAAATTTCATGTTGAATCAGAATCTATCAAGAAATCCAGGCTAGCTCCAGTCATTCTTGAGTTATTTGAGAAAAAATGAAATCTTGTATTTTTGTTTCTCTCGAATATCTCGGAAACTATTTATTTTATGAAAAAGTGATTCCAACAATCTCATAGCACTTTTTGGTGTTCTTTTCAATGGTTTTGTCAGTTTTATATCAAAATGTCAAAGTTCTGAGATATCACCTACAACTTCGGTTTTTCTTATTGACGCTATATTGGATTTCTACAGATTTGAAATCAGCATAAGATTTCCTTTCTAATGATGTATCACAGTCACAGTTTTATCTCATGAGGAGAACTGATTTCCAATTTTTGTTTTTATATCCAGTAGGCTATGCGCTAAACTCTCTAAAAACAATAACGATTATTTGTTCCTGGCACAACTTTCATAGAGTAGGCTTTCCATATAGCACGAGTACGTCCCCAAAACGTACTGAGAACGTCCGGCCAAGACGTTTCGTACGTACTGGGGACGTCCAGATTTGGTACGGTCGACGTTCAGGTATACGTACTGGGGACATCCAGATTCCGCGCGTTTGTACATCCTCAGTACGTCCATTCAGGACCATGGATACATGATTCAACGTAGATCCGCCTCTTTTCACTCAGATAGTATAAAAAGAGATTCATATAGGGTAGAGTCTTATTTTGAATTAAAAAATTTAAAACAAACGCTTCTACCGGGGATCGATCCCACGACCTTTAGATCAGCACTTTAAATCATTTATTTGTCATCATAGTTTTTACATCACTTCGCAAATTACAAACACATATAGATATAAAAGAACATAAAACAGAACTCCTTCTGTGTGCTGTGTCCTCCGCGTGGTGCAGAGGTGGCTGATGTTGGCCAAGGAATGTGAGTGTATTTGCGAGGTGTTAGTCACAGAGGCCTATCTCCTAGGCCGAGCCCTTTATATAGGTAATTTCATCGAGGTCACCCAGGGGGGACCTCAGCAGGCAGATGCTTAACCTATTACTCTGTAGAATTGATTAACAGTATACAACAAGCAATATTAAGTGCAATTGCCGATTGACTCATCACATCGATACTTTTAAGAATTAGCTAATCTCGGCAGAAAATACCTAAATAGATGTTTTGTGATTTGGTGGGGCCAGTAAATAATGAATTTGTATTGTATTATGTTTATGTTTGCAAGGTTCCTATATGGATAGATTTCAGAGATCGCGAGGGTAGAAATTATATATGCAATGATTTCGATCATCATTAAACAATTTTATTCAATCCCGTGAACAAAAAGTCGATATCGTCCAGAGTTGGACGTACCCAGTACGTCGGAATCGTACGTACCCAGTACGTCCAGAAATGGACGTTTTCAGTACGTCTTGAAAAGGTCCCGGACGTTCAGACCTAAATGGGTCCTAAACTGGATGTCCCCAGGACGTCGAGTGCTATATGGGTTGGAGCCAAGTGACATTTCTGTAAACCTCAAGAGAAAAACGAGTTAATTATTTCAGGGCAAACAATGCCGTTCACAAAAACTAGTGACAGTACAAGGGTTAAGACCTGGTGATAATGAACGTCGATTCGAGTTTTGTCATTGGTTCGTCAACCATCAGTGTCAAAGAATCGATATCGATATCTCGATAATCAAATTGGTGCTAAATTAATTACTACTCATGGACCTGTTAGATGGCCTCCAAGGTCGCCTGATTGTACGCCTCTCGATTTTTACCCGTGGGGCTATGCCAAAAATAAAATTCATGAAGAGCCAATTCAAGATATTGATGATCTACGAGAGAGCGATGGACACATTCCAGCACATCAACAGAGTTGATCTGAGAAAAGCAGCGAATCATGTTCGCTCGCGAATATTAAAACGTATCGGGAACAATGGGGGCCATTTCGAGCAGTTCAATTAATTTTTTTCAGTATTTGTATTATCCACCTGTTAAGTTATGCAAGAACATAGAACACAGATTCCATTATCTAAGGTAAAAGTCATGGTGGAGTGAAGTAGTAACTAATAACACAACATAATGAATTGTCATGGAGATAACTTCGAGTACTTATTATTTATTAGTTTCAGAATTCATAGCCTACTTGACATAAAAACAAAAATTAGGGAATCAGTACTCCAAATAAAATGAAACTGTGATTGTGATACATCACTAGAAAGGAAATTTTATGCTGATTTCAAATCTGTTGAAATCCAATACGGCGTCCGTAAGAACAATTGAAGTTGTAGGTGATATCTCAGAAATTTTACATTTTGATGGAAAACTGACAAAACCATTGAAACGAACTCCAAAAAGTGCTATGAGAATGTTAAACTCATTTCTTCATAAAATCAATAGTTTCCGAGATATTCGAACAAAACAAAAATACAAGATTTCAGTTTTCCTCAAATAATTCAAGAATTACTGAAGCTAGCCCAGATTTCTCGATAGAATCTGATTCAGCATTGAATTTGCTACAACTTTGCCAATTTGACCGTTTCTCTATCTCTCATAGTTACTGAGATCCCAATGGTGATGATCGAATTTGGGACACACTGTATAAAATAGAGCCAGATCGCCAACTTTTTTACGGTGATCCAAAAAAATGAATTGGTTTGTGAGACGAATTGCCCTTTTTTGGACAGAATCCAACACTTTCAGAGTATGTTTGGGTGCTGCACTCCAAATATGGGAACAGTATTCCAGGACCGGTCGGATCTGTGCCTCATAGATCATGAGCAGCTGACTGAAAGTGAAATAGCTCCTGGTCCGAAACAGGAAACCAAGCTTTTGGGATGCACTTTTGGCAACTGATCTCACGTGATTTTCCCAAGAAAGGTTATTGCCGATAGTAAAATACCAAGCATCAGAATGGATGTCTTCAAAGGTATGGTTACTCCTGACAAGCTCATGTTGGGCACAGTGAGATCGGCTTTTCTAGAGAAAAGGCATAGGTACTTGTGTTTTGTTTGCATTGAAATCTACCAAGTTATTGGATCCCCATTCGGGAATTGTTGCCAAGTCCATATACAGTGTGGCCCACTTCTAACGGAAATACCCCTGTATCTTCCTCAATCATTGAGAGATATACCAAAAATGTACTCTATGATCAAATGGGGTCATCTTCAGTGATATACACTGCTCGCCAACAACCATGGAACCACCCCAATTTCCGGAAAATGATATAAGGAGTCAAAATAGGTCGAAAATCACTTTAGATTCGGAATCAGAACGCCCAATTCACTAACTATCCATAATCCATAGTTTTCCAAGACAATTTTCAGTTCAGAAAAAATAATTTCATTCTCACTTTTTATTGAAGCACCCCCTGATCCATACAGAATAGAATTTGTGCCCCACTTGGAAACTCTGACCACACCCTCATCTCCACAACCTGCTCTTTGACCAATAATGAATAGTTTCGACACAAAAAAATACTAAAGTTGAAAAATCTCGATTTTCAGATGATTTTCAGAATTTTCAAATTGGTTAAAAAATAAGTGAGCTAGAGGGGGAGACATATTTATGGTGAATCACCCTGTACAACATATTCTCCCTATTATATGAGTAAACTTTGAGTAAACTAGAAACATGATTTTCTTGTGATTCGTCCATATTTAGTGAAAAAAAGAAGGAATGTCATTTTGAAATAATGGTGCGTGCAATGCCATTCAAAAGCAATCTGTTGACATTTGACATCTCGTATTTGGATTGACTATTGAATAAATGGCCGTCATCTGGTATGATTGTCCACTAAATATGAAGACCTCGCCATAAAAATCATATTTTGTGTTGAATTTTCTATATAAAACTATGTCATTGATGTACATCATGAGTATATAAAGTGTCCAATGACAAAATAAAAAGAGCAAGTACCTGTAAATGCATCCAACACGAGGGGAAGAAGAAGGCAAAAGTTGGAACTTTTTCTTGAAATATCATCATACATAGTGGTTTGTTCACATTTTCATTATCAAATTCGTATTTTTAAGACAAAAATACGTAAGTACAAAAAAAATTTCGAAAAAAAAACCATCGCATGATAAATGCAGTTTTACCGTTTATCAAATGTGCTGCCTCTATTCGAAAATGTGTATCGGTTATATGATATCTTGTAATGGTAGCAAGCAATATCTCCGCAAAAACTCTAATAGCAAAGGTATCCTCAGTATGTTAAATGTACCGAGAAAGAATTAATATTTTCATCAAATAGACAATGCGAATCTGAGAATGATCCTTTTCAATACTTTCATACCCAATCAACTAGAACGATGGAAAGTTTCATGTATATTCCCAATGAACAGTTCTAATCAAATATTGAAGAGGTCTGTTCGCCTCCCTTGACAATAATAGAATAAAGATATTTACGACTAACGAGTGGCCAATAAAAAATGGTTATAGTGCATTTCCGTTGGCGCATATACTGCAAGAATACGGATTCTAGGAAGTTATAAAGTTGCCAATTGAATTTACGACGCTGATTTTGGTTTACGACAGAATGAATGGAACATCTCCATCGGAAATAATGGATAACCCACTCGGTCAGTGGCGGATCAGAGGGAGAATTCAGTGTTTCTTAACATTTCAAAAATCCCATCTATTGAATTTTTTCAGTACACACGCCTGATTTTGCTTCACTGAAGTCAGTTATGATTTTATGAGGAAATGGGATATGCAGAGCTTTCTTTCAGACAGTTCTCTCCATATAGTGATATTAATATTTTTAATAATATTTATATTTATAATAATAATAATAATAGGTCTTTATTGGGCAAAAGTTTAGTATAAAACTATTCTCACACTAAAAACTAACAAATATTTTGATGAACATAGATATAGTAGTACTACAATTTGCATTGAAAAGGAAGAAGAAAAATAGCGGAAAAAAATTCTTGATGAATGAAAGAGATAGATATATTATGACATAGCTTTTTATCATGAGTTTATGATAATCTGTTTGGTTAGTGCTGGTTGGTGCTTCTGGGATAAATATAGATAACCAAAATAATCTTCTGATGCTTCTTTATGCAGATGATATAGTGATTTTGGCGGACTCGGAAATAGATTCATTATTCAAAATTTTTTGGGATTTTCTCTCCTCGTTTCTATAAAATAAAAATATGAATATTATTTCAATATACGTGTAGTAAGGACAAATCAGATGATTTGCCCCAAAATGTCACTGCGTTTAAAGAATTTTCCTATCAGAGAGCCTAAAAGAAAAATTCACTAGCTTGTCAGTGACAATTTGTATTGAAAAAATTTTTGGAGAAGGGAAATAAAGGTATATAGAAAAATATCAAATTTTCACTTATCTTTGGACGTTTCGGGACCGGTTCTGCTTCCGTTTTCAACATGAAAAGAGATTATTTCAATAGCGAGGTCGTATAATGTCTTGAAGCTTTTCAGTTTTCAATGACAATTGGTGACGTTGGCAATCAAATGAGTTACAGGATGTTTTCATTAATTGATCCTGAATTTACCATTTTCATGTTCAGATTTTAATACCATGTTCTGTCTATATCAACTGAACAAGAAGCAATGCTATTGTCTCCGTTCAGAAGAATGCAAGCAGATTCTTTGATTTTTCTCTTCTGGTTGTTATCTTCTTTTCCAATAATTTTAATATTATTCCACTCTGCCATATGTTGTCCGTCTTCAGTAAGGATATGTTCAGCCAGTTTCGATTTATCGATGTTTCTTTTCTTTATATTGTACTTATGTTCTTTTGTCCTTACTGAAAGAGAAAGAGGTCTCTTGGTTTCACCTGTATAAAACTTTCCACAAACACAAGGTATACTGTAAATACAATTTTTTGACGATTGTTCTTCATTTTTCGGCTTTGTTTGAGTTAGAATTGATCTCATTTTATTTTCAGTTTTGAACACAGTTTTCACTTGAAATTTATCACCAACACGTTTTATTTTTTCAGATATGCCGAGAATGTATGGTATTATATTTGTCGTTATTGATGGTTGATTTTGTTGTGGTTGACCCTGTTTGTTTTCAATTTGATGAATCGTCCTATCGACAAAATTCTTTGGATAAGAATTGAGTTGAAGAACATTTTTAATGTGGTGGACTTCGTTATTGAAAATTTGTTGGTCAGATGATATTGATTTGGCTCTATCATGGAGTGATTTGATTATTCCTTTCTTAATACTTTTCTGATGATTTGATTGAAAGTTCAAATCACTCCATGATAGAGCCAAATCAATATCATCTGACCAACAAATTTTCAATAACGAAGTCCACCACATCAGAGATGTTCTTCAACTCAACTCATATCCAAGGAACTTCATTGATAGAACGATTCACCAAATTGAAAACAAACAAAATACACCACAACAAAAACAACCATCAATAACGACAAATATAATACCATACATTCCCGGCATATCTGAAAAAATAAAACGTGTTGGTGATAAATTTCAAGTGAAAACTGTGTTCAAAACTGAAAATACAATGAGATCAATTCTAACTCAAACAAAGCCGAAAAATGAAGAACAATCGTCAAAAAATTGTATTTACAGTATACCTTGTGTTTGTGGAAAGTTTTATACAGGTGAAACCAAGAGACCTCTTTCTCTTTCAGTAAGGACAAAAGAACATAAGTACAATATAAAGAAAAGAAACATCGATAAATCGAAACTGGCTGAACATATCCTTACTGAAGACGGACAACATATGGCAGAGTGGAATAATATTAAAATTATTGGAAAAGAAGATAACAACCAGAAGAGAAAAATCAAAGAATCTGCTTGCATTCTTCTGAACGGAGACAATAGCATTGCTTCTTGTTCAGTTGATATAGACAGAACATGGTATTCACTCCTAAAATCTGAACATGAAAATGGTAAATTCAGGATCAATTAATGAAAACATCCTGTAACTCATTTGATTGCCAACGTCACCAATTGTCATTGAAAACTGAAAAGCTTCAAGACATTATACGACCTCGCTATTGAAATAATCTCTTTTCATGTTGAAAACGGAAGCAGAACCGGTCCCGAAAGGTCCAAAGATAAGTGAAAATTTGATATTTTTCTATATACCTTTATTTCCCTTCTCCAAAAATTTTTTCAATACAAATTGTCACTGACAAGCTAATGAATTTTTCTTTTAGGCTCTCTGATAGGGAAATTCTTTAAACGCAGTGACATTTTGGGGCACATCATCTGATTTGTCCTTACTACACGTATATTGAAATAATATTCATATTCTTATTTTATAGAAACGAGGAGAGAAAATCCCAAAAAATTTTGAATAATGAATGTATCACCTCCTCGATTAACCTACAGACAGTATTTTCCGGAAATAGATCTTAGCAGCAAACTCAAAATCCTTGAAGGCTACAGTGACATTAACCTGCTCACTGTTAACGTGCTCAAAACTAAAATTATGTGTTTTGCGAGGGGCAACCCTCACCCTGAGAATCTTAGCTTCACTTATAAAAGCAACCATGTGGAAGTCACAAGAAAATTCATCTACCTAGGAGTGGAATTTTCATCTTCATCCCTCTTTCAAAATATGGTAACCGCATCTGCGGATAAAGGCAAGCAAGCTGTGGGCGCTGTTTTTTCTATCATGGCCGAAACAAAAATGAATTGCTGGCGCTCCAGAGAAAAACTGTTGGATTCACTTGTTCTGAGTGTGTTTGGGGCTGGCGCTATGTCGATACTCTAGAACGCGTACAACTAAACTTTTTGAAAAGAATGCTATCTTTGCCTGTGAATACTCCAGATTATGTTGTTAGACTTGAGGTAGGTAGAGTCAAGATTTCATATACCATTTTCAAACTTACTTTGAACTGGTTAATCAAAATCCTTGCAATGGATGAAAGTCGCCTACCAAAAATTTGTTTCAAAAAACAGCTAGAACTCCGCTCCGTAGATCAAAGATACAATTGGTCGATTCAAGTTTCTAAAGAGCTTGAATATGCTGACTTTAACTTGCCACTATCACAGCTTACATCTAGGTATCTCATACAGAAGAAGTCGATCTTACTCTCAAGGTATATGCAGAAATTGAAAGAGGAAGACAGGTCCTTGTTCTCTCGTTCAACCTTTCTAACATTCACCCAGTCTCTCTCACACTTACTCAGGACACCCAGAACTATTTGCACATGAAGGTGCCGATTCAAGTCACTAGAACTATTGCGCAGCTCAGACTATGTAATAAGTTTATGATAAGATTCACCTACCGTGGCTCAACCTACCGTATAAACCCAAAAGAAATATGTTCAGTATGTAACAAATATGAGCTTGAAACTATTAATCACCTCTTATTTGACTGTCCTATTTATACTTCAATGCGACCTCGAAATACTCCTTGCTTGAAAAATGTGAATCAATTGATCGACATGCTCAATAATATTACTCCCTCTGCAGCAAAATCAATCACTTCACATATCTGCAATATTTTGAAACTGAGATCTTTCATAATAAACGAATAGTCTGTATATACTCCCCCTGTATTGTGGTCTGTATTATTTTATATCTGCTGTATAGTTTTTTTATCCCATGCTTCGTATTGTAGCAACACTTCCATGTAATGTTTTATTATTTTTTTGTACATATAATATGGAACATTTGTGTCAACTTGGTCATTAACATAAATCTATGTGTAGCTATGTAATGTATATTCTCTAAATTTCGGGGTTAGGACTCACTTCATATCAACTAGTTTTTTTTTCTTTTTCATTCGTTTCACACCATGCTTCCTTTTTTTTTCTTTTTTCAGCATCACTTACATGTAACTTTCATTATTTTGGTACATAATATGGAACATATTAGTGTCAACTTGTTCACTAAAATGTATTTGTACTATTTATGGTATATCCTCTTATATTCAGGTTTAGATTTAATTTTGATTTCATATTTAATATTTATATCCAATTAAGAACTCCTGTAATTCTACCAAATTTCTTGTTTATAAAACTTTATGTTTTGTGTGAACAATAAATGAATAATAATAATAAATATGATAATCTGTTTGGTTACGGGAGAGAAAGATCCATTGAGTTATTTGATTTTTTATCATAAATTGATGATCAATTGTTTGAGTAGAAGGATTTTTTCAAGATTTGTCTCAAATGAACTCACTGACATTCTCTTCAGATGGTCATCTGAATTATTATAAACATAAGGAGCTCAGTAGATGAAGAAAGATTCAAATCTCTTTGTATGTTGTGAAGGAATATGAATATCATACTGTGCAGGAATTTTAACATTATGGAGGTGCCCGCGAAATCTCAATTTCTCATAAAGATAAGATGGAGTTTTCGTTAAAATGATTTTGTGACAGAACGTAGCGAAATGTAAATAACGACGAGACTTCATTCTCAACCAGCCTAATTTCGCAATGTTCTCAGATACGTGATCATATTTTCGTGAGTTCAGTATATATCTACAACTATTGTTTTGAACTTTCTGAATCCTGATGCAAGCGTCAAAATTATTAATATGGTTACCGTATACCACGTCACAATAGTTGAACTGAGATAATATTAATTGATCACAAGCATTTTCTTCAAACTATTTTGCAAATCATATCCTCGATCCATGTACACACCAAGATTTTTTGCAATCTTTGTGGGCGCTACAGTCACGTTACCCACTTCAATGATCAATATCTTTTCAGCTTCAGACGACGGAGTTTTGTTGCCAAATATCATGACCAATGATTTCTTGAGATGTATATGCAAATTATAACCATTTTTTTCATGTTCTGGTTCCACGAAAAAGGATTTGTTGGATGAACGAGTCTTTGGAAAGAGATGTTCTGCAGGTCTCCAAAGTGACCACGAAGGGGTGCGAAGCCTCAACTCGACGGGTTGCTCTCGCGGGGACTGCCAAGGGAGGAATAATTGTTGATATTTCAGAAGAGCATCGTCCATGAAAATATCTATGAAATAGAGCCAGATTGCCAACTTTTCTACGGTGTTCCAGAGAAGTGAGTGAGTTTGTGAGCGAGGCATCACCCACGAGACGAATTGCTCTTTGTTAAACAGAATCCAACAGTTCCAGGGTATGTTTGGGTGCTGAACGTGATATGATATTTTCCAAATCACTATTCATCTGATGGCTCACATTATCCACATCCTCCAGAGAAAAATCGTAGTAAATCGAAAGCTTTAGAGAAATCAAGCATTACAAGTGCAGTCAGTTTTATCATTATAAGTTTCAATAATATCATCACATATTGAGGTTAGGGCAGATGCCGTGCTATACACAGCTCTGAAGCCTGATTGACTATATGTGTTGGCGGAAGGAGTATCGTCTGATAGCGTAGCCATCACCATGTTCAGAGCCAAAAACTCTTCTACAAAATACCATCATATGGCTTACCACCCGAGCTATGCCAGCTTTCATTAAGTTTTCTATCAGGCGGATCGATTCATGTGGTGGTGAACGGAGTATCGTGTGATACCATAGCTATCACTTCCGGCGTTCCACAAGGATCAATCTTGGCACCCACATTGTGCCTACTCTCCATACTGCCTTCTCTTCTAGAATTCCCATTACTTCTCAGGAAGCTGAGAGCTCACGATGAAGGCAGTAAGCCAACGCTATCAATGAAGATCTTGCTGAAATTACACCCTGGGGAACCAAGAACCTCGTGAAGGGAGAAACTCCAAAATGAGCTTCTCACTGGGAATAAATATCTCCGTATTTCAAGCGGGAATGTACGCAATCTTGCAATGTGAAAGAACAAACAGTATCAAAATATGCACCGATAGCCAGGCGTCTCTGAAAGCTCTCACGAACCCGAAAGTGACATCCATGCTGGTACGGGAATGTAGAGAAGAACTCAATGTTCTGTCAGAACATAACAAAATCACACTGTTATGGGTTCCAGGACATTGCGGCATCGTAGGAAA
Organism: Phaedon cochleariae; assembly: GCA_918026855.4. Classification (NCBI taxonomy): domain Eukaryota; kingdom Metazoa; phylum Arthropoda; class Insecta; order Coleoptera; family Chrysomelidae; genus Phaedon; species Phaedon cochleariae. The sequence continues at coordinate 491,591 of OU896722.1, forward strand.
CGAAAAAGCTGAAGAACTGGCAAGAACCAGCTCATCAATTCCATACATTGGCCCAGAACTCGTTATCGGGGATACAAAAACAGCTACCCGAGGGTACATACAGGACTGGATCAAGCGATGGACTAAAACCCCTCACATGCGCCACGGGAAATTATTCATTAAAGAACCGTCAAATGATGGGTCTGAAGAACTACTCGAGATGAGTAGGAACCAAGTCAGAACAATAACGGAACTTCTCACTGGTCACAGTCCAACGAGAGGACACCTGAATAAATAGGACTGTACAATGGAGAACTTCTCTGCAGACAATGCGGTAAAGGGACAGAAATGGCCAATGTAAGGAAAACCTTTCGAGAATGATAAGGCTTCAATCGACTTTTATCAACTTGACAATGACAATAACATAAATAGTAATACAGAGTATTCTAGCGGAGAATATTACATCATTCTTCCCCTCTAGGAGTTCTAGGACCTGACAAATTCCTTCAAATACCTCGGCGGTTTCTTGTTACGAATTGGACGATTTGATGGCCCGGAGTCTGTAGGTGCAACATGTTGCCCTTCTCCTGTAGATACTGGATCATTTTCATTTTCTGATGGCATAGAGTCTATAGTTTCTACATGATATCCTTCTTGTGTAGACATGGGATTATTTTCATTCCCAAACGACTCTGATCTATATTCTGAACTTCTTTCACCAGTTCATTGGTTCCTATGTTCTCCTTATCTGTCTCTCTATTATGTACAATCGATAGTGAATCATTATTCATCTGTGTAGAACTTCCTTCATCAACAGTTCTCGAATAAATAGGTAAAGTAACATCTCCTCGAGGTGCATATGCATAATCGGGATTCGCTTCAATTAATTCAACTTCTTCCACTAATGGTTCATATTTGTTAGCTCTCACATGTTTCTTGAGTAGAACAGGGCCAGGAATGGTTAGCCACAATGAAATTGAAGTACCATTGGGAGATCTACGGGGATGACTGAACATTCGTTCATGTGGGGTACAGTTAGTAGCAGTGCATAGCAATGATCTTATAGAATACAAAGCATCCTGTAAAACTGATTCCCATCACTGATGAATTTTCAAATTCTGAGCTCTCAATGCTAGCTCAATAGTTTTCCAAATGACTCCATTAAACCTCTCACACTGTCGATTACCCTGCGGATTATAGGCAGTAGTACCATCGTCCACCAATATTCTAATATTGGTGGACGATGGTAGTACGACTAGTTGCTACACCATGTGATTCCAAGAAACTTTTCAGCTCTTTCGATATCAATGAGGCCCCTCGATCAGAGTGTACGTATATATATTGGATCTTTCTTTTATTTTATTCAGACCAGGGAAGAGTCCCTCTTATCCTGATATCTATTATGGAACAAAATAAAAACGGTATTGAAGTTTGATGCGAACAGCCCTTCTGTCCCAAATAAGTTTCAGAAATACATTCTGAGAATTGAAAGAGATCGAACGGAATAAATAAATATCATAAACTTGAGAATAGTAAATTTGGTCATAATGTCGATATTTTCCCTAGTTTATGGACAATCTCGGTCTTTTGAACTTTGATTGATCACCTGGGTCATAATCAACTACATTTCGAAGAAGCTGATTCTCATGAACCTCAGCTTTTTCGAAAGTCTTGATGTTTCGTTCTTTAATGACTGACACGATTGATGGGAGTTTCAGATCCCTGGCGATCTGGTTATTCCGAACATACCAAGGAGATCCTGTCACCATTCTCGCGATTTTGTTTTGTAATGTTTGTAATCTGTTGATATGAGATTTAGCTGTGTGGCCCCAGACTACTGAGGCATACAGTAAAATTGGCCTGATAGTCATGATATAAATATTCAATTTTTGTCTCAAACCCAATTTACTTCGTCTGTTTAGAAATGGATACAGGGCTCCAATGGCTCGTTTAGCTTTAGAAAAGTGTACGTATGATGGCATTCCAAATATCGCAAATATTTCTCGTAAACATTTTATCACTGTTACTGAGGTCATGTCAGGACATGGAAATGCAAACGGAAACCTCGAATATACATCAATAACAGTCAGAATATATTTATTATTCGATGAGGTTGGTAAGGGTCTTTTGAAATCGAGATTGAGTCTTTCTAAACTTGATGTTGCTTTTATGAGGACACCTTGATTCTTGTGGAATCTTGGTATTTAATCGACATTTATCAACTTGACAATGACAATAACATAAATAGTAATACAGAGTATTCTAGCGGAGAATATTACATCAGCCAAACACTTACTAATAGAATGCGAGGCATTGGATCGCAGAAGACAAGAAATATTCGGGCAGCCTAGGCTGACTCCCGAAAAATACAACAGTCAACCAGTGAAGAACCTGTACAGACTGGTGCAGGTAATGAAAGATACGGAATGGGTGCTGTAAAATGAACTGGAATGCATAAAAAGTCCAGGAGGCTGAGGTGTAGCCGATGACAGGACCAGCATCCAAGGAAAAATAACAACCTAGTTGAATTCAACGAAACCAAAACTCAAGCATGTATTTTCTCTAAAAAGGCGGAACTCAGTATGCCTAATATAACAGTGTCTGGTACGACCATTCTTACAATGTCGACTGGGAAGGTCTTCGTATGTTTTTTTCAGCATGTCCATCAAAGAGTTTGTATCTCCTCAGCAGATCCAACACGATGTGCTGAGATAATTTCTGAAAGCATCATGTTGGGAATGCAAGCCTATACATACCGAACACTGTAAGGAGAACATCTTCCGATGAGGCCTGGTTCAATAGAAACTGCTCTAGAGCTGTCGCTTCCAAACAGGCAGTATTCCATCGATGGCAGGAAAATCCAGGCCCTGAGACTAGAGCAGAATATGTCGAGGCTAGAGTAGAGACATATGCAATGAGACAATTCGATCATCAAAGGATGCTCATGATTCCATAATAAGATCAAAACTTGTTGAATGTCCTAACGGGTCCCGTTTATTTTGGTCCTTCGCCAAAGCTGTAGGAAGAAACTTCACTTCCAGCTCGTTTCCTCCTCTAACCAAGGAAGATGGAACACTAGCCACAACTGCCCAGGAGAAAGCCAACATTTTTGCGCATTTATTTGCTGGAAATTTCACTCTGAATTCATCGAGAAAAACCCTTCAAACATAACGCCAATTATTGACAGTCATATGCCCGAGATCACCTTTCGCTAACGTACTATGAGAAAGATTTTATTGGGTCTCAACACCAACAAAGCTTGTGGCTCCGACGGAATCCCACCGATTGTTCTCAAGAAATATGCTCCCGAACTAACACCTGTTCTCTGCAAGTTGTTCAACTACTCTTACAAATTGGGGATATTCCCGTCCCACTGGAAAATTGCAAGAGTACAACCAGTTCATAAAAAAGGCAAAGAGACCCTACCTAGCGACTACAGACCGATCGCACTGCTATCTATTATTTCAAAGATCATGGAGAAAGCTATCAACATCGAGCTCATGAAATACCTGGAACATAGACCATAGGCAATATGGCTTCCGTCATCAGAGATCAACTGGTGACCTGCTCGCCTACGTCTCAATCTATTGAAAAATATGGTGAAATCTTACCCGTGGCACTTGATATCTCCAAAGCATTCGATGGAGTCTGGCACCACGGACTCCTCGCCAAGCTTCCATATTATGGCTTGCCTCCTCAGCTATGTTCTCTGCTAGCTAGTTTTCTCTCAAGCAGGTATCTCCATGTAGTGGTCGACGGAGTTTCCTCTGACTCTGTTTTCATAAATGCTGGTGTTCCGCAAGATTCAATTCTAGCACCAACACTATTCTTACTCCATATCAACGATTTGTTGGAAGCAACTGCATGTCCAGTACACAGCTCCGCAGATGATAGTATCCTCCATACCGCCTTCTCTTCCAGGGCTCCAATATCAGCCAGGCAAATCAGATACGAACGAGGAAGAAATGTTGACAACATAAATATAGGCATAAATATAGGCATCAATTCTCGAATGGGGATTCAATAACTTCAGTGCAAAAAAAACACAAGCATGCCTTTTCTCTAGAAAAGTCGATCGCACTGTGCCCAACATAAGCTTGTCAGGAGTAACCATACCTTTGAAGACATCCATTTTGATGCTTGGTATTACTATCAGTAATAACCTTTTTTGGGAAAATCACGTGAGATCAATTGCTAAAAGTGCATCCCAAATACTTGGTTTTTTGTTTCGGGCCAGAAACTATTTCACTTCCAGCCAGCTGCTTATGATCTATAAGGCACAGATTCGACCTGTCCTGGAACACTGTCCTTATATTTGGAGTGCAGTACCCAAACATACCCTGAAACTGTTGGATTCTGTCCAAAAAAGGGCAATTCGTCCCGTGGGTGAAGCATCGCTCACAAACTCACTCACTTCTCTGGAACACCGTAGGAAAGTTGGCGATCTGGCTCTATTTTGAAATATCAACAATTGTTCGTCCCTTGGCAGTCTCCGCGAGATTAACCCGTCGAGTTAAAGCTTCGCACCCCTTCCTGGTCACTTTGGAGACCTGCAGAACATCTCTTTCCAAAGACTCTTTCATCCAACGAACAGCGAGGCTCTGGAACACATTGCCAAGTGAGATGTTCCCCGAGACATATTACCTCCAGAAATTAAAGAAGAACACCAATTCCTACCTTATTTCCGTTGGTTCTCACGATGTTCTCTGAATATTACAGGATATCCCATTTCGTGGAAACCAGCATTAAAAAAAACAATATCTATGCTTGGTATTACCATCAGCAATACTCTTTCATGAAAAAATCATGTCAGATCTATCGCAGTAGCTGCTTCACAAAAACTTGGATATCCCTTTCGTGCGAAAAGCTACTTCACACCTCAACAACTTCTTATGATCTAAAAAACACATCTCGAATACTGTTCCCACAAATTCGGTTCAGCATTCAAAGATACGTTGATACCCTTAGATTTCCTCTAGAGACGAGCCAAACACCTATTTAAGGTTTATTCGAGGGGTGGATCACTTGAGGAAAATTTGTACACGTATTTAAAATACTCTCGATTTAGGAGTATTTATCGTATTTAAATCTATTTAAGATAGTATTTAGTGTATTTATGTAAATATTATTGTATTTAAGATATTTGAAGGTAATTAACAGTATTTAAATATATTTATGCCTATTTGAAAGTATTTGACCGTATTTAAAATTATTTGAGCGTATTTAAATGTATTTATTGAAAAAATGTTGTCTCAGTATACCAAATAAATTGTATTACCTTGGTGGACTCTTCATCAACGTCGAGACAGAACCGCTGAAGCTACGATTGTGAAAATTGGAAATAGGTTATCTTTTGTTATATAGGCAGATTTCCACTATGAAGGGGTAAAATGAGTTTTTTTCAGTTAAAATATTTTGAAATATTTTTTATGAAAATAAATACACACCGAACTTAAAAATCCACCCTTGAAAGTAGTCTAAAAACATAAAATGGACGTTTGAAGTTTGTGGTTGAAAATTAGGTAGATGCACTCATTACATTCGCACGAGTATTCGTCCTCTATCTATACCACAGAATATTACCTCGGAACGAATCATTCTGTTTAATGAATTAATGAATTAGTTGAATTTGAAAGAATTTCCGAAAGCAAATATAATTCGACGGATTCGAGCGTTCTTTCCAAAATTGGTAGGGTGTTCCATTTGGAAAAACTATCGTGGACGTCATGTTTCAAACGTGGATCACCCTGTATATTTATTTCTTCCTTATAAATGTAACAAATTGAAGTTGAAACTCTCACGAGATTTCTCAGAAATGTTTAGTTTCGAGAATAGTTTGACTAAAATTGAATGTATCCTTTCACTTTACAAGATGACTTAATTTAACGGACACCCTATGTGTGATATATTTTTCGAATTCACCTTTTCATTGTGATTCTAAAAATTTTATAATATTTGGAAAATTTGTCATTACTCAAACGTGGATCACCCTGTAAATTTAATTTTGATGTGCAAATGTGGCTAATTGATTGTCTCAGGAGATTCCTCGGAAATGGATAGTTTGAAAGCACTGTACAAATGATCACAAACGGGAAGATCAGATAATATCTTTATGACGGACATGGTATGCTATGATATAGGAATATAAATTGAATATTGACTTACTTGAATTATGAACAAAACCACTCAAAACAAGTGACAGTAATAACACAAGAAATTTTCGTCCTGCAATAGAAGTCAGTAACGGTCAGTAACATGTAAAATATTGTTTAAATATTTCACACCTGATTTCGCAGATTCTGGACCGTGTCTGAGCCGTGCTTTGAATTATACTGTAACGCGCATGCTTCATAACTATTTAAAACTATCTAAATATATTTAAATCTACCTTATTGTATTTAATTGTATCTGGGGTATTTAAGACTATCTGAATATATTTAAATCTATCTAATTGTATTTAATTATATTTAAGTGTATATAAGGTAATTGAAAATATTTAAATATATCTTGAATGTATTTAATGTATTTAAAGGGTATTTATAAATACTTTCTACAAAAATGTACACGTATTTGGAGGAATTTAAATATATTTAATTATATCTAGGGGTATCTAAAACTATCTAAATATATTTAAATCTATCTTATTGTATTTAATTATATTTAAGTGTATCTAATGTAATTAAAAATATTTAAATGTATCTTGAATGTATTTAAGGTATTCAAAGGGTATTTATAAATACTTTTTACAAAAATGTACACGTATTTATGGAAGTGATCCACCCCTCGGGTTTATTAGGTTAGGTTAGGTCAGGTTCCATGTGACAGAGGTGAAATTTGTCTAAAATCGATAGGTTCTAAATCATTAGAGTCAAATGTGTAACAGTTAGCCAATTTTGGATCCTGTCCTGTACTCGGCGGCCGAATTCTCGGTGCATTCTTCTTACCGTCAAGCGTACGTCAGATTCTGGAAACTTTTCTTAATCTTATCGGACCCGGATTTTCTTGCCCGATAACAAAGAAGGTATATACGAATTCCTCCGGTTACCGATGACGTCCTCGAAACAAATTTCGAACTTTTTCCGGATCCTCTCGTTCGTCTGATGTAGGCCCACGTGATATAAAAATACCTAGGCGAATGGAAAAGTTTTCTGAACTTGTTAAAACTGCGCTTGACAACTATAGGTATACGAAAGTATGAGTTTTGTAAATGGCATTTTATTTTATGAATATACAGGGTGATTTACGTGTGCTGCTCATATTTTAAAGGACCCCGCACGAAAACACGGGAAATTGGCTCTCGGTCGAATTGGCTGAAATTTTACTATGTTGTTGTGGGATGGCTCATTACAAGAATATGTGAGTTTAAAAAGTTTTGTATGTTTAGTTTCTGAGATACAAGCCGACAAAGTTCATAAAAACGTCGTATCGGGGTAGGATTGACATTTAGTATAAATAAGACAAAATAAGCTGAAAAATGTATTGATCGGAACTCAAATGCATGTCTAGTTATGATATCATAAATTATAGTAAATTATAGTATACGAGGCACGGTCAAAAAATTCATTTTTCGGGAAAAAAATTCGAGCACTATTCCAAAACCAACAAGTTATATTTTGGTGGGACATTATAGTTTCAGTCTATTGTAGGCTTCGATTCTTGATAACTATCTCTGTTCGAAATATGAATTTTTAGAATTCTGTGTTACACCCCTTTTTGAAAACAATTGACAGCTTGTTTTTGATCACAAAGAAAGGGATTGATTGATACTGTTGATTGAATGAAAGCTGAGGTGACTCACTAGCGAATTCATTTGTTCAATATTGCCTTTCATTTAGATACAGGGTGTGTTAGATTTTGTTGAAGATTATTTAACATGTTTCAATTGAATATCTCGAAAACAGTTCCGTTAATTTGGATCTCATTTTACTGACCCTATTTTGAATATGTTGACTATCATATGTAGAAAGTTTTTCAATTTTTTATGTTTCGTTCCTGAGATATCAATTTTTGAGTTTACAGTATTACAGGTATTATAGGGTTATCACCTCGGATATTATTATCGATTCAACAGAACTTTACGGAATCATTCGAACATTCAATTACATTATGAAACTATTGGGAATCAATAATTTGTTACTATAAACAACACGAACCACATTGAATAACAATATAAAACTTAACAGTATGGATTCCGTAAAGTTCTGTTGAATCGATAGTAATATCAGAGGTAAAAAAACCCTATAATACCTGTAATACTGTAAACTCAAAAATGCAAATCTCCGAAACAAAACATAAAAAATTGAAAAACTCTTTGCATATGATAGTCAACATATTCAAAATAGTGTGATTAAAATGATATCCCAATTAACGGAACTGTTTTCGAGATATTCAATTGAAACATTTTAATTAATCTTCAACAAAATCTAGCACACCCTGTATCTAAAAGAGAAGCAATATTGAATTCACTAGTGAGTTACCTCAGCTTTCAATAAATCACCAGTATCAATCAATCCCTTTTTTTTGTGATCAAAAACAAGCTGTCAATTGTTTTACAAAGCGGGTATAACACGAAATTCAAAGAATTCATATTTCGAACAGGGATAGTTATCAAGATTGAAAATAGGTTTTCGAAGTCTTCAATAGACTGAAACTATAATGTCTCACCAAAGTATAACTTGTTGGTTTTGGAAAAGAGCTCGAATTTTTTTTCCGAAAAATTAATTTTTTGACCGTGCCTCGTATACACCCTGATTTACAATAATTTATGTGATCATAACTAGACATGTATTCGAGTTTCGATCAATACATTTTCTAGCTTATTTTGTCTTATTTATACTAAAACAACAGTTTTTTTCTTTGTCAATACTACCCCGATACGACGTTAATACGAACTTTGTCCACTTATATCTCAGAAACCAAACATACAAAACTTTTGAAACTCATATATTTGAGCCATCCCACAACAACATTGTATAATTTCAGCCAATTCGACCGAGAGCCAATTTCCCGTGTTTTCGTGCGGGGTCCTTTCTCTAGCTATTTACAGAGTGTGCCAAAGCTCGACACCAACTTCTTTATTTTATAAAGTGTCATTCATAAAGTTGGCATCATATGGGTGGTACTTTTAATAATAAATGTGAAAACTTCACGAACGATGAGATTTCCACAAAATCCTTAGTCAAAAATCATTCCACGACTAGCCAATACCAGTCAGATGAGCTCGACAAGCGCAGTCAGCACATCCTTTCGTTGTCAACCTCGAAAAATGTCGAACAGCACTATATCAATACTCGTTTCTCTGCGGAATTATTACCAAGAAGTCATAATTTCCCAGAGTTCAAAACAAATTACAACACCAACCTCCTCTCCCTATTCTCCCTAGGTATAAGCATGATGTTCTTCGAACATTATAGGGATATCCTTTCGTGCCCAGCAAGCGATGAACAAAAATGGACCATTGATGGGACTCGGGAAATCAGGAATCAGCCTGGACTTCCTGCTAAGTGTTACACGAAAGTTGATGCTATAATTCTGAACATTTTGGAAAATACAAATGTTCTTGTAAACTACTACGGCGGTAGTTATTTTCAGAGAAATCGAAATATCTAGAAATCTGTGGAAGATAAATTGACAAAAATTCGATTGTCGAAACTTAGAATCAGAAGACCAATCGAACCGTTTAAAGAAAGTATAGGTTTCTTTTCGAAATAAAAAAATGTGTGTCAATTTTTGGCACACCCTGTATATCTGGTTTTCAATCCAACTGCAAGTTAAACAACTCCTAATGTGTGACCTACGTGAATCACTGTACAGAGTGGCCCATTTGAAAGCAAGCTATCCTCATAACTTTTTTGTTTATGGAGCGATTTTCACGATTTCATTTTTTATATTTAGGGGAGGCGGAAGGTGTAGTTTGGAGCTAAGCGTTGTCCATTTTTTTCGATAACCAAGGCCTACTGGATCACATTCAGAGACTGAATAATCCATAATCCATATTAGCGATTTTTAAGAAGATATTCGCGTACGCCATTGGAATTGGCAAACCTCTGAAATAGATCTGTACCAAGTTTCATGAAAAAATATCCAACATTATCAAATCTACAGCGTGTCTCATTCCAAACGCCCCCCCCTCGCGTCCCCCTCAATATCTTAACTACACTCAGTTCCAAACATTAAGAAGCATTTATATATTCAATTTTTGTCTCAAACCCAATTTACTTCGTCTGTTTAGAAATGGGTACAGGGCTCCAATGGCTTGTTCAGCTTTTGAAATTTGCTGTTCAATGTGCTGGGCCCAGGTGAGCTTTTTTTAACTAGTATTTAACTTGTGAAGACCACTCTAACTCATGATATAGTGGACTTGTTGGGAATGATGGTAGCAGACATCCAAGAATCCAGGCACACTGAGTTCCGCCTTTCTAAAGAAAATACATGCTTGAGTTTTAGTGGCGCTGAATCGAGCGTTAGGTTCAACCACGTTTTACTTTCAAATAATTGTTTTTCCAATAAATGTAACAAAAAACACCCCTACATACAGCAAAATGAGTGTTCAATGTGGCGAATGCGCATACATTCAGTCATTTAAAAATATGGTGTAGGTTACATGGCGAAGGTCCTTAACGTTACCAAATGTTCAAAATATGGCGAAGGCATCATTTTTTCATCCATTGGGGCGCAGGAAAGGGAATCCCAATTAAATGCGTAGAACATATTATACAGGGTAGTGCTTCCGGTAAACCATGGATCATACTCTATACACAGGGTGTTTCCGAAATTGGAACAATAAATAAAATGACACGATAAATCACAAAAAAAATTGTTTCGAAACATTTTCAAGAAATGTGCGCTCCCACCATACTACATCTTCTAACTATTATTGAACATTTGTCAACATTGCAAGAAGCATTGATACTTCCGTTGCTCGTGATTTCACCGAAAGCAAACACTTGGGCTGGCTATTTACCTCTGATCGATGATTTACAAAAGTTTCAGGCAAACTTTGAAGTTCAATATCGTCCAAAATATTTTTTACACAAATGTATTCTTTCATATCGTTTTATATTTTCGTCTTCTATCCCCTATTTCATTTATCACCTTTATTTCGGAAACACTCTGTATAGCTAGTGATAATCAGAAAACCACAACTTGACCACAGTAAAAACCGCACGGTTTTCAAGATATTGGGACTTTAGCATTTCATGTTGATTCTTGTTCTCGATGAATATAACTAAATAGTAGTTGTAATAATCGCAGAAAGCAGATTTTCTATAGCAGTCGTTTACGCTTTGTATACTAAAATAATCTTTGAACGAAGTTCCATGATATAATTTCTGAAGGATCCTAATCGGAGTATAAAAAAATACCTCATTTTGATCGAGTCTGAAAAGAGGTGATTCATTTCATTCTTCCAGTCATGGTGGATTTATAAACTCAACTCAACTAAGAATAAACTATCAAATTATATGAATCAGAAAAGCTGATTTGTTTTGAATAATTCGAATAGACCAACAAAGATATTCTCAATCCAATCGTCAAAAACATCTGGCAATCGAAAATCTCCTTCGATAATCACCACGTAAACAAAATCCCCAAAGACAAACCCTAGTCAGAGGACTCACCTATAGGAGCTGCAATGCCCAAAACTGTCAAAAATTAACATTCAAATTAAAAATTTAGGAATCTGATTTGTTGAATAATTCGAATAGACCAATCAGCTTCCAGATATTCTCAATGAAATCGTTATTACTCAGTTTACTAAAGTTTGTGTAAATTCGCCATGAAAGGATTTGTTGATCCAAAACCACCCCCGCACGTCAAAAACATCTGGCAATCGAACATCTCCCCGATAATCACCCAGTAAACAAAATCCCCAAAGGCAAACCCTAGCTTGAGGACTCACCTAGGGGGCTACCAACCCAAAATCCGTCAATCTACCAGTACATTCCTCAAGAGATCCATCCAAGTGAAACTATGACTATCCCCACAACAGAACTCCAAAATCAAAACGTATACGCCTAGCAAAATGGCGATTCGCGATACGGCCACGGGACGCACTGAAAACACTGTCAAGCGCAAGAAAATCACTGAAAATCCGGGCTCAGAGAGATCTTCTCCGGTTCATCCCAGTAACCAGCCCAACTTTCGCTAATGTTTGTCATTGCCCCGCAAGCAAACACAACCACCAACAACATACAAATATGTCCGCGGAATCTAGGACTCGGACGTTCCGACAGTCTCCGCAGGTTCGCAGATATCTTTTGTTTCAGTTCCCATGGATACCGATACGCACTCGACAGACACAGCCACCTTGGTTTCCTATCAAACAACGCGCTGTCCGCTGGTCGCAATGATGATTATTGTGCCTGATAATTATTTGTTGTTCGCGAATGCACAGTTTTGCCCCGGAGTGGTGTTTTAGGGTGGCCCGATTATATGGGACGTACGTATACACAACCCCTACAGTGGTTTTATCGACGTGCGATGTACGCTGACGCGGGGGTGGGGAGTTCGACGACTTTGTAGGGGCGGCTGGATGTGCCCCTATATCGACGGTGTTGCCGAAACAACTTTTTTTCCCGTAGAAGTGTAGTTGTCAAAAACAAAACGAGTTTTTTACGCCGGCGAGAGTAGAAGTTAGTTTATCTGGTAACAAAACAGGGGCAGAAGTCTCGTATTATTCCCTAGGGAGATAATGTGATATTTCCTCCCTAGGTAGTTTATACCAACTTTATATTTTCTGCCGAGCTCTGCGCTTTCTTTTCGGAACACCCTTCTCTGAAGCGAGTATAAGCTGCATCATACAGATTTCTAGATCTCACTGGTAGCAAGTTAAGAATCACTGCAGAAGCAGTATCAATAGTTTCTTGGGGTTTTCCCCCGATTTTTTTTCCATAATCGTTGACCATTTTCGAATCTGTTTTCATGAATTTCAGTTTGATATTTGCTATCACCATGGGTTGTCATCAAGATGCATTTTGTCGAGATACGAATTCCACAAACTAAACTACTACTAATTATGACGAAACACCTTGACCAAATTTTTATTCTTTCTTGATTTTTGTGTTTTCGCCAGCGTAAAAAATGGTATACAGTCTGTCCAAGATAAGGTTGAACAGCATGGGGATCTCGAAAACGGTAAGAGATAAGAAATCGGTTAAATGGGGAAAAAGTTGAGCATTCGGAGGCTCATATCAAGAGCCTTCGAAAATTTTGAAAATTATTTTTAGTTTTTGAGTTATATCGAAAAAAGTGAATTTTTGGAATTTCTATTTTATTTTTTTTCTCCGTTATTATCAGAGATACAGAAAAACTGAAAATACTTTTTCATTGCAACTTTTGATGAGGTTTAACGTGGTGATACCGATTTTTTTATGCGACGTTTCGTATTCGTGGAACCATCACCAACTTTTGTTTTTTAAATACGGTCCTGATAATTTTTTCACAGATTCTGAAAGGTTTTTTTATTCTGAATTCAACAATGTACTATACAAGGTGATTCGAATGTGTTTCGACCTATTTCTATCCATCATCAATGTTTTTTCGAACTTCTAAAAGAAAAAAAGTTATTCAATACTGAAAAGTGAATAAAAAATATTTCACTACATCATTCGATCAAAGCAGCGTTTGAAATTGTTGATGAATTCTTACACGAATTACTTTAACAACTTAACTTTGACAATACCTACAGAGACATTCATAACAAATGTTCAAAATGATAACCATTATTTTCTGAACAAAGATATCCTCTTCTCACAGTTGTTTCTAAGACATTGCTAAGCATTTCTGGGGTTATTCTATTGAATGCTTCGAAGACACTGTCCCTTAGTTCTTCTTCATCCTCAAAGTTATTTGCGTGTACAAAGTTCGATATATCCCCTAAGAAAAAATCCAGCTGTGTCAAATCAGGCGACCGCGCCGGCCAAGGGATAAAAACGCACGGACTTCTCTGGAATTATGTACTGGAGCGCCATCTTGTTGAAACCAACAGAGTTCTGAACTTCCGCAATCGGTAAATCATCCAGAGCTTCCTCAAGATGATTCTCAAGCGAATTTCTATAACGTTCGGAAGTCTGTGTTTCATGGTAAATAGAAGGAACAATAATTCGTGTACCAAATATTGCAACCCACATATTAAAGCCGAACGTTGTTGGTGTCTCGCTGTAATGTATAAATGTTCATTTTCTCGTGAACAATAATGTGTATTTTTTCTATCGAAGCTACCATGATTAGTGACCATGCTTTCATCAGTCCAGATGATTGTTCGAGAGAAATCTGCAAAATTTTAACATATCCTGGTATACCACTCACAGAATGTCTTGCGCCTTTCGTCATCGCCTGGTTTTAGCGCTTGACATATTCTGAATTTGTATGGATGGAATTTTTGTTTCCGCAAAATGAAATGGGTTGTTGATTGAAACCAGTTGATGAGGTATTAGTGTGTTGACTAATTTTCCTTCAAAATAAGTGGAACTGATGGCATTTTTCCTTTGGAGTTTCGAAAAAACATTGATGATGGCCAAAAATAGGTCGAAACACGAATGAACCACCTTTTATAATACATGGTTGAATTCAGAATACAAAAACCTTTTAGAATCTGTGAAAAAATTATCAGGACCGTATTTAAAAAACAAAAGTTGATGATGGTTCCACGAATACGAAACGTCGCATGGAAAAATCGGTATCACCACGTTGACCGTCATCAAAAGTTGCTATGAAAAAGTATTCTCAGTTTTGCTGTATCTCTAATAATAACGGAGAAAAAAAATAAAATAGAAATTCCAAAAATTCACTTTTTTCGATATAACTCAAAAACTAAAAATAATTTTCAAAATTTTCGAAGGCTCTTGATATGAGCCTCCGAATGCGCAACTTTTTCCCCATTCAACCGATTTCGTATCTCTTACCGTTTTCGAGATCCCCATGCTGTTCAACCTTATCTTGGACAGACTGTATACACCTCAGGACAGGATGCTATTTTTCCCTCGCACCTAGGAAAAAATCTTGCTTTTCTGTCCCTTGATGTATAATGTACTATTTTGTGTGACGGGAAAAAAGTTTGACATTTCATCTTTGTCGACAGGTTATGGAATGTAACTATTATTTTTTTCCAGTTTTCAGTGAAAACATTACAAATGAATGGTGTTCTCGGAATTATAAGTTTCACATGGCAGCAAAGTAAATTGTCTGCCTTGGCTTCATCCTATGATATATGAGTCACTCTACTACTTTGCTTCACAGATGAAAATTATTTCTTGATTCAATACGGAACAGCATTGACTCAACCATATGGCGATCTCGAATATGTACAACCAAATATTCGTTTGAGTTTTCTACATAACCTTCTTGACTTATTCATAAAAGATAATCTCAATTCGAATGAATATATTATCTTCATTATCACAGTGCGTATTGGTCGAAGAAAGAATTAATTAGTTTGAAACAAGAAAACTCTTTCTTCTACTACTGCTATGAAAAGTAGCGCATTTCTCATAACTAACTTAGTTTCAAAACCATGTATTGCTCATACTGTGAGGAATATTTTTTCTCACGGCACTTTGCCAACATCGCATTTTCCATCAAATATCATGCCAACAATTCTTAATAAATAATATGATGTATATACCGAGATGTGACGATTTTGATGAATACACCGTCAGAGACAGAGATAATGGAAGAAGCTGCGAAAGTTGGATTTGTTTCCGGAAATTTCAAGAAAAAAGTATGAATTGGCATAAACGAAAAATTCATGGAATCTAAAAAAATACAGAAATAAAATCTTTTTCGGAAAGTGTACTTTTTTGAAATACTCTGAGGAACTAGAAAATTCGTCTACTCTTTGGTCACAATATGCAATGTGGCATAGTGCCACATTATAAAATGAATACCAATTAGCTACATTACTCGGATTCTTTGAATAAATGAAGTTGTAGAAAAATTATAGTGAGCAACATGTGAGCAACATGTGAGAAAAGTTGAACTTTTCCCACTTGTTGCACAATATACTAGTGTTGTTATGTTCGTCTCCTTTCATATTTGAACAATTTTGTTCTGAAATCGTAAAATTTTGAGCTTGTATATAATGTCTCATCATAATAAGTGAAGGAAATCAAAATATAGCTTACTATTAGAGTATTGAGTATTAAATGAAAAAAAAAATCTAACAGTTGCTGAACAAATGGGCTTCATTATCAAAACTTCGTCCTTCTGAACATAACAAAAATGAAAACATATATAATATAAATGGAATCATATAGTAAAATCATCAAATACTATGTGAAGCTAAATCTAGGATAGGAGGTGTAATATTAGTTTTTCTAGATTTTTGTGATTTGCTTTCCTCGTCTCCTTCCCCAGAATGTCACTGTGCTTTGAATGCGAGTTTGAATGACTTGAATGTTGAACCATGATAACCTAGAGAGAAAGAGTAAAATCATCATTCAAAAAATATTTTGCGTATTTTGCAGAGTGGCTCGTTAAATGGAAATCATTATCCGTACACCTATAGAACTTGCTTCAGAAGAAACAACATTTTCATTCAACACAGCCAGGCATTGTCGAAAACAAACGAAATTTCAAGACAACCAGGTATTTTCTGGTTACAAGAAATTCTGTGTTTGACAAAAGGACATGTATAAAAGTTGTTATAGGCATGTGAAAACACCAAGGAGGGAGACATTTTTTATTGGTTCAATCATTCTTATCAGAAACCGATTAAAAAATACACAAAGAATGGGAAATTACCTACCTATACCTATTAGGGAATTCATCGAATGAATGCGACTGGTCAAATCGTCATTGCTGAACGAATATGTTGTGCAGGTTATGCGTTGACAGTGATGAGTAATTATGGTTAAAGGTATTATTGATATCAAGGTGCTTAGCATATTTCCGATAAAATAAGAACGGAAAACACCTCAGTAGGCACAACTATGTTACAAAAATATACAAAGTTCTCACCTCCGCAGATTGTCCTCAAATATAGAATGCCGCATTGCTGTGAAGATGATACCACACCCCTATTATCCATGACTCAGCACACTTGATTCTCGAACACTTCATCAATGAAAAACGAAGTTGCTTTGCATCGTCTTCAGAAGAAACAACAGCGGCAATGACGCATGGCGGCTGACGTCTGAGGAGTAGAATAGGCGTAGGCGTTCAGTTGTCCTCCACTGCTGTATACACGTCACTGCAAGTCTTTTAGACAAGCAGAGATTTCCTTGAACCAATATAAATTGAAAGTTATGGCACTTGAAGTCGCAGTTTCCTTGAATGAAGAAATAAACTATTTATGTTGAGCAAATTCATATCGAGAAATTTCAAGAAACAGAGGTCAGTTGTTCAGCGATATTCATAACAACAACTTGGCAACACAGCCACTCGCGGATATGTGTTTTCAATAATTAAATCGCCTTTTCAGTTTTGAATATCATATAAAGCAGATGAATTGATCCATTATTAAATCATCGTGAAACAAAAGTTCTGCTGAATTCACACAGAATTGACATGATAGAGATTGTATACCGGGTGTGAACGTATCCATATTCGACAAGTCATAGTTTCCAGAGTTCTGAAGGTATGATATTCAAACTTGGAAGGGGTGTTGGATTCAAGAATTGAAACATTTTTCGATTTTTCATACTCTCCCATCACTACCGGTTTCACCAGAATCTACCCCAAATTTTGATTTTCAATTGGGACACTCTTTATTTCATTCTATAATCGGTAAGGGATTATATATTCAACAATTAGATTAGAAGAGATGGAAAAATCTGAAGAGAGGTTCGCCCAAATGCGAATGACTAAAGTCCGTTTTGAACCTAATTCGCATATTTTTCTGATTATTTAAGCTGAAGTAATGACGTCATCGATAGAAAAAGCTCATTTTTCTGAACAAATTTTGTTGATTAAAAAATGCCTCTCGTTAAAAGAATTATTGACAAAGGACCCCGCACCGCATCAATGGGAAATTGGCTTTCGGTGAATTTACTCGAATTTTTGATATATTGTAGAACTCGTGGTGCTGATCGAATGTCTCCATTGCACCAACGCTCTAAAAGCAACAGTTACGATTATATAGGGTGATAAAGTTGACTTTTGAAGTATTTTAGATAGACATTGTGAAGACACCTTTCATAATTTCGAAACCAAATCAACTGTGCATTGATTGTTCGAATGACCGATACGAATCTACTATAAAGTATAATGATTCCTGCACATGCCAACAATATACAGGGTTGGTCGGAACATGGCGAATAATTCATTGATTTTCGGAAAAGTGTGGGGTGGAATCTCATTTAAATTCTGTAGTATACAAATATCATCCCCATTTCGTGATATTAGCATCTCCTAATCAGACATATTATATGCAAGAAGTTTTATTTTTGATAAAGTCACATCCATGTTAGGTACTTATTATTGGCATCCTCAATATGACTTACAACTTGAACAACCTATGATGAATGTCCACTCTGCAGATCCGTGAAATATACGGAGTGGATGAAAAATCAATGGTCTTTGCTATCTCAAGAGTAGTATGTGCAGATTCTTGTGACCCATTTTATTGACCCTGTTTCATAACGACATTATTATCAATAAAACTAATTTGAACCATACGATGCAGTATATTTTTAATAACATGTTAGATCCATAAATTCGAGATGTGGAAGTCCCCTTTGGTCTCGCCTTTCAATAGCGATTTCTCGCTTCATTTCATTTGGTTCTTCCTCAAGTCGTACCATATTTTGTATATTGACTGCTGAATGACACGTAAAACAATTCAATCGGCTACGATTAGCCATTTTTCAAATAATTATTACTTTGACTTCTATAAGAACTTGACAGATGCAATAGTTGCGAATGACAATGTTAAACAGATGAATATAGTTGCTATGTGCCTGCCATATTACATTATTTGAACCAGAGCAATCTTAACATGATCAAGATGAACATGGAGCATGAGAAGAGATCACCGTAATTGAATGAAATCAAAGATTCATTCGGCATTTGTAAGAATTTCTCATTCGTCCTCACTCAATATTCTATTATTTTATATTACCATGATTTCATGATGATATGTGTGTATGTTCCCAACTGATTTATATATTCATTTGTTAAATACTGTCTGTATGTTAATTGAGGAGGTGAAATATTCATCATTATACTGGTGAATTTTTGTTTTAGGCTCTTTGATAGTGACATCTTTGGGGCAAATCATCTGATTTGTCCTTACTACACGTATATTGAAATGATACTCATATTTTTATTTTATAGAAACGAGGTGAGAAAATCCCAAAAAATCTGGAATAATTTATATATTTATGTTTATTGAAACTAATATAGCTGCTTCTATCTTTATTGAGTACGTTATAAACTCGGCTATAAAGTCAGGAGTACTTTTCAAATATAATAACTATGCCATCGTGTTGATTTTCATACTACCTTATAAACCAACCAGATAGTATTGTTTGTTACATTAGGAATGTATTTTAGATAGTTGGGTTCATCTTTATATGTATTTTTGTATGTATGTCTGTTTGACTCAAGAGTAGCCAATTTGATGTTAGAAAAGGCTATCAGAGTCAATTTAGTATAAGCCACGATATGGAAGCAGAAAACCTACCAGGTGAAATTGGCAGGATCTCATATGAAAGATGTATATGATATCACGATGAAAATCAATTTCAATTCAAATACGAACGCTCATGGATTTTTACGAATGAGAATTCACTCAAGCTTCCGTAATTCCAAGAAATAACAATAAATTGTGGATCGCATTCAATGCCGGAAGACATTGATGATTGTTTCACTATCACCTGAAAAACCTATGATACCTGCATATTATCAAAAATATACATCGAATGGTTCAAATTTTTTTCATTGAATATGTCGTTATGAAACAGGCTCAATAAAATGGGCCAAAAGAATCTGCACATACTACTCTTGAGAAATTATTAGAAGACCATTGATTTTTCGTCCACTCCGTATATTTCAAGTATTTGCAGGGTGAACATTCATCATGGAATGAACGAGATTCCCAATAGGTTGTTCAAGTTGTAAGTCTCAATGAGGATGCCAATAATAGTTACGTAACATGGATGTGACTTTATCAAAAATAAAACATCTTGTATAATAATATGTCTGATTAGGAGACACTTTTCCGAAAATCACTGAATTATTCGCCATGTTCCGACCAACCCTGTATATTGTTGGCACGTGCAGGAATCATTATACTTTATAGTAGATTCGTATCGGTCATTCGAACAATCAATGCACAGTTGATTTGGTTTCGAAATTATGAAAGGTGTCTTCACAATTACTATCTAAAATTCTGGAAAAGTCAACTTTATCACCCTATATAATCGTAACTGTTGATTTTAGAGCGTTGGTGCAATGGAGACATTTGATCAGCACCACGAGTTCTACAATATATCAAAAATTCGAGTAAATTCACCGAAAGCCAATTTCCCATAGATGCGGTGCGGGGTCCTTTGTTTAACAAAATAGGCAAATAGCGAAGTCGCAATTGTCAATGATTGAACTAATGCCATTAGTCTAATGGTTGTTCAATGTTATTGTGCCTATTGTGGTGTCTTTGGCTGAAACAATTTTACGCACAATGAAAAAGTCGACATGTTATTTGTTTAAGGGGAAAGTCAAGAGAACTCTAGACGTGCAGTGCAGTGCAGTTATACGATGCTTGGGATTACTATCAGCAATAACCTTTCTTGGGAAAATCACGTGAGATCAATTGCTAAAAGTGCATCCCAAAAACTTGGTTTTCTGTTTCGGGCCAGAAACTATTTCACTTTCAGTCAGCTGCTTATGATCTATAAGGCACAGATCCGACCTGTCCTGGAATACTGTTCCCATATTTGGAGTGCAGCACCAAAACCAAAAAGGGCAATTCGTCTCGTGCATGGGTGAAGTTTCGCTCACAAACTCACTCACTTCTCTGGGACACCGTAGAAATGTTGGCGATCTGGCTCTATTTTATAGATATCTTCATGGACGATGCTCTTCTGAAATATCAACAATTGTTCTTCCCTTGGCAGTCCCCGCGAGATTAACCCGTCGAGATGAGGCTTCGCACCCCTTCGTGGTCACTTTGGAGACCTGCAGAACATCTCTTTCCAAAGACTCGTTCATCCAACGAACAGCGAGACTCTGGAACACATTGCCATGGGAGGTGTTTCCCGATGCATTTAACCTCCAGAAATTTAAGAAGAACACCAATTCCTACCTTATTTCCCTTGGTTCTCACGATGTTCTCTGTAGATTACAGGATATCCCTTTTCGTGGAAACCAGAACATAAAAATAAAAATATTCGCAAGATTGGAACGTAATTTACGTACAAGTAACGAGGCATTTTCATCTCGAAAGGAGAAGAAAATTGCCGAAAGGAACAAAACTAACAATAATATTGCCACTGTTTTGGAGTATTTTGCAAACCACCCAAGGAACTCGATTCGTCAAGCATGTCATGAGTTGATTTTGAAATATAGTTCGGAACGAAACATTTTGAAAGAAAATGAATATCACGATTATAAACTTCATAGCTTGGAACACTTGTCAAATCAACATCAACAACAACGGATACTGCCCAAGTGAAGGAAAACTTAGAGTTCAATAACAAACGGTTTCTCCAGCATGTGTTGTGGACGGACGAAAGCCGTTTTGTTAGCAACGGTAAGCCCAATGAAAGAAATGAACATTATTGGGCTACTGAAAATCCACATTTTGTCCATCCTATATATTGAAAACCAAGAGGACATTTTGGTATTATCAACGGACATTTGATTGGTCCATATTTTTGCGAAGGAGTTTAAAAAAGTGAGCAACTCGGTGAGCAATATTTGCAATTTCTTCAAGAACATTTCCTTGTGCTTCTCGAAAATGTGCCTCTGCAGCTTCGAGCAAACACGTGTTTCCACTGTTTCCAGCATGACGGAGCTCCGCCGTATGAATCAAGAATTGTCCAACAATATTTTAATGAAACCTATGGAGAACATTGGATAGGTATAAATGAATGAATTTTCGGCTACGCCTCATTGAAACAATCAGATCTCGATCACCAAAGTAGCATTTCGCGCTCTAGATACAAAAATAACTATTTTTCCAAGGAACTTATCATTTATCAATGAATTCGTCGTAATCTGAGATTAAATGTGAATGTCACGTTTATAGACGTCATGAAACTTTCAGTGTAATTTCATGCTCCTTCCATGAAGGAATCAGAGGAAATAAGGCAGCTGATCGCCTTGCAAAAAAAGGTGCAGCATCTGCACTTTTTGGTCCTGAGCCTGTTTGTGGGATAAGCAAATGTCACCTGAAGGGAGAACTCGGGAAATGGGAAGAAATTGAAAAGTCCTCCTACTGGAGAGCAACTCCAGGTCAACGACAAGCGAAAAGGTTCATCAACCATTCGCAGAACCGAGCCAAAGAGCTACTCAGCCTCAGCAAACCAGAGCTAATGCTTATCACAGGCTTTCTCACAGGACACGGCCCTCTGAGGTACACCTCAAAAAGATGGGTCTGGCGGAGACTGACACTTGCCGCTTTTGTAATAATGCGACCGAAACCGCGGAACACATACTTTGCTGATGTGAAGTATTAGTCCGCCAAAGGCTGAACCACCTAGAACAGGTCTTTCTCACCCCTGCTGAAGTGGAAAAGTCAACCGTCAGGAAAATCGTAGGCTTCATCAGAAGTCTAGGGTTAGAGGACCAAAACTAGATAGGGGTAATCACAATAGATCTTCTAGGTCGCAGTGATCGAGAGGTCTCTCAGCCTATACGACCCATCTACAATCTACAATCTACAATGCTCCTTCCCCTAGGGAGGACAAAATTTCCAGAAATTTGTTCAGTTGCTATGGTAACGAAACAGAATACAGACTTCCATCAATTGGTCGAAAATGTTAGGTGTGACATTTCCGGCTATAATTGCACGAGTGCATAAAAATTTTCGATAATTTTGCAAGAAAGCCTGTTATCTAAAAATTGCAATAGTTTATTTTCATATTTTGGCGAAAGAGCACGAGCACGAGTCCGAAGGTGAAGGGCTCCTTTACAAAATATGAAAATAAACGAATGCAATTTGTATAAGAAAACACGCTTGAATGCAAAATTGTCTGGTCACTTTTATGCACGAATGTGATTCATTGAAATATTTCACGAAGTAAGGAATTCCGTCTGTTGGTGTAGGATTGTTTGAAATAATTTTTATTTATTTTAATTAGACCTCGTGTTAGAATAAAGAGACATCTATTTCATTCTCTGTTCCTTACATAACTGACTGCGAGTCAATTGTCAATTCTCATGTTCGGTCTAAATCTTGATCTAAACACTACAGTTGGGTTTGGTAATTTTGAGTTCACATTCATTTATACTTTCCTGGATAAATTGTATGGAGCACTCAGCAAAACGCGACATTTTTTTCACTTTTCGAAGTCCATCTGACATTTATTTGTATTGTTTACTGGCATCTAGCCACGTGGCTTTATAAACGTGTTGTTATGGCGATGGAATCTCTTCGCAGTGCAATTTTCGCTCTGCAGTGGAATTACCGATGTATGAGGAAAATATTCTTTCGATTTTATGTTGTGGTTCCCACGAAAAGGGTTATCCTGTAATGTTCAGAGTTCATCGTGTAAATCGAGGGAAATAAGGTAGGAATTGGTGTTCTTCTCAAATTTTGGAGGTTATATGCCTCGGGGAACACCTTCCTTGGCAATGTGTTCCAGAGCCTCACTGTTCGTTGGATGAACGAATCTTTGGAAAGAGATGGTCTGCAGGTCTCCAAAGTGACCACGAAGGGGTGCGAAGCCTCAACTCGACGGGTTAATCTCGCGGGGACTGCCAAGGGAGGTACAATTGTTGATAATTCAGAAGAGCATCGTCCATGAAAATATGTATAAAGTTGAGCCAGATCGCCAACTTTTCTACGTTGTTCCAGAGAAGTGAGTGAGTTCGTGAGTGAGGCATCACCCACGAGACGAATTGCCCTTTTTTGGACAGAATCCAACAGTTTCAGGGTATGTTTGGGTGCCGCACTCCAAATATGGAAACAGTATTCCAGACCAGGTCGGATCTGTGCCTTATAGATCATAAGCAGCTAACTGAAAGTGAAATAGTTCCTGGCCCGAAATAGAAAACCAAGTTTTTGGGATGCACTTTCAGCAATAATTGATCTCACGTGATTTTCCTAAGGGAGGTTATTGCTGATAGTAATAACAAGCATCGAAATGGATGTCTACAAAGGTATGGGTACTCCTGTCGCTTATGTTTGGCACAGTGACATCGGGTTTTCTAGAGAAAAGGCATGATTGTGTTTTTTTTTGCATTGAAATCTACCAAGTTATTGGATCCCCACTCGAGAATTGTTGCCAAGTCCATATTTATGTTGTCAGCATTTCTTCCTCGTTCGTTTCTGATTTGCCTGGCCCGTATTTGAGCCCTGGAAGAGAAGTCGGTATGGAGGGTACAACAAATCGTTGATATGGAGTAGAAATAGTGTTGGTGCTAGAATTGACCCTTGCTGAACACCAGCATTTATGATAAGAGAGTCAGAAGAAACTCCGTCGACCACTACATGGAGAGACCTGTTTGAGAGAAAACTAGCTAGCAGAGAACATAGCTGTGGAGGCAAGCCATAAGATGGAAGCTTGGCGAGGAGTCCGTGGTGCCAGACTCCATCGAATGCTTTGGAGATATCAAGTGCCAAGGCTAAGATTTCACCATATTTTTCAATAGATTGCTGCCATATATGTGAGACGTAAGCGAGCAGGTCACCAGTTGATCTCTTAGGACGCAAGCCATATTGCCTATCGTTGATGATACCTGAATGTTCCAGGTATTTCATGAGCTCGATGTTGAAAGCTTTCTCCATGATCTTCATTCACTCACTCACGAGAGCTTCAATTATTTCCGGAAATTTTTCGAGAGCACGAACATCTTCGACTCGAGAGAATTTTCTAAATATTCGTGTTCGAGAAAAAGTTCCCGGATATTAATTGGAGCTGAAGTGGAATTCGGTAAGAAAATTCACACAGAAATATTATATTGCAAGTATACCTACATAATATCATATGGTAAACTGTTGATGAATGACTCTTATATTTATTGACTGACCACCTCAGCTATGCCATCTCTTATCGAGTTTTCTTTCAGGCAGATCGCTTCACGTGGTGGTGGACGATGTATCGTCCGATACCATTGGCATCAATTCCGGCGTTCCACAAGGATCAATTTTGGCACCAACATTATTCCTGCTTCATATCAATGATCTGTTGGGAGTAACAACTTGCCCCATCCACAGCTTTGCAGATGATAGTACCCTCCATACTGCGTTCTCTTCCAGAATTCCCATTTCTTCCCAGGAAACTAAGAACTCACGGCGCAGGCAGGTCAATGCTGTCAATGAAGACCTTGCAAAAATCACAGCCTGGGGAACGAACAACCTAGTTGAATTCAACGCCACCAAAACTCAAGCCTGCATTTTCTCTAGAGAGGTGGAACTCATGCAGTATGCCCGATATTGTAATGTCTGGCTCCACCATCCCCACCAAGCCCACCATATCTATGCTCGGTATTTCCACCAGCAACACTCTTTCATGGGATAATCATGTCAGATCCATCGCAAAAGCTGCTTCACAAAAACTCGGATTCTTGTTCTGAGTGAAAAGCTACTTTACACCTCAACAGTTTCTCATGATCTACAAAGCGCAGATACGGCCTGTTCTAGAATACTGTTCCCACATATGGGGTTCAGCACCAAAACATAAGCTGATGCTCTTAGATTCCATCCAGAGAAGAGCCATTCGCCTGGTGGGTGACGCCACACTCACTCACTCTTTGACATCATTGGAACACCGTAGAAAGGTCGGCGACCTTTCACTTTTCTATCGATACTTCCACGGGAAATGTTCTTCGGAAATCTCTGCTATCATCCCTTCACTAGCAATACCAATCAGACGAACAAGACAAGCCCAGTCAGCACATCCTTTCGTTGTCAACCTCGAAAGATGTCGAACAGCACTTTATCAAGACTCCTTCATCCATAGAACGGCTAGGCTCTGGAATTCATTGCCTGTGGAAGTATTCCCAACAACATATAATCTCCAAAAGTTCAAAAAAAATTCCAATACCTACCTCCTGTCCCTATCCTCCCTAGGAACGCACGATGTTCTTTGAACATTATAGGGATTCCCTTTCTGAAAACTGATAGAATGAACTCGTGATAATCTGAAGTTGAATTTAAATGTCATTCAACCTATAAACGTCAAAAAATTTCCAGTGTAATTTCATGCTCCGTCCCCCAAGGAGAAGGAAAAAAATTCCAAGAAATTTGTTTAGTTGCTATGGTAACGATACGAAATACAGGCTTTAAATTGATCGAAATTTTCGACAAAATAGCGATCACTGAACTGCAAACCAACTAACACACACTCTTTGGTAAAGCTTTGCATCAGCAGCAGAGTGCAATATAGACCTAACTGCCCCCCTTCCTCCTCCACAACCTACCCCATGCCCCCAAATTTTTCAACCCTCACGAAACATGTACCCGGCTTCCTGAATATTTATGGCATTATTAGTAGTTGCAGTTCATTCAGCAACAGCGAGAATATTTAAATGTGGCCCTATTTCGAAAATTACACGACTGTCGAGTATAAATCTAAGGAATGTCAACGGCAAGCGAGAAAACATAACTAGAATTATCGAATTACGAAGCGTACTTTCCGGAAAATGATTATCAAAATGGGGGGCAACGAGAATTGAGACCATCAACGTAATATGTTTTTGAAATACAGTGTGTTAAAAATATTCTGTGTATAATGCTACTTCAACGTCGACTTCGTATTAAGTTTGATTAATGTACAGGAACGCACGATGTTCTTTGAACATTATAGGAATTCCCTTTCGTGCGCTCTAAGCGATGAAAAAAAATTCTATGCATTACCAAATGCCGTTTTTAAACTTAAAGAATTCCGAATATTCTCGTAGATAATAATATACAAAAAACCGAAACCTTGAACCGTTCATATCATCAAGTTATTTGAAGAAATGATTTAATCGAAATATATGACACTTCTTCTTCCCTACATGTTGACGTATTCGAATGTGAAATACGACTTCCTATCATCAAGAAACCATCGTCAACTTATTTGCTCAATACCGGACCTGGATAATGTTTCATTTTTTCACACATTCAAATATCCCAAAAGCTTTGAGCTATCCCTTTTTAGAAATATAATTTACCTGTTTCCTCGATTTTTCATATAATTTACTGAAAGGAAGATATTGAGGGTGAGAAGTTTCCAAAATATTACCCTGTATACTAACGAACTTGTATATCGCTCGGCTTGCTCGCACGTGGAAATATCTCAATCATTTATCGCCTTCATTGATACATTAGTTGGTTTAGATAACTATTATCATAGTCATGTTACACCATGTATGCAGGGTGTAAATGAATAAGTGCGAAAAAATTTTGAAAGTGATTACTTTATTTAAAAAAATATATATTAACAAGTGTCCTAACTTATTTATTCACACCCTGTATACAGTGAACTCAAGTAATTTCTCAACAGCTTTTTAATGCTGATTCCATACTTATTACACTTATAGAACACAATTTGGTAATAAAATAATGTCACTGAATGCGTTGAACTCTGCAAAACTGTGGTTAGTTGCGAATTTTGATTCATCAGCGTTAATATTCTACAATTTCCAGTATGCAAATTATAATCATCAGTGTTTGAAAACTAAAAATGAAGGCTTTAACTTGCCTCGCAATTTTTATGTGCGCTCTAATTTCCGTTCAATCACTCTCTAAACGCGATAAAAAATTATTGAAATTCAAAAAAGAAGTTGACAAAATCGGCACTGATTTGGAAAACTTCACATTTGATATCGCAAAAGAGGTAGTGAGAAAAAGTGACTTTGACTCATATCCGGAATACGACTATGAAGATGATAACGAAGAAGATTATGCCACGAAAGAAGATCATCCAGCAAAAAACAGTGCCCCAAATGAAACAGAGTACACCCATAACAACAAAATAGTGAAAGAGAAGAAACATAATATTGATTCTACTACTACTTCTGTTCACCACAACACTAACAAAGCTGAAAATCAAACCAAACCATCAACAAAGGTCAATGAACCTAGGAAGACCAGAACCAAAAGGTCTTTAAGCAATGACCCAACAGAATTGTCAGAAAACTCCATGCATGAATCCACAGTGGAAGTCACAAACAACAAAGACTGCTACCAAAAAACCTTGGAAGAAAGCCTCCTTGAACGACAAGACATAGAAGACCTGAAACGAGAAGTGAATCACCTTCACGAACTAGTAATCATTTTGAAAGACCAACAGAAAATCCTAACCGAGCTAGAAAAAGAAAGAAACAGCGAAAGCACACAACGTTTCAACCCAAAAGACCTACTCAAAGTGCTCGAACATCTAAACAAAGACATAATGGACAAAGACAGAGAGACTACCTCTTACTCCACTCACAGCGAGCTAGAGAAGATCAAGTCTGATCTGAGAACGGCCATTTTGGCTTTAGACAAGACGAAGAACGTCGTGGTAGAGGACAGAAAAAAGGAGATAGCTCTGGAAATGGAACTAGATCGCCAAAAAGTCGAGCTAGATTTACTGAAAAGTAAAATAGAGAGAATGTACCGAAATAATACTGAGTTACCCAAAGCTGAAAACGAGACTTTGATAGTGGGTAGTCCACAACATTTACCAAAGGCAATGCCAGTATTGAAGCTCGAAGACAACATGAGCGAAGGTGCCCAAAAACAGCTGCAGCAGAAGACCCCCGAAGCTAGGGAGAGCATAGATGATCCTAGAAGACAAGTAGCTTCCCAGAAAAGAAGAGCAAGTGACCTGGAGGACTTAACACGTCTTCTACGCGGTATGGATAAACCCAAGAAACCCGATCTAGAATCCAAGATAGCCGAGCTTCAAGAAGAACTAGAAAAGAACTCCAAGGAAGAGAAGATGAAGCAGCAGCTTCAGATGCTCACTAAGCTTCTAGCCAAAGAGAAACAACCTATTGCGCCCAAAACACTGTCCAGTGACGAAGACGAAGTGAAGAAGCTGCAGCTGCTCGTTCAGCTGCTGAGCAAACCTCAGGGCAAAACTGAGGACGACTCAGATGTGAATGACGAGCTGCGCAAGCTTCAGAGGGCCATAGAGAATCTGAGGCCTAAGGAGCAATCGAGTGGCTTGGGAATTGAGAGTTTTCAGGATATCTTTGGGGCGCCGCAGGCGAGTACCGGTACCAAATTGACGCAGCAGCAGCTGGTAGATATGAGGAAGAAGCTGGACCAGATGATTCGGCCAAGACCGACAGCATTGAACATCGGTAAGAAATTACAAGAAAATTGCATCTTAATCTTTTGAGGCATGAATTTTTCTTTATCACTTGTTGCACTTATACATAATAGGTAAACGACAAGTGATTGTTTTAGAAATAGTATATTGTTTAGAGAGAATGGGAAATTAGCATTCTTTGCGAGTTATACCCTATACTTTTTCTACGGCTGTAACAGAAAACAGCGAAATTTTTTATTTCCTCGGCTTGTAGATATCTGATTCTCTCCTTACTATGCTCATATATTTAGACAAAGCTGATGTCATTGCTTGAAATTTGACATTTCATTGGAGATGAAATTTTGTGAACTAAAGTTGATGACATACGAACCAATTGATGGCGCTAAAAGAGGCCAATTTTCATACAAGGTGAACAATGTAAGTATAGGTCGTTTTGAAATCCATATTTTAGGAAACCAAATTATAAATCTGAGATATTTTTGATATCATAAAGAGAAAAGATTTGTTCGTTTGTTTGTATGCAATTGGCTCCGACACTACTAGACCGATTTGAAAAATGTTTTTTTCTACAAGCGTGCGGAGGGAGGGTCCGTTTTCAGAAGGTACTATCATTTATGTCAAGAAATAAAACATTCCAGTTAATTATTAAATTCACCATAAATGTCCCCCCCCTCTAGCTCACTTATTTTTGAACCGATTTAAAAATTTGAAGAATTATCTAAAATGATTTTTCAGAATGTTTTTTCCCGTTGCATCAGAAAATACAGGGTGCTCGGACCAAACGATCTACAGAGTACTACTTGATTTTTTCGAATGGAACACCCTGTATCTCATTGTATTTTTAGAACAATTCTCCCTCTCTCCTTCTCTCAATGTATCACACTTGGGGTCTAGCGGGAATGATTACAGAGATATAGGGTGTTAAAAATCGAGATTTTTCAACTTTAGGATTTTTGTATGTCGAAACTATTCATTATTGGTCAAAACGGCTTCAATGTTCCTATCTCAACTTTCGATTTACCTTCTACTGAAATTCAATTGGAACATAATATACAATGTGATTCAAGATTCAGAATTCTGATCACCCTGTATTTGTTCCAATTATTAAATGTCAGTAGATAGTGAATCGAAAGTTGAGATACGGACATGAACGCCGTTTTGACCGATGATGAATAGTTTCGTCACAGAAAAATCCTAGAGTTGAAAAATCTCGATTTTGAACACCCTATATCTCTGTAATCATTTTCGCTAGACCCCAAGTGTGATACATTGATGAAATCAGCTCTTCTGGAAGAATCTAAAAATACAATGGAAAATAGGATGTTCCATTAAAAAAAATCAAAAAGTACCCTGTATATCGTTTGTTCCGAGCACCTTGTATTTTCTGATGTAGTGGAAAAAAACTTCATCGAAAATCATTTAAGATGATATTCGAAATCTTGCAATCGGTTCAAAAATAACTGAGCTAGAGGGGGGGGGACATTTATGGCGAATCACCCTGTACATTCATTATTCCAATTTTTTTGGGATTTTCTCTCTTCGTTTCTATCATATAAAAATATGAATATTATTTCAATATACGTGTAGTGAGGACAAATCAGATGATTTGCCCCAAAATGTCACGATAAAATATGTTCCTATCTTAGATTCCTCAATATCATGAGTTATTTTCGAAGGTTTTCATCTTGACTCAAACAAGCTATTGACAACCTTCAGACATTGATCATAATATCAAAACATTTTGAATTATATCGGTTTACTAATGATATTTGAATTTCAAAGCCTACCAAGTGTCGATATATCATCGAATTCATGTCACAGCCAACTTATTCTTTTTGAATGAAAAGCAATTCAACAGCGAATTAAGAAATAAATGCCACTTTGTGATACATGGTTGGATAGAGAATTCCAAGGCGAAACAGATAGACTGAAGAAATGTACAAGGTGACATTTGAAAAAAAAGTTGGGGTCACTTCCGGTCAAACAGGTGGTTGAAAAAAATTGTCGTTAAGTTCGTAAAGTGCGCTACCATTTATTATATACCCCCTGTAAATTTCAAAATTTTATCTCTTCAAATAAATAAACTTCAGGCTGCTACATGTCTCCTGTGTCACCCGGTATAATGTGTGACATTGGAGCAGAACATATTTTTTCTCGTAAACCATTTTTAAATTCAAACAAATAAGCCTATTTTCAACAGTTTTTTTACATGTAGCAAAAGTCACGTGACCCCGACCGAGTGGTCTGTTTTCCATTTATTTCCAAGCTAACTCAACGCAGAAGTCAAATTTCGGGATGAATTATATCAAAAGTTGTTCCCCATATGATGCCAACTGCAAGGAAGACACTGTATGAAAAATGAGTGATTACAAAGAAGTTTTGTATTGTGATGATTCTATTATTCATTCTGTAGTTTATTTTATATTTTCACAAATTGCTATTAATGCGTTTTAGTAGTTGAATCAGTATTATAAATGTGTACAGAGCAATTTTATTGTGATAATTTCAATACTTATTTTTGTTCTTGTATTTTATATTTATTCATGTTTGTTGTTGTTGGCCCGTACGGTAATAATATTGCACCAAATTTTATTCAATGACCTTTTGCCTATCATGTACTATTAATAAATACTATTCAGTTTTTTACCTGATTATTTATCATATCTTCTTTATTTGGAAATGACTTTGTCAATGAGAATTACGTTCTTCAAACAATAAAGTATATTTTGATTGATTGATTGATTGACTGTTATTTTCCAGATACGAAAAACATTCCTCCACCGTACCCGCTTTGGCCGGGGAATTACCGGAACATGTGGCAGTACGACAATTTTCCGGGCCCCAACGCTCACGGGTACGACAGAGGCCAGTACGGCCCTGAACAAAATACTCCATATTCCTTCCAACAGCAGCCCGGATTCGAAGATTCCAGATACTATCCTGAGAACAACCCTTACGGCAGAGGTAGGTTTCAGTTTTAGTTTAGTGCTTATGATTATACAGGGTGTAAATTTGAAAACTTTCAATGCGAATATCTCGCGAAATAAAAAAGTTAGAAAAACGCCGCTTGGCACAAATGCTAAAGTGTTAGAAAGAACTAGAACCACCATATTTCAGTGAAGGGATGAGTCACCCTGTCAGCGCGACACACCCCAACTCTGAAATGTCAAATGGCACTACCTCTTTTGTGATACCTCAAATGAACGGTCTCAGTCAGTAGTATTCACCTGTAGGTACAAGACTTTCTTTCCACCCACTACAGGATGTTCGAAAAACATAAAGTCGAGGGTCTAAATTTGAAAACTCTCAATGCGAATATCTCGCGAAATAAAAAAGTTAGGAAAACGCCGTTTGGCACAAATGCTACAGAGTTAGGGGGAACTAGAACCACCATACTTCGGTAAAGGGATGAGTCACCCCGTCGGCGTGACACACTCCATCTTTGAAATGTCAAATGGCACTACCTCTTTTGTGATACCTCAAATGAACGGTCTCAGTCAGTAGTGTTCACCTGTACAAGACTTATTTTCCACCCACTACAGGGTGAACGAAAAACATAAAGTCGAATAAAATGAAATGCAGAATGCCGATATATATTCCAAGAGATGTGTTCCAAGATGTTAGAATGGCATTTGAGCATCGATTATACTCACAACAGAATGGAATGCATTTTGAACATCTGATCAAATAAAATATCCTTTTAACACAATTAATTTTATTTTATTCGACTTTATATTTTTCGTACACCCTGTAGTGGGTAGAAAAAGTCTTGTACTGGTGAATACTACTGACTGAAACTGTTTACTTGAGGCATCACAAAGAGGTAGTGCCTTTTGAAATTTCAAAGTTGGGGTGTGTCGCGCCGACGGGGTGACTCATCCCTTGACCGAAATATGGTGGTTCTAGTTCCCATTAACTCTCCAGCATTTTTGCCAAACGGCGTTTTCCTATTTTTTTTCTTTCGCGAGATATTCGCATTGGAAGTTTTTAAATTTTCACCCTGTACATATAAAAAAATATTGAAATATTTTCGATATTCGAAAACATGTCAAGTGTAAGTGTCATATAAACCGAGTATTTGTGAACATTTAACATTGAATTGAAATCAGAATGTTAAATATCCTAACGATC
This sequence comes from Phaedon cochleariae, assembly GCA_918026855.4. Taxonomy (NCBI): domain Eukaryota; kingdom Metazoa; phylum Arthropoda; class Insecta; order Coleoptera; family Chrysomelidae; genus Phaedon; species Phaedon cochleariae. The sequence continues at coordinate 525,049 of OU896722.1, forward strand.
TTCTGACAACAGCCATTTTTTAACAGTTTTCTTACACTGGTAGAAATTTCTTAATATTTTTAAGTCTTTGGGAAGATAATTATACAGTTTCGAACTTATGTACTTTTGTACTAGGTGAAGATATTGACTTTATATTCTAGGGTTGTGAAGTATTCGTCAGGAGCTTCAAAAGAATGTGTCACAAGACCCCCCTTTCAATTTTTTTCCCAGATGGCGCCATCTTGAAAGTTCCATCTGCCAATTTCACTTCAGTATACAGTGTGTCCCACTTACCATGCTCACCATGGGTATCTTTTTAACGGTAAAAGATACGAGGTCGGTTAAATGACACCAAATGTGGAGTTTGTCAAGGCCAACTATAATGTGAAATATTCTGATAAAATCTATTCGTTTTTGTTTTATACGCAAAAAACAGATTTTGATCGATCATTTCCATGTATCCTTCGTAACTTCTTTATTTATGAAAATATTCAAATAGGAATTTCACATTCTCATGGCAGTTTTTCAAAGTGATTTCGAAAAAATATGAAATTTATACCAACTCTTTTAGAATTTGAGATATCAGCACCAACTTTAGTTCTTCAAATGTAGGTCATAGCTCACTATGACTTAGTTACAAATAGCTTTTTTTTCTCTTACAGATGATGTGTCGCAGTAGTAGTTTTGTGTTGATAACAACGGAGTTATCGTCATTTATACAAAAACAAAAAATTATTTGGAAGCCGCCATCTTGAATTTATACATTTTAAACATTTAAAAATCATGATCTCCGACCTCAAAAACCCCCACTTAACAATTTTGAATGGAATCGGACCAAATCTTGTCCGCCATCTTGGAGCAGCCATTTTTTTAAATTTCAATAAAAATTCCATAACTCCGATTAACTTGAAATTCGGCAGGTGTTCATAATTTCGGTGACAATACATTATGGAATTTTTGTTAAAATAAAAAAAAAGGCTGCTCCAAGATGGCGGACAAGATTTGGTTCGATTCCATTCAAAATTGGTAAGTGGGGGTTTTTGAGGTCGGAGATCATGATTTTTTTGTTGGAATTTATAAGTTCAAGATGGCGGCTTCCAAATAATTTTTTGTTTTTGTATAAATGACGATAACTCCGTTGTTATCAACACAAAACTATTACTGCGCCACATCATCTGTAAGAGAAAAAAAAGCTATTTGTAACTAAGTCATAGTGAGCTATGACCTACATTTGAAAAACTAAATTTGGTGCTGATATCTCAAATTCTAGAAGAGTTGGTATAAATTTAATATTTTTTTCGAAATTACTTCGAAAAACTGCCATGAGAATGTGAAATTCCTATTTGAATATTTTCATAAATGAAGAAGTTACGGAGGAGACATGAAAATGTTCAAAATCTGTTTTTTGCGTATAAAACAAAAACGAATAGATTTTATCGAAATATTTTTTCACATTATAGTTGGCCTTGACAAACTCCACATTTGGTGTTATTTAACCGACCTCGTATCTCTCACCGTTAAAAAGATACCCATGGTGAGCATGGTAAGTGGGACACACTGTATAGTATTAATGCATTAATTTCATCATCTCAAGTTTCGAGATTTTCAGATGACCGTTTCGAAAAACAAAAGAGGGGACATTAAAGTTTTGTTTACTGCGTAATCATAATTCCATGCCACACGCACCAGTTTATATCCAACAATCAGACATGAAACTCTAGTTTCGGATTATTTTTATGATGAAATGAAAATGTCCAATATCTAACCTAACATCAGGAGGGCACTTCGAAGGCGCAAATTCATTTCTGGCATGGGAGATACCCTTCAGACATTGACCTTTCAGTTTTCTGCGCAACCAAAATGCACAAATTCAACACTGCTATGATCCGATTCTATTCAAGAGTGATATATGGAGGTTTTCGGGATCGCAGATTATGACTTTTTCGTGAAAATTAGGATACACAAGATGGCGGATCCAATATAGCAGACGAGTTTTTTTAATTATGATCTGATTCGATTCAAATTTGGTATCTAGGAAGAGTTATCGGGGTCGAAGAATATGATTCCTTCGTCAATGATGACGGATCCAATATGGAGGATTTTCTAATTATTCCGACTCCATTCGAAATAGTTATCTGGGGATTTTTGAAGTCGGAGATTATGACTATTTCGTCAATATTTGAAAATTCAAGATTGCAGAACCAATATGGCAGTCTATAGTATTGTAATTACGATCCGATTCCATTCAAAATTGATATCTGGGAGATTGAGGGATGGGAAATTATGTTTTTCTCGTCAAAGCTTGGAAATTCAAGATGATTATCAAGTCAAACACAGTGTAGTATGCCAGTATGGAGAGGAATTAATAATCACTATTATCATTGTTGATATGCTCACTAACCTAACATTTTCCACGTCTTGTTCCTATAGCTGGTACTGGCGCGGCATTTGCCATTAGGGCACCTGGTCCATACACAAATATGTCACTCTGTGGTTGTATTTATATTGAAACTACAATTCGAACATCCTTGAAAACCTAACCTGCTGTTAATGCAGGTAGAATATTCTCACCACATGGATTATTTGTCAATATTTGTTGCATTGCATACATATGGCACGGCATTGGTGGTTACTTCACATGTTTATTTGAGTTAATTGTTTCGGTTGCAGAAAAAATAGCATGTTTCATTCGGATCAAAAGTGACTTTGTTCGACTCGCAAATTTTGCTTTCGCTCGGCTTCGCTAAACGCTCCGCCTCGCAAATGCAAAATTCGCTTGTCAAACAAAGTGTCACTTTTGATCCTAATAAAACAATCTACTATTTAATGATACTTAACAGGCAGAAAAGGTGCACTTTTACTGCCTAGGCAGAAAAAGTGTGTTGCTATGCAACGTTCCAAGTAATAATTCGAATCAAATTGGTAATCAAAATTGACACTGACGTTGGGTGAACACAAAATGATAGATTATTTGGAGTTTACATGAAATTGGGCGAATCTGGAGGAAAAATTATATGTTTCACAAGACAGAAATGCAGATTCAATGCCTTGGCATTAAATCTTGGGCTTATCTGCGAAGTAAAACAAATAACTATTCATTCTATATGTTGACTTCTGGTTTTTTTTGCACGCTAGTGAAAAAACGTGCATAAAGTGACTTTTCTGCACGCGATTGCTGCTCGAACTTCGCGGTAAACTACTATTTCTGAGAATGCAAGCTAGACTTTTCAAAACTGTCCGATATTATTCCTGAGAATGAACTTCAGAAAGCAAAATCGTAATAATATACAGAGTGTTCAATGTCACAAATTCCAGATTTCTGGGAAAACCGCTACCGACAGACAGAAGACCCAGTGAAAAACCGGTTTTTTCCCGCCCCTTATCAGGTCCCGGAGGATTCTGGTAAAGGCGATAAGGGACCAGCAACGACGCACGCTCTCCCGGATTACCAAACCAAGGACGTCGAAGAATTGAAGGTGCAAATCGAGGCCTTGGAGAAGGTCATCGAAGGTCTCAGCTATTCCAACTACGGCAAGGGCCCAGAAGACCAGGAGACAGTGACGAATTTGGAAAAGCAAATCTATGATCTCAAAGGTAATGGACTTTGATACACTTATAGGAGTGTAGATAATGGGGAAGTTTCCTTAAGATGAATTTTCATAAAATAAGTTCGGAACAGTTTTATGTCAACGCTGTACAGAATGGCGAACGATTAAGTCTAAGTCGTTTTCATTAGCTAACGAATAGCTAACGAATGAAAAACGAATGAACAAAATAGAAGAAGTAAAACTGGTGAACAAAAACATACATAACCACAAATGCACTCGGAGCAGGAATGCAGAGGGTAGTTGGCTTCATTCTGACAGGTTATGGTTTTGTTATTTATGCATTGAAATACCTCGAATAGAGCTCGATCCTAAACGAAAATATCATCAATCAATGAATCACTATCGACTATATTCAATGATACTGTCCTTCCTGATTTACTGTCATATCGGTCAGAACAGAATGAAGCCGACACCCATGACTTCTTCCTCTTGTTATGCCTCTCAGTATTTTGAGTGGTGTGGACGGACTCGAAGTATTAGGAGCTGTTGCAAGATATAATCTGCAACTTTCCTAGAAAATAGATCCGTTGTAATAAGGAACAAATCCATTAGCAAAAAATGACTAACAAGTTATGAATAACATATGCTAATATAACGATAGTGAAAAATTATAGATACTATAGCAAAATATCATTATTTATCTTTATCATTTCTCAACTTCATTCAGCCAATGAGACATAATACTTGACAAAGTAGGATTGAAGAACTTATTATATCCCATTGCTGTTATAATAAAATTATTATGAATTCAAAGAACAATTTCCGGAAATTTAGACATATTGATGATGTCAGCAACGTCGTACTGGCACAGGAAATCGTATTTAAACTCTGTGTGAATGTGGATTTTCAGAAAGTACGTCAAAGGAATGGTGGAGGAGCCAGAGTTCCTCTTTTATTTATTTTTTTCTGAAGTGAAATTTGATATTACGAAAGGAAGAAAAAATACATATATATATTTTTTTCAAACTTCACAGTGGGATAAGAACCTCGATATTGAAAATTTCCCCATCATCAGGATATCATCCTATACAATTCCAAAGATGTACCTTATCAGTTTTGTATCGCCTTCTTCTTTTATTGGAGTTTAATATACAGGGTGGGGCATTAGTGCGTCGGAGCTCGATTGCTCGAGTTCTATGATAGCTAGAAACCTGATTCAAAAACGAATGTAAATGAGATAACAAGGTCCATAACTAGAAATTATTGCCATATATACAGGGCGCACCGAAAATAATCTAGAGGGTTGGGATCAATTTTTTTAATCGGAATGCCCAGTATATTTGCATATTTTTTCAAGCATCCCTGTGATCTTCATCCACTCCTATAATATCGTTGACTTTATCTCTTTCGTATCAAAGTTATGAATTTTTTGGTCGAAATAATGTCATCTGCAGATGCCTACCGAAAATATCACTGTTGTCACAATTATAAACTTTGAGTAATAATATTCTCAATATTGAGAGATGAGTGACATTTCTGAAAATGTTTCAGGCTGTCAAATGATACAGGGTGGCTGAAAATGATTTTTCAATTCGGAACTTTTCGAAGTGATTTTCCTCGAGTTTTTCAAATGGAACACCCCATATATTATTTGACCATTTGGTTTAAAATCGAAACACGAACATATTTATTATTCGATATTCGAACATCCATATCGATATCCGCAACCATTTTTGAATTTTTGAACTTTTAGGCTGGGCATTTTCATCAATACACATTCTAATTTGTTATTGAAACATCAAAAGTTCAATCAACAATTTAGTAAACCAATTTTTCATTGAAAGAATCGATGTCAGAACCAAAGCAGACATGAATAGGTCATAATTATGCTAAATATTTACAAAGTAGAGACGGAAAATATTTCATTTCTCAATTATTCTGGTTTTGCTTTTAATGTGTCATGAATTTATGCGGGATACTTGAGAAATGCAAATTTTGTCTCTTTTTACTTTGTGAATAACTAGCATATGAACTTTTTCTGTTTGCTTCGATTCTGGTATCGATTCTTTCTTTGAAAAAATTGGTTCACTAAATTAATAATTGGACTTTTGATGTTTTAATGACAGATAAGAATCTGAATCGATCAAAATCGCCGACCTATAATTTTCAAAGTTCAATAATTCAAAAATGGTTATGAATATCGATATGGATGTTCAGATAAATATGTTATATAAAAATATATGGGGTGTTCCATTTGAAAAACTCGTGAAAAATCACTTCGAAAAGTTCCGAACTGAAAAATCATTTTCAGCCACCCTGTATCATTTGAGGGCCTGAAACATTTTCAGAAATGTCACTCACCTTCTCAATAAATGATATTGAGATTATTTTTTCTCAAATATTATAATTGTGACAACAGTGATATTTTCGGTAGGCATCTGCAGATGACATTATTTCGACAAAAAATTCATAACTTTGATATGAACGAGATATAGTCAACGATATCATAGGAGTGGATGAAGGTTACAGGGATGCTTGAAAAAATATGCAAATATACAGGGCATTCCATTAAAAAAAATGATCCCGACCCTCTAGATTATTTTTGGTGCGCCCTGTATTTGCGGCAATAATTTCTAGCTATGGACCTTGTTGTCTCATTCACATTTGTTTTTGAATCAGGTTTCTAGCTATCATAGATGTCGAGCAATCGAGCTCCGACGCACTAATGCCCCACCCTGTATAGTACACGATGATATATCCATTGTATTACGCACTTCCAGATACTTTCATGTAATGAATCGGTTATAAGATCACTCACACCAGCCATTATTACAATGTTGTGTGAAAATGCGATATTTCTACTTTGTGCACGTGCACGATCTTATGATATTGATGTTGAGATATTGACGTGGATCTAATATCATTGTCTCGAGAAGGGATCACACCCCAGCAAACACGTTACATCACATGGCAGTTTCGCGAAGTCAAAAATTGCAAATGAAAATATGTTTTCAGTTTGATTACGCATATTTGTTCTGAACGTGGTTACTTTGAGACTTTGCTTTGTTAACACAAAATCTAAGATGCAGTGATAATTATTTCAAGATAATAATAAACAACCACAACGTCATTACAACAAAATGTGTTGAATTTCTAGTTGAAAAGATCGTCATAGAGTGACATCGCGACGAAGTCTATTCGAGAAAGTCATCATATCAAAAGGAATAGAATGGAGAAGTCTCAGAGAATCCTCGCATGAATGTGCCCAATGTGATTACAAATTAGACATTTATTGTCTCAAAAACTTCCACAGTGACTATACGGCTATATGTTGTATGTGGGCTATTTTTCCAAATCTCAATTTGAACAACACAATTAATGAAATGCGTACTTGATGTCGCGGACATTTCTCTGCAAATGAGAGCGGGAGGCGATGTTTTTGGTACATCGCATGCGGATTTTAGTTGCAAGATTACTTTCATATATAGTACTGTTACAGTTACTGCCCAGTGTTTGCTGGGACTTCAATCCGAATCATAATAACGCTTAGTTTGATCACTCACTTTTCCCACAGGGCGTTGAGAGGTTGAAAGTGAAAAAGTAACTTTTGTTTTTCTCTGTATAATGATCAAGCCGTTAGCTTTCTTTGGGAACTAAAAATCCACGCTCACATTCCTAATGATGAAACGTTCGATTCGATCAAATTTTCACCAGAATGGGGAAGTTTCCTTCAGATGAATTTTCATAAAATAAGTTCAGAACTCTTTTGTATTATGTTCATACTGTACAGAATGGCGATTAATAAAGTCCTAGTCGATTTTATTTTTAAAATAAAACAGTTTCTAATTTTTGAGGCGGCAAACTGTGACGTATTTTCTGAATGTAGTCTGAATATAGCAACGATAAGGGTTATGTACGAAAGATGATACGAGTGTATATAGCTGTCGAACGAAAAAAATAGAAGTAGAGGAAAACATAACCTCAGAAATTCTCTATTTTCATTATTATATTTTGTTGTTGGTTGATGTTTATTCCGAATTTTCTTACTTGTGTTTAGTATTCTGATTCTACTTTTGTGTGTTCATTGATTTTGTGTAAATCTTCCTGTAGTGATATCAGGGATATTTTCATCTGAAAATCATGAATGTTCTAACAGATTTTGTGAAGGGTTCGTCCGATAACCTCCCACAAGCTAGTCACAATCCACGATCAATCATGAAAAATAACGATGATCATTTAACGAAATAACTGGAGAGATAATAATAATAAATACTGGAGAACAAAACAAAAATCGACACAGGTGAAACTCGTAAACAAAAACATAAAACATACATAACCACAGAATTTGGGTGTGGCAGTGTCTCTCAAGTGTGAAAAGTGCCAATATTTTGTGTGGTGTGGACGGGCACGAATGGCTCAAAGTAATATGCGCTGTTGCAAGATATAATCTGGAACTTTCTTTGAAAATAGATCCGTTTTATTGAGGGATAAATTTATTTGCAAAAAGATGACTGACAGGGTATGATTGTCATTTTGTAATATGAAAAAAATTAAAAATTATAGATACCATTACAAAATATCATAATCAATCTCCATTAGTTATCATCTTCATCAAGCAAATGAGAAATTTATAAAAATTACTCATAATTCTGACGAAGTAGGATTAAGAAACCTGTTATATACCATTGATGTTATGATTATAGTCATAATTTATTCAAAGAACAATTTCTGGAAATCCAGACATATTGGAAAAGCCGGCAACGTTGTAATGACGCAGGTAATCGTATTTTATCTCTGTGTGTATATGGCTGTTCACATAGTACGTCATAGAAATGGTGGAGGAGCCAAGTTCCTTTCTTATTTATTTTTTTCTGAAGTGAAATTTGATTTTACGAAAAAAAGAAAAAATACGTATATATTAAATTACAATTTACAACATATTACAAACTTCACAGAAATATAAGAATCTCAATATTGGAAACTTCCCCATAGAAGACAGAAAAAAACTACAAGGCGATCAATATGGCTAGATTCTTTTCTGGGCAGATTTTTTTGCCGGTGAGTGTATAATAATGTAAATGAAGGGAAAATTCCTTGCTGAAGAATAAGAAAATACTCACTATGAAGATCACTTTGTCATCTCTCTGAAAATCACACCTACATAAGTATACAGGGTGAGTCATGAGGAACTGTACATGCTCCTACTACGAATAGAGGCACCTGAGGGGAATACTAAATGACCATCAGAAAGTGTCTCCGCCTCTTCTAAAATAATCTATAGGGTGATTTATGGGATATGGCCAAAACTTCTTTCAATCATAACTTTCCAACAGTTCTTTCGATTCCTTTCATTTTTTCATGGATTATTATGCTGTCACTCAGCAATCAACTGACGTATTCAGAATCGTAAAAATCCAGGACCGGTCTTGAGAAATTCTGCCAATTTGGTTCATATCAAAAATTTCACCCTGTATAAGGTTTTAGTAAACTGTGATATGGAATTTTCAAAGTTGATGAACAGGCAACCAAAATGAAGTATTTCAAATTTTCCTCACACTTCCATTGAATTTCTTAGAAAATGATTAATTTAAACTACACGCGAAACTTGGGCAACAAATGTATTAATTTGAAAATTAATACTTCGCAATGCATGAATTTCACAAATAAAAGTAAGGATAATATTATTTCCAATTCTTCAGCTCATCAATAATCAACATTCTTCTATTTCCAGGGTTGGATTCAGTAATTTTTTGGTAGAGGGTAATAATCACCAAAAATTTCACCCTGTATATGGTTTTAGAAACCTGTGACATGGAATTGTCAAAGTTGATGAACCGGCAACCAAAATGAAGTGTTATGAATTTCCTTCAGAGTTTCAACGAATTTCTTAGAGTACGGTCAATTTTCACTACAAGCGAAACTTTGGCAACAAATGTATTAATTTGAAAATGAATACTTCGCAACGCTAGAATTTCACGAATAGAAGCAAGAATAACATCATTTCCTATTCTTCAGCTCACTGAAAATCAACATTCTTCTATATCCAGGGTTGGATTCAGTAATTTTTTAGTAGACGGTAATGGTATGTGCAAATATTGAAAATCATTGACGAAAAAATATTTTGTAGTGTTTTTTTTAGAAATCCGCAATATTATAAAAATTCGAATAAAAAATTTTCCAGGCTATTTCTTTCAGCAGACGGGTCTATAACTGAAATCTGGAATATTCAGAAATACTCTATTACAAATCGATTAAAAACCTCAGAATATTCAAATTATTCAAGCTATAACATTCGTCCATCACATTACCTACTATACCATCATACAGGATGATTATTACTTTCCACGAAAAAAAAAAGAAATACAACCCTGAAAATTAAAATGGTAATGTTGATTATCATTGAGATTAGGAATTGGAATTGATGTAAATCTTGCTTTTATACGTGAAATTGAAGCATTGCGAAGTATTTATTTTGAAATTAATCAGTTTTTTTTGCTAAAGTTTCGTGTTTGGTAATAATTGATCTATTTGAAGAAATTCATTCAAACAGTATGGACAATTTGGAATGCTTTATTATGGTTGCTTGTTCACTGAAATCATATACAGGGTGAAATTTTTGGTGATTATCACCCTCTACCAAAAAATGACTGAATCCAACCCTGGAAATAGAAGTTGATTATTGATGAGCTGAAGAATTAGGAATAATTTTATACTTACTTTCATTTGTGAAATTCATGCATTGCGAAGTATTAATTTTCAAATCAATACATTTGTTGCCCAAGTTTTTAAATTTAAATTAATCATTATCTAAGAAATTCAATGAAAGTGTGAGGAAAATTTGAAATACTTCATTTTGGTTGCCTGTTCATCAGCTTTGAAAATTCCATATCACAGTTTACTAAAACCTTATACAGGGTGAAATTTTTGATATGAACCAAATTGGCAGAATTTCTCAAGACCGGTCCTGGATTTTTACGATTCTGAATACGTCAGTTGATTGCTGAGTGACAGCATAATAATCCATGAAAAAATGAAAGGAATCGAAAGAACTGTTGGAAAGTTATGATTGAAAGAAGTTTTGAGTATATCCCATAAATCACCCTATAGGTTATTTTAGAAGAGGCGGAGACACTTTCTGATGGTCATTTGGTATTTCGCTCAGGTGCCTCTATTCGTAGTAGGAGCATGTACAGTTCCTCATGACTCACCCTGTATAGTTTGTCAAGTGGAAAAAAAAATGTTTAGTGATAAGTATAGAAATACATCGATATTTAGCACTTCTGGTAAACGTCCCATATATCGAATCTGATACTTTCTTCGTCTATTATCATACCATGATAAGGAACAAGTAGGTTTGTCAACTTTCCCTGAAAAGCTCTGGCTGGTAAGGCAAAAAATATGAATTCTATGAATAATTCAATTTCTTCATTCTGTCACTACATCTGAACTGATACAAATCGTTTCCATAGTGCTAAGAGAAAGGTGAATTATGATTATCATAGTTTTAGTTTGATTGATTGATTATAATAATCCACAAGGGAGGATAACTCTTATATTAAAATTGTCATTGTATTTATATCCAGCATGGGAATAAAATGCCAAATCTGCCGAAATCGGAAACAAATCAGGTATGCGTCCCAACCCAAAAAATCAACCGTAACAATGTTGCTCATTTTTGATGACCTCTATACCTTTTCAACTTCAATTTCGGAATTGGTGAGTTATATTTCGGAAAAAGTAATCTCGATTTCAGAATTGGTTAGTTCGATTTCAGAAATGGTAAACTCAATTTCAGAATCGGTGAGATGAATTTCAGAAAAAGTCCATTCAATTTCAGAAATGGTAAGTTGTATTTCAGAATTATTATTGGTAGGTTCAATTTCAGAAGATGAAATCCTTTTATATGTTTGAAATGTTTTTAATTGCAAAAGAGAAGATTGTTTACAGTGGATGGAACGGTGTTTGAGAGCCCTATGTTGAATCAGATTGAACATAATATATGGGGTGCCTTCAAGTCAGAAGTGAAGAGCTTCTTGCAAGAGCATCGCCAAAGGGTCATAGCTGGAGATCCGAACAGATTGCTCAACCAGATAGAATTCAGACTGCGATGTCTTGAAGAATGTGCAGATCATTCAATGAAAATGATAACACCTCAAATGTGTTTGCATTCTTATAATCATGTGCAACGCCACTATCTTCCAGCGATTCAGATGGAAGGCATCTGTGGATTAAATTGTTTTTGAAAAGTTGAATATTTTAAATATGGTTTGTCAATCTCACATGCAATTGGAAACATTTCGAACAAATATAAGGATTTTTTTCATGATATTGAACCAACCAATTCTGAAATACAACTTACCATTTCTGAAATTGAATGGACTTTTTCTGAAATTCATCTCACCGACTCTGAAATTGAGTTTACCATTTCTGAAATCGAACTAACCAATTCTGAAATCGAGATTACATTTTCCGAAATATAACTCACCGATTCCGAAATTGAAGTTGAAAAGGTATAGTACATCCTTTTCAGTTCCTAGGAGCTAAAGTTCAAGCAACATACCTATTTTTGTGTCAGTAATAGAAACGTCAATTCAAGTGCTGATGTCATTCGAGAAAGTTGAGTAAAGTTATAAAACACAAATATTGAATTGAAACAAATCATAGTCTGATAATTTTCGCTAAACCAGCACCATTGACAGGCAGACATATTTTAGGTCAGTAAATAGACAATATTATACCTCTTGCCAACTCACTTTCCATTTAAAACAATGATCAGACCGTCCCATGACCATTTTCTCTATTTTTCCAGCTATCGTCAACAATTTGAACCAAGAAACACCACTACCACTGCCAACTTACACCCAACACCCTTCAAGCTTCAGTCCACCTCAACCAAATCACAATCAGCCGCCTCCAAGCTACAACCAACCCCAGTCAACCTACAACCAACCCCTGCCAAGCTACAACCAACCCCTGTCAAGTTATAAGCAGCAACCTGCTAGCTTCAGTCAGTACCCTCCAAGCTCCAACCAACCTCAGCCCATTTCAAGCTTCAATCAACCCCCTTCAAGCTACAACCAGCGCCCTGCAAGCTTCAACCAGCCCCCATCGAGCTACAACCAACCCTCTGGCAACCACGAAGCAACCATCGACCAACCCCAAAAACCCTACGAGAACCACCGAGTGACCAAAAGGTCCAGTGGACCTCTGCCCATGTCAAGCTTCAACCAACTCCCTTCAAGCTACAACCAGCGCCCTTCGAGCTTCAACCAGCCCCCTGGCAACCACGAAGCAACCATGGACCAACCCCAAGAACTCTACGAGAATCACCGTGTAACCAAAAGTTCCACTGGTCCTGACAATTCATCTGCAAATGCTAAACTTTTGGACGATGTTTACAATGAATTGAAGAGCTATCTTCAGGAAGATGATCAAGCTAGCCAGAGAAGCAACTATGAAGACCCTGAGGCAAGGAAGATTTCGAATCTCAAAGCACAGTTAGGTGAGCCAAAATTTCTGGTAAACTAACGACTGTGATTTTAAATTATCTTCCAGATAACCAGTACCTAACCTATACAGACACCAAGCGTAATAACATGCAGCAATCACCGGCAGTTGGTACTGGCCCTTATTACTCCACACCTTATGAGCAGTACGGGCAATTGTATCCAGGCAAGAACCAGATCCAGACGAATGAAGTGAAAGATTTGTTCCAGCAGAAGAAAGGTGACATACTAGGTTCCATTATCGTCAAAATAATTGACAAACTAGTGGCAGCTTTGCCTACGGTACTGAGCAAGCTTCTTGGTGACACTTTTACTAGTCTGATGAAGTCTGATCAGTATGGCGTGCAGACCATGCTGAACAATTTTGGCGTGATCGGTTATGTTCCTTTGATTCTGCTGAAGCTGATTGACGGTATTGAGTATTTCATGCGCGTTTTGAAGCAGAACAGGTTCTTCAAGAACTTTCTTTTGCCGGCTCTGGTTGTTCTGCTTGTTACTGGGTCTGTTATTTTTCTTATCTGGTGGTTTCAAGGTGATGATGGTGGGATGAATTTGAAGCAGATCGGTTACGAGAATCCAGGCGAACTAGCGAAGTATCCTTATGATCAGTATTCCAGAAGTATGAATCCTTACTATACTGGACCCTATGGTTATAGAGATGCTGGCTTGGTACCACAATATTCGAGAAGTTACTATGATAATAATAATAATAAACAATGATCCAATGAATTCTCTGAAAATAAATCACCTACTCTTTAATTTTGTGTCGCTCCATATAAAATTATTGTTTACTTCAAATTCCAATAATCTTGTGAATGAAAGACAACTGACCTTCTTCAGAACACATTGTTAGCAGACAAATAGGTGGATTTCTGATTTGTTATTGTATTCTGGAGTTTTGTGATATTATGAAAAGAGGAATAATTTTATGAAAGTTTGAATGATCTTGTAGGAAATTTCATGTTTCATCTAAGTATGTTATCCAGATAACTACTGAATTTTTCGTAACAAGGGCAATATAAAGAGTCTTTCAAAATTCAGTAACTTCAGTAAATTAATTGAGTGGACAGTGTAAAGTGGAAATTTTCTGGAACATAACAGCTATCATATAATGATAAAATGTTTCTATTTTCCGGAAACCTAGTGAGGAAATCATGTGAAATCGAGTATTTTTATATAATAATGTATCTGATACTATAAATTTTATTAAACTAGAGAACAGGGAGAGTAAATATTCACTTAATGTTTTCTTTTTAGATAGAATTCCGGTATAAAATGTTCTTACCGAATCTCCCACGTGCATGAATTAATTACGGAAAATTTGTCTCGTTCATGAATTTTCAAAGAAATTTCATGTACTCAAAAAATTTCTTGCAATACTTCATTCCCTATAGCTAGGGGGATTATAAGTGATGAATACATAACATAGAATGTACTGATTACGGAGTTGCTAATATTTTCTATGTTGTGTATTCATCAACATACTTATATTATTATTTTCTTTTTTCCTCCTGTTTGATTTGGCTATACAGGGTGATCCACGGTGGATGGCCTATTAGAAGTATCTGATGGAGGACGAAAAGACAGAACATTCTGAAAATTGGGATGCTTTGATGATTGAACATTCTCTATCCGTCTAAAATATTTTCATCGATACAGTGTTGCCACTTCTATCAGAAAGAACTACCGACTTCGTTATTTTAAATGGAGCACCCTGTATTTTATTGCATCTTTAGATTTTTCCTGTAGAGCAGATTTCATCAATGTTTAACAGTTGGGGTCTTGTAGGACTGATTACAGAGATATAGGGTGTTCAAAATCGAGATTTTTTGACTTTAGGATTCTTTTGTGTCGAAACTATTCATTATCGATTGAAACGGCTCATATATGTCCCTGTCTTAACTTTCGATTCAGTAGGTATCTACTGAAATTCAATTAGAACAGATACAGGGTGATCAGAATTCTGAATCTTGAAGCACCCTGTATTTTTATCCAATTAAATTCCAGTAGATGGTGAATCAAAAGTTATGATAGGAACATGTGAGCCATTTTGATCGATAATGAATAGTTTCGACACAAAAAAAACTAAAATTGAAGAATCTCGATTTTGAACACTCAGCTCTTCAGGAAAAATTTAAAAATGCAATAAAACACAGGGTGTTTGATTCGAAATAACAAAGTTGCTAGTTGTTTCTGATAGAAGTGGTAACATTGTATCGATGAAAATATTTTAGACTGATAGAGAATGTTCAATTATCAGAGCATCCCAATTTTCAGAATGTTCTCTTTTCTCGTTCTCCAGATACTTCTTATAGGCCATCCACTGTGGATCACCCTGTATATAAAAACCTTATTTTTTTAGTTTTTCAAACGTATTTTTGAAGTAATCGAATATGTGTCAATTTTATTCTGTGTTTTGATTTTAAAAAACTGCGAACTCAGTGGTTGTTTAGTGATTTACGTTCCCAACACATTGAAATATTTTTCGGAACTGGCACAACAAGAGCAATTAACGGTGCACGTATACATATATCCGGGAAAAAAGTTCTCAATTTTGCCCATATGAAAAAAGAGATTTATAAAAAGTGACATTTTGTAACCTGTCAAACAGAGATGAAATGTTAAAAAAATGTTTTCCTTTCCATGAAGAAGTCCTATCTTGTCCTAAATAATTAGTCCTGAAATCATGATACTAAATTTTGAAATACCCTGTATATTATTAGCGAAAATCACGTGATTTCAATGTTCATTTTTTACTGTGTATGGCTGAAGATTCAAGGATGGAGGTAACAAAAAAAATTGGTTGCATGTAACATTTTGGTTTGATAAGATTGAAGTCGGTCTTTATAAGGTGTCTACCAGTGTTTAAAATAGTTATTTTAGGTTAAGAATTTGTTAACGGGGAAATATTGTTATTAAGTGAATAAAGAATTATTGTAAACAACTTGTTTTATTTTCCAATATTCAAACAACCTGAGCAACTTGACCCAGATCCACAGATACAGAGTTTTCGCTAACCATTCATAAAGGGGACAAATGGGAAAAACTTTCAATAATAATTTACTTCTCAAAATTCGACTTGAGTGTCAAGTTTCATCAAAAGAATATGAAAAATGGACTACTTGACCGGGGTCACGTGACTTTCTCTACATGTCAAAGTACATTTCATCAAATTAATCGCTTTATTTGTTTGAATTTCAAGAAAGTTTGCGAAGAAAAGTTGTTTCTATTCCAATTTCACATATGCGTCTCGAATTTGGACGTTCTATAATAAATTTTATTCTTTTATATTTTTTTGATTTCTACGAAATGTGTAATAACAAAAAAATTAACACCGACAAAACTATTTCATGTGGTATAGCTTTCATCACGTCACTACAATATGCTCACAAATTATCGACAGAAAAATGAATTTCTTCAGAAAATAATAAAACCCTGCTATGTTTGATGTGAAGTTGATGTATCGTCAATCATTCTGGAGCGAAATTTATTTGAATTGATTTCTTCAGTACTGAAATGATGCCAAAGTCATCTATCAAAATATCATCAAATATACTTCACGTATCTAACCAAAGTTTAGGACAGTTTTGTCGGAGTTACAATTATTATAAGAAAACAAAAAATATCAAGAACTGGAAGTTTCAATAGCATGTTAAAATTTTATTTGTGAACTTTTTTGAAAATCGAACAAATAAGCCTATTTTCAGCGATCAATTTGAAAAAAAATGCAACTTTTGACGTGTATCGAAACCTTCTCTTTCTTTTTCGAAGCAAATCTGGGCCCAACTCAAATTCTTTATTTTATTTCATTCTCACTTTTGTGTGAATTGATTACCTAATTATTTTCAGTTTCAGTATTTATATTGTCAAAAAAAATTTGTACGTGAAATAATTCATATCTTTCACAAAAAGATTACTATCCTTTATGAAGGAGATACAATATGAAATACTTATATATATATACATGTGATTAATATTCAATAACAAAATGTAGATTTTACTCGATCCAATAAATGAATGAATAAATAAATAAAAAAATAAATGAATGAATGAATGGATGGATGGAAATAAAAGTTTTTCACATATGATGCCAACTTTATGAATTACACTGTATAATCCTATAGAAAGGATAATTTGAGAAAACAATTGGTATTTACCTGGATTGTGATGATTCTGGTTGTCACGAAGTGAAATCGTGAAAAAATAAGGTCGTACATTCGAATTATAAACACCCTTTATATAATGCAACCTCAAAGATACGTTCTGTATGTATAGCATCTGCACACTTCCAAATTCAAACACTGAGGTCTAGAGTTCAACTACAATATTTTTGAAATTCCTAAGTTTGGGTTCAACAATAGAGATCTGACAACGCCGCTAACATAAATAACGGAAGAGAAGTAGAAGAACTGTCGCGTGTCATGTGTCAGTTTAAAATTCCTAAGTTTGGGTTCAACAATAGAAATATGACAACGCCGCTAGCATAAATAACGGAAGAGAAGTAGAAGAGCTGTCGCGTGTCATGTCAGTGTCAGTAGTCACTGTCATAATCTCATATTTTTTGAATATGAGCAAAACTGGAGGCAAATATTGAAAACGACCCAAACTACAAACTGGAAACGAAATATTACCCTCCGAAGTTATTTTACAATAGTTGAACTGATGCTGTGCAATAATTCTGGTGAGTAAATGCCTATTTCTTTTTATTTCAATGTGATACTAGAATAGTTCGTAACCGATATATCTCTATGTGAAGAGTGTAGGTAAAACCAATACTTATATAATTTACTATAGTGACTCGTTTTCTTTGCAGAAATTACAGGATACGTGTATAACATGGATATAGATCCGATCGATTTCTTTCCCGGGTACGATCCATACAGATTTGCGAGGCAGAGATCCAGACAAACATGCCGCTGTAGTAAGTTCGAATTATCTAAGAATGATATTTTGTTTTGTCATACTCACTTATGAACTGGTTCACCATATTTCAAATAATAAACATCAGTATTTCTACTTCTTCAATAATCACTATCATTTCACTACTTTTTCGAAATAGCGAACAACGGTTTGAAATTAGGAAATTACCAACCCCATTTTGATATAATATGTCATTTGTCGTTTTGATTTGAATTTCAGCTGTAACAGGGTTGCCAAGTCTACTTAATATTAATCTATATAGTCATAAGAAAGTATGGCGAGTTTAAGGAGTTGATGTTTTATTACTTTTTACGCTACTATTAGTGCATTGCTTGATGTATACAGAGTGTTACAAATTCGTGGCTAAGCATGGGGATCTCGGTAACCTTAAGAGATACAGAGTCGGTTATATTGTGGCAAAGTTGCAACATTTCATGCACAACAAAATGCTGATTTGAGATAGAAAAAATTTCAAATATTTCCGTAGATATCCGGAAAAAAGGAAAATAAGCAAAATTGTTTTTATTAATTGCTCAGTTCATTTGAAGATATTCCAAAATGAATATCACTTTATCGTTGGCCACTTTTCCTCCTATAAAAAAAATGGAATTGTCAAATTGGAAATCCGACGTTTCTTCTTCGATCCGCCATCATCAACTTTATTTTTTTGAATAAGGGCCTGGATTTTTTTATTTCATTTTTCGGTAATTCTCGATATCCTTGATATGATGGTGTATCATAATATCACTTAAAATGTTTACTCCGATGAAAAAAATGTTTATAACACCAAGTCGGTCGACCACAAAAATTATATTACACAATAAAATGTACTGTGACTAGTTTCGGCTCAAACAGCTATCTTCAGACACATAAGTACACAGAAGTGAAGATATTTATACAGATGAACAATAAGTTGTTGAAGAAAAAACATACCATGTGGAAATCACATTGTAAAAATAAAAAATTAAAGGAGACTAACCAAACAATCAGTCCGGTAAGGGTATACTTGAAGTTTTTGAACCGATTGAACAGCCAAAAGAACCCAAAGATAATCAGGTTCAACATTGGCACAAAATTGGGAAAAAATCTACTTTAATTCACTCGAACGAGTTTCCTCTTCAAATGGCCATTTGTGGAAGACAAAAGCCAAAAGGTGAAGGCGAATCGTTAAGCATAGCAGAGATTATCCCTAATAACACAATAACATCTGTAAGACGTCGTAGAAACATCCATATGGGATGATAGGAACATCTCTGGAAAATCACTATTTTCTTTGGGACATTCTTGGGATGTTGCTGGCAACACCCTTGTCAGCATTTGCGATGTCTTATAAACATCCCATCAGAATGTTTGTGGGATGATACGGGATGTACCAGAGACATTCAGGGTACTTGCTATGGAACATCTTAAAAGAAACTTCTAGGATGTTTTTTGTTTGAAGACAGTAATGGATGACACGGTATGAATTATTTTCAATCTGAAATCCTGAAACGACCTATTTCCAGATATAAAGTAGCAATCCGAATCCGAAAATATGAGGTCGGTGCGGTCCAATAACTAATGGAAGATGATAACAGTTGTTTGAGGCTCAAAAATTTGTTGGCCCTGGGCCGACGGCTGTTATATAGTAACTCTTAGCAACGTAGTTGTACCGCCATCTATCGGCTGGTATAACAAATAAATTCAGCAATAAATATGCTGGAGAGATATATTTCAATTTTGTCGTTTATTACATGATTCATGATGTTACACAGGTACTTTGGTAATCCTATTGAGGAATATTTAGCATCATTATTTCAATTTGTTATCGATGAAATTAGCCGGCTTTGGTATAGGTATAAGTATATGAGTACGAATACAGTTTTGATTTCCATTTTTTACCAACTCTTCAATGTTTCAGATGTCACAATTGTTTGAACTATTCAATCATGTCAATCATCATTAGCGAATATGGAACCATGATAATTGTTTATAAAAAAAGATCAAATGGGATGTTTCTAGAACATCCAATGAAAACATCTGATGGATGTCCCAAGAGAAACATCTCTGGGATATCGTACCTAAGTCTGAAACATTGGGACATTTGTAGGACCTTAGCGGGATGTACCAGCAAGATCCCGCGTTGTTATATAGGGATACACAGTGTGTATGATCTCTATAAGCATAGCAACAGACGTTGACAGAATGATAAGACAAAATTAAATATGATAGTGACAAATGATCGATACAAACCAAATGACATGGGCAAACCCCTCTCAGTAATTATGAAATCACGAGGGCTATCACCTGTCAAGCGTTTTCGGTCGTATTTCGAAACACCCTGTATGTTATAGTGAAATATGTAGGTAGGTACAGGGTGCGCCTCTTAAAATGGAACCACCCTCAACTTTTTTGTTTTCAGAGATATGAAAAAATGTTGACTCAAAAAGTTGTTTGATACGACCCAAACTTTTCGTGAAGTTGCTTCATATACAGGGTCATTCGTTTTTCCGGAAACATCATTAACTTCGATTTGTTCCAATGGAACACCCTATATATTTCCTGACATGTCGATAGAGCCCTTTTGTCTGATTTCAGAAATATTTATGAGTTGCATATTTGGATGACGAATAATTGAGTTATTGATTATCAAAGTTTACCGATATCCGAATCTTCCATTCAAAATGTCTATTCATATTTTTTTGTATTGAGATTGAACGATTTCATATTCATGATAAACAATACCTCGTCATCTCCATGGAGCTTGAACAATATATAAACGTTATTTCAAAGCCCACTATATTCAACTTTTGAAGTGAAGGTTGATAATGCGGTATTCTGGTAAATTTTGATCATCAATAACTCAAATATTTTCATCCAAATATGCAACTCATATACAGGGTGACCCATAATTAGCGTGTAATACTTCACCAGCAGATTTAACGATTAAAAATATGAAAAAAAGCTCCTATAAAAGTTGGTCGATTTCTCATAAAATCATATTAGGCATTTTTTACAGAAAATCTAACCTCAAATTATTGTTCCTCGTGCTTTCTACCTAATCATCTAATTCCGAATTAACAGGATTGGCTTCATTTTTTTCATCTTCAGTCTCGAATAAATAGTGACTTCAAATCAACTACGAATTTTGGATCGTTCAATGGCTCCGGTAGGTGGAAAATCATGATTTTTTCCGCTGATTACGATGACGAAAACGAAACAAAAATCTAGCATCGAGTTAACGAGGTACATCAAAAAGTTCAATTTCTTCAAATGGGACACCCAGTATACAATATTCTTGATCGATGGGAAATTCCATTCTGAATAAAAACTGTCCCATATTCTTCAATACTGAACTTTTGTCTTAACTAAAGTAAAAAGGAATCGTCGTTAGCTTCGATATTTTTGAATTTAGGATAAAAGTTCATAAGACAGTTATTGTTTAGAACCAAATTTTCTATCGATTGAGAATATTGTATACTGGGTGTCCTATTTGAAGGAATTGTATTTTTTTACGTAACTCGTGAACGCCATGTTAGATTTTTGATTAGTGTTTTTCATCGTAATAAGCGGAAAAATACTACTAGTTCATTCATTTAACTGACATTGTAGCTCCAATAATAACTAAGTTAGCAATATTACCGACTCAAGTTTGAAAACCCTGTATAAGTGGGAACTTATCTTCTATTACTACCACCATATGAAATATTTTACGAATTATATTTCTCATTGATATTCCATCGTTTAGGATTTTTTCTCACATTTTCTTCATCTTCATTCCAGATTATTTAACACATCTGATGGCAATTGTTTTTTCAGTCGGACTTTGTGGATTTACTTTCTACTGTAAGTATACCTATATATTAATAAGTTCTATCTACTTTCCAACGATCCTTCAATGCAATGTGACTATGTAGTACTAGAACTACTATATTGAAATAATAGTTATTTATGTATCAAGGGAGTAAAGTAGGCATTTATGGACCGCAGCGTGTAAGTATAAGAGCCTGAGCGGAAGCGAGGGCTATTAATACGCCTAGGTCCATAAAAGCAAGTTACACCCGAAATACATATACAACATTTTATGCACAACCGTTTTATTAGACATTTATTCACTGTCAATATGGAATTTATTCATGATTTTGAATCCATTTGGCCAAATTATGTATGCCACTGGCCAAGAAAGATCGAATAGTAGTATACTAGAAATTACTGGAAAAACAGTGATATTACTTACTGCCCGATCACTCACTTTACCGCCCGCTGTACTCGATCCATTACCGCCCTAGGGCACTAAAGTTCTACTTTCCCCCCGCGAATCCGAACGATAAAGTGGCACTTTTTACACCCAATCGTGCATAAAATAATTTTTTCTACTCACATAACTAAAATGGCATTTAGCGTACGGATATGTACCACGCTATAAATGATCGATTAATCACGGATTGTCGATATGTGATTTATTCAAAATATTAAACACGTTACCATGGCAACACGCTTTCTTAAACACATTACCATGGCAACGCAGTTCATTAAACACAGCTTCAGTAATTTGAGACATGTCTGGCCTGTCAATTGAATTAACTGACAACTGTTATTTTCAAATTTTGTATCAGAATTATTCAAACAATATATTCGTTTGTATCAGAATTCTTCATAGAAAATAAATGCGAAAAGTTGACGAAAGTGAAATCGAAGAGAATGTTCTGGTACTTGCATATCTCCAAGAAGTGTCAAAATGAAGCATCCATCTTTGAGAACAATTTAATTATTCTGCCCTAAGCATGACAATAAACGTGAAACAAAGGTTAGTAAGCAATGGACTGGACACATCTACAACCAATATCACTTATACGTGTCTCGCTGGTTGCATGTATTATGTTCTCAATTCCCATTCCTTTCGAATTATTTTGTAGGTTAGCAGGAATTGCAGGTAAGTTAATGTAATTTTCGGAGTTAGAAAAATCATAGTATGTAACGCGTTTATAAACTCTTCTAGACACTCGTTTATTAAACACTCGCTCCGCTCAGCTCCGCTCGAGCTTAAACTACTCGTTACTAAAAGGACGTTTATAACACTTGTTACATAATATACTATTAAAAGGTCGAAAGAGGTGGAAGTAACTATTTACTTAGTACTTCTTGTTTTTTCAGATTACGAGCATTATTATGGAAAAAATCTATTCAGAACTGAAAGTGACGACAGGTTACCAACTAACATGACGCAAGAGTTGAACCTTCAAAAGATCATAGATGAAATGAATTTGCTGAAGGAAAACATGGAAAAAACGCAAATATGGAGGTTGGACATTTTTATATTGTTTTTTTTTCGAAATGTTTGTATTATTTGTATCATGCTTTATACAACTTCAGTGATTTGCAATTTGAAATACAAGGTTTTCCGGGGTAAATCCACTTGCAATATGATTTCCTAGTAGGTATCTTCAAAATTATAAAAGGCGAATTGATTTTTAATAGAAGACATCACAAATTCGCAAAATACAGGGTGTTTCAGCGCTGTACTGATCGAAACGTCCTAACTTTTGAGATACAGGGTGGTAAAGTTCTCAAAAATGTATAGTTCTTCAATAATAACTGTAATACCACTTCAGATATTCTAATCAAATTTGGCATACATGTACTATGTATCAAGAGGCATCAGTTAGTGTACCACATTTTTTTTTGTTGCCATCAGTGGCGTTCGTATGGAATTTCACATACCTATTTTGGCAGATATTGATGCTACGCCACTGATTAATCTCGAAATTGAAATCATTCCTGAAATTTCCAATCATTTCTAAGCAAATTTGATCACTATAAATTTTTCCAATCTGATGCACGGTTTTCGCTTAAACAAATAAAAAGCTTTTCACTACATGATTAGCAATAACGTTATTATGACAATATCACAATACAGAGAAATAGATTTTATTCTTTAGATCAAATTTCAGAAATACAATTCTAAGTTTATGAACTTCGTATTCGTATTTGGTATTTTGGAATTATAACTTCTCATTGTAGTAGGCTATATTAATTTTTGAGAACTTCACCATCCTGTATCTCAAAAGTTAGGACGTTTAGGTCATACGTTCATATGAAACTTTCTTCTTGGAATGGGCCCAAGAATCGCCTCCTCGAATATTGACATCCAATTATGAAACACCCTGTATAGTACTTATATCACTTGTTTTCCAAATGCACCTTCATTTTCGTGTTACTGCAATTCTTCTTTTATTGTTTGATCAAATAGGAAGCATCTCGATGAGCTTTTCACGAAAATCTACTTCCAACAAGAATCCATTTTCGACAAGAAAGTTGAGCAAGCTTTGGATGTCTACGACGCAGATAGAACTGGTTTATTCGGTAAGGAAAATCTGTAGTCCATAATGTTACTCCACCCTGTATAAGCCAGCGAACAGTGCCGTGTGTTGAATGTGAATTTGTAAAAAAAAAGTTGGTGAAATTTGTATATCGCTACTTTTGAAGTTGGGGAGCAACTCCCCAAAAATCGAAAGTTGTGCAGGGTTAGAAAGAACGGGACCTACAGCTCATACTGGAATCCGAACCTTCCACAATATTAAAGTGTGAATAACCACCTAAGTGTTTGAGGTAATTTACTGTCAACTCTAGAATTCAAAAGAATTTACTGTCAACATTTTGAGTGTTATAAGTATACAGGGTGATTTAGGTTTTGAGGCACAAACTGAAATGGCAGATAGATTTCATTATTTCAATCAAAAAAGCTAATATAAACATTAGTCCGATCTCATTCAGTAGCGGAGCTACATCAGGGAGTCAAAGTTTAATTATTTTTTCTATTGAAATATATCTCGCTTAGTTTTCAATATATTATTTTGGAATTTAGTGTGGTCGATACTTCCTAGATCATCTTCTCAAGTAATTTTCAAGTTTACAGGGTGATACCTTTTTCGGGGTGGGGGCTTCTTCATCCCCCCCAAACTTTTTCGTAGTACGCCTCCGGCATCTTTCAGTGATCAAATTGTGTGGATCGTTCAATTTAGAGGCCTTTTTGCTCTCCAATTTTTTTCGAGAAACGAAACATTTTTGAGATAAATGAGCATATACGTTATTTTATGTCCCGCATGGTTCCCACGAAAAGGGATATCCTGTAATGTTCAGAGAACATCGTGAGAACCAAGGAAATAAGGTAGGAATTGGTGTTCTTCCTAAATTTCTGGAGGTTATATGCCTCGGGGAACACCTCCCTTGGCAATGTGTTCTAGAGCCTCGGTGTTCGTTGAATGAACGAGTCTTTGGAAAGAGATGTTCTGCAGGTCTCCAAAGTGACTACGAAGAAGTGCGAAGCCTCAACTCGACGGGTTAATCTCGCGGGGATTGCCAAAGGAGGAACAATTGTTGATATTTTAGAATAGCATCGTCCATGAAAATATCTATAAAATCAGTCAGATCGCCACCTTCTCTACGGTGTTCCAGAGAAGTGAGTGAGTTTGTGAGCGAGGCATCACCCACGAGACGAATTGCCCTTTTTTGGACAGAATCCAACAGTTTCATAATAGAAATAGAAACAGAAAATTCAATCAATTTCTTAGATTTGACAATAAGTGAAATTAATGATAAACATGATTTTTCAACTTTCCTTACTGATACTGATATCACTATTCATAATAATTCAACACACTCTTATCAACATAAAATTGCAGCTTATAATAGTATGATCCACAGGCTAGTTAATGTTCCTCTTTCAGAGGTAAATGTCAATAAAGAACTCGATATCATAAAACAGATTGCAGTCAACAACGGATACAACGTTAATTTGATAAACAGTATTATTTCTGAAAAACTTCCTAATAAAGCTATTAAAGAACTTTGTCCCACCTTCAAGATTAATTATAAATTATAAAACTTTAACCTATTTCGGATCCTCAACTGAAAAATTAGCTTCTTTACTACATGAACATATACAGTGAGGACCAAAAGTCCATCGCCCCCCCCCCCTCTGTAACTTCTTCATTCTACATATTACAAAAAAATGTTAAATACATATAAGTTGTAGGGTTTCATTCGATCTCTTTAATGGTTTAAGTTTCATCCATACAGAGTATCTCTAAAAAGCACGGTGACTTAGAAGTTAATTTTTTTAAATGGGACACCCTGTATTTCATTGCATCATTACATTCTACGTTGAATTCTGAACAAGTTTGATGAATGGTTTTTCATCAAAAAAGTTAATAGTTTTGGACTTATGAACACTTGTAAATAATTATTTCGACTACTTTTGCACCATTTGTTTTGAACTGGCGCAAAAGTAGTCGAAATAATTATTTACAAGTGTTCATAAGTCCAGAACTATTAACTTTTTTGATAGAAAACCATTTATCAAACTTGTTCAGAATTCAACGTAGAATGTAATAATGCAATGAAATACAGGGTAATAATAATAATAATAATATAAGTTTATTAAAAAACGTTTACAAAATATACATTGGAATAAACATTTAGGTAATTTGAATAAACTGGGAAAAACCTTACGAAGTTAACCTTGTAGTAAGGATAAAAATAAAAATAAATAAATGTACATAGGTCAATAAATATTTAACAATATCAAATTATCACAAGGGAAAATTGTCTCATTAAGAAATGAGACAAGTATTCAATTCATAATATATAGTGTACTGAGCATTTCATTCAATACGCATAATTATTTATATTCATACATACTTATTCACAATTATTATTGAAATTTATCTAATGATATTATTCAATGTTAATTAAAGAAATAAAATAATTTTTAGGGGAGTTTAATATCCATTTAAAAAAATTAACTTCTAAGTCACCGTGCTTTTTAGAGACACTCTGTACATCTCTGTATGAATGAAACTTAAACCATTGAAGAGATCGAATGAAACCCTACAACTTATGTATTCAACATTTTTTTGTAATATGTAGAATAAAGAAGTTACAGGGGGGGCGACGGACTTTTGGTCCTCACTGTAGAACAAATAACACGTTGGGCAGGTTTATTAAAAATAATAAAGACAAAACTTCTAAATTCGAAAAATCAGGGGTATACAAACTCAACTGTGGATCTTGTCCTAAGGTATATATTGGTCAGACAGGTCGTACGTTTAATCAGCGCATTCATGAACATAAGATGAATTTTTTGGAAAAGAAAATTCAACATACGCCAACCATATATTTGAAGAAAACCATAGTTTTGATGATAATTTCGAAATTCTACACGTAGAAAATGAAGGAATGAAACTCAATCATTCTGAATCATTAGAAATCAATAAAGTCATAATTCTGACATTTTACGTAACGATCAATTAGACCTCAATAGTTCACTACTGTTGAATTTGTTTTCTTAGTAGGTAATAATATGAATTCGCTATCAACCCTTTCAAGTTAATCCTTTACATCGTATTTTAATGTAGATATTGTGCCTAATTTTCGAAAATGGAGGTTTATCGAAACTGTCCACAGGTACGTAACTAATCCTTCAGGTTGGGAAAGTTTGATATACAGGGTGTTCCTTAAAGACATGCTTATATTTGAGGGGGTGATTCTCTGACTCATTTTAAGAAGAAAAATTCATATGAACGTATGTCCTAAGTCTTAACTTCTGAGATACAGGGTGATGAAGTTTTGAAAAATATTCAGTTTTTTGATGATAACTAAGACAATATTGTATACATCTTCTTGCACTTTGGTACACGTCTTTTATGTATCAAGGTGCTTTTTTTGATGTACAAAAATCTTCATGTTCTCTACCAGTGGCACCGTTACGGGAAAATTATTGTTTATATTTCACTTAAAAGTGAGCGACGACGAAAAATGTCCAAATTTCATACAATGCAATAAAAGGCTATTTAATTATGTACAAAAAAGATCCTCTTGTTGATACTCGATAGAACGCTTCGTTTTCGAAAAAAAC
Source organism: Phaedon cochleariae (assembly GCA_918026855.4). NCBI lineage: Eukaryota > Metazoa > Arthropoda > Insecta > Coleoptera > Chrysomelidae > Phaedon > Phaedon cochleariae. The sequence goes on from OU896722.1 coordinate 552,897, forward strand.
GGAAAAACGAGATCAGACTTCAAGTTTAGATGTTTGAGTACCTACTCCATTCAGGACATCCATTACTAGATAACCACCGTATGTAACATTTTGAAATTTGTATGCCGATTCAGTCACATAGCAGACTGAATTTTGCCATCACGAAAAGCTATACAGGGTGGACAAAAAAATAATCTATGCATATATTTTCAACATTGACACCCTGTATCTCAAAAGTTAGGACGTTTTTACGTTTATATGGAGTTCAATTCTTGAAATGGGTCGACTAATCGGCCCCTTGAATATTAGCATATCATTAAGGAACACCCTGTATAAGCAAGCCAAGGTTAGTTTAGTTCATCGTACCAGTATATAGTCGAAACTTAGATGATTCTAGTAGGTTATATGGCTTTTTGACGAGAGGTTTTGATCCAAAATGAAGAGAATTGTTTTTCAAAAAGTACAACAAGCAATTTATTCAATCATGAAAACATAAAAATGTGCCAAAAAGGCGAAACAGGAAAGAACACACAGGAAACGCGAAAACAATAGAAACAAGATGATCCCTAAAACAACACAGGGATGTCCTAGGTACGTCCCTTTTTAGTCCCGCGGTACAAGGACATGATTGGGGCATCTATCAGGGGATGTCGCGCAGTGGTTGTCCAGTGGACATCCCGCCCGGTACATCCCTAGGTTATCCTATTCGTGTCCCTGGAATATCTGATATCCATTCACATCAGAGTCATTGAATTTCATCAAAGTATATTAGGTTGCATTTTTTGAAAATGTTTGTTTTTCTTCCGGAAAATAATAGTAATGAAAATAAAGAATAAAGTTTCAGAACTTTTTAAGGAATTACCATTTTTCGGAAACAGAAATCGTACATGCATAATGCCCCTCATTTTTAAACACCCAAGAATGATATAATAATTATACCCAAATCCTAACAAAGTTGTATTTATTCAGGTTTGTTTAGTAAATAAATCTTCAGGAGGCTCAATAGCCAATGGAGTAAGATGCGTGCCTGATAAGCCGCAAAGGTCCCGTGTTCAATCCGTACACGACCTACATTTTTTTTCTGGGATATCCTTGGGACGTCCTTCGTACTTGGTACATCCCAGGGACGTACCAGAAGGACATCCCTAGGATGCCTCTTTTTGTGGAAAGCGGATGTCCCTGGGACGTCCCTAGTATGTACCATGTCCCGACACAGGATATCCCAGGCACGTCCTCGTAGGAAATGAAGGACGTCCCTGGGACGTACTCGTGTTGTTAGGGATGGTTCTTGGTACTTACATTATGTTCCTATTATTTACATTTACAGCCTGTTCTCTTACATAAAGAAAAATGAATCTCTGTTAGAAACCAAAGCTCAATCACATAGATATCCTACGAGAAACGGAAATTTACTCAGATTAAGGCAACACAAGACTAAACTATACGAAAGATCGCCAATTCATAAGCTCTTCAATTGCCTACCCATTGAGTTGAAGACAATTTTTGGCTTAATCTCCTTCAAACGGAAAGTAAAATACTTCGTGTGCACTGAAGGATTCTATTCAGTGGAAAAATTTCTCAATCATAGTGAAACTATATTACGCGTGAACCACTGATTTTATACATATTATGATTATTGTACGATGTTATTTTCTCATGTATGTATATTTATATAACGTCTTTAGGTGTGTTAGTATACAGGGTGTCCCTAGACCAGTGGGACAGTTAAATATCTTCTGAACCAATAGGAATTTTCGAAATATTATAATTCCATATCATATCGCATTATGAGTGCTAACTTCAGGAATGACTATATTTTATACGAGGGGCGCAAGAAAGGCTCACAAAATCGAACATCAATTTTTTCAAATGGAACACCCTGTATTTTATTGCATTTTCATATTTTCCTTGAAGAGCTGAATTCAACGACCTAGCACACTTGGGGTCTAGCGGGAATGATTTCCGAGATATAGTTTTATCAGTTTCAGTCGGAATTCCACACCACCCTGTATTTGTTTCAATTAAATACGAGTAAATAGTAAATCAAAAGTTAAGATATGGACATGTAAGCCGTTTTGACCAATAATGAATAGTTTTGACACAAAAAATTCACAAAAATGAAAAATTTCGATTTTCCACACCCTATATCTCGGAAATCATTCCCGCTTGAGCCCAAGTGTGCTAGGTCGTTGAATTCAGCTCTTCAAGGAGATTATGAAAATGCAATGAAATACAGGGTGTTCCATTTGAAAAATTGATGTTCGATTTTGTGAGCCTTTCTTGCGCCCCTCGTAGAAAATATAGTCATTCCTGAAGTTAGCACTCATAATGCGATATGATGTGGAATTATAATATTTCGAAAATTCCTATTGGTTCAGGAGATATTCCACTGTCCCACTGGTCTAGGGACACCCTGTATAGTTACACTATTATCTTTATATCTTCATTCTGTATTGTGATATGTTGAAATTTTGTATTTTTGTATTTTTGACACGGCCTATGTCATTATAATGATTTATTAAATAAATATTCTATTCTATTCTAATGCCTTGTGTTGAAAATGAATTACGATAGAACTAATAATGACCATCCTTATCGATTCAGGTTCTATTTATACACTGTGTCCATAAAGTCACCCCCCCCCTGGTTAACTATTGAACGGATGGGATTTTTTTTTTCAATTTTTTTTTTGCTTCAATGGTAGTTTCAGTGCTATATATTGTTCCAAAAAAAAATATGTATCCTCCAAAATGGCGCCTGGGCGCCATTTTGGAAGATTTTTTTAAATGGAGTGGGGGGTCGAAAGATACCTCGATTGAAAGGTCTTTCGATTCTCTATACAACCTCAGAATCTCAGACAAAAATATTCATCCAAAACAAAATGGCGGATGATAACGTTTGAAATCTCACACCAGAATTATTTCTACTGGATGGCTATTAAAGTGCTCGCATGTGATCTTCAAATCTTTATTGGCGTATAGAAGAGTTCTCTATCTATGAAGATATCAATAGAAAGCCATTTTGAAGAGAATACCATGGTAGTATCGTGGAATAAACATTGTTCTTTATTTTGAATAAATATTTCTAAAATTTTGCAGAATTTGGAAAGACAATCAAGCAAAGGTATAATTGACTATCATGTTATTCTCTTCAAAATGGCTTCCTATTGATATCTTCATGGATAGAGAACTCTTCTTTACGCCAATAGAGATTTGAAGATCACATGCGAGCACTTCAATAGCCATCTAGTCGAAAGAATTCTGGTGTGAGATTTCAAGCGTTATCATCCGCCATTTTGATTTGGATGAATATTTTCGTCTGAGATTCTGAGGTTGTATAGAGAATCGAAAGACCTTTCAATCGAGGTAACTTTCGACCCCCCACTCCATTTAAAAAAATAATCCAAAATGGCGCCCAGGCGCCATTTTGGAGGATACATATTTTTTTTTTGGAACAATATAAGCACTGAAACTACTATTGAAGCAAAAAAAAATTGAAAAAAAAAATCCCATCCGTTCAATAGTTAACCAGGGGGGGGGTGACTTTATGGACACAGTGTATTTGAAATCGATGCTAGATTCGCAATTTTCCGCAAATGAGAACGGTCGTTACCTTTCGATACTACTTACCTTGGTATTATCGCGGGGTAGGTAAGCGGTTTCTTTGCAAATTATAAAGGAAATGACGTAGGTATATTAATTCCGCTGACCTGATCGAAACTACAAACTACAATGTACTCAATGTTTTAATTTGGAAATGTTAATTAATGTTAAAGATCGATCTTGAAATAAACGAGAGTTTGAGTGATGTTAGTTCATAGGCATTTGTACTTCTTGACAATATCACCTGACGAAGCTTCTGTGTTAACGAAACATGTCGTGTGTTTGAGAATTTTGTGGAAATCTTATCGTTTGTGAAGTTTCTACGTTTTCAAAATTATCAGTGTTGATAGCAAAATGGCTCCTTAAACAGGAGAGAGAGAATAAAATTCGAGTTTATCCGTTCTTTTGACAGATTATGCTTCGGTGTACGCTAGCGCCTCTATCGTCTCCACTCCCTGCACCGTCCCATATCCAGCCAACAAAACCATCAACTTTTTCAAATTCCTCTCGATCGACGTCATGTCCAACCCGGATTCCGTTTTGCAACCTGGAAACCTGCCCGGCAACTGTTTCGCTTTCCACGGTTCGGACGGGCGGATCAGGATCAGGCTGGGCAAGAGGATCAGGATCAGGGCGGTCACGTTGGATCACGTGAAGTTTTTGGATGACGATCGCAGCGCGCCGAGGGAGTTTGAAGTGTTTGTGAGTGGTGTTTCACTAATAATACCACTAGATCGAGCTTCAATTATTACTGGAAATTTTCTCGAGAACACGAATTTTTTAAGTATTCGTGTTTAGGCCTGGGCAAAAATATAACGATATACAGTGTGTCCCACTTACCATGCTCACCATGGGTGAAAGATACGAGGTCGGTTAAATGACACCAAATGTGGAGTTTGTCAAGGCCTATAATGTGAAAAAATATTTAGATGAAATCTATTCGTTTTTGTTTTATACGCAAAAAACAGATTTTGATCATTTTCATGTCTCCTCCGTAACTTCTTTATTCATGAAAATATTAAATTAGGAATTTCACATCCTCATGGCAGTTTTTCAAAGTGATTTCGAAAAAAATATGAAATTTATACCAACTCTTCTAGAATTTGAGATATCAGCACCAACTTCAGTTTTTCAAATGTAGGTCATAGCTCACTATGACTTAGTTACAAATAACTTTTTTTCTCTCACAGACGATATGTCGCAGTAATAGTTACAAAAAAATTATTTGGAAGCCGCCATCTTGAATTTATAAATTTTAACAAAAAAAATCATGATCTCCGACCTCAAAAACCCCCACTTACCAATTTTGAATGGAATCGGACCAAATCTTGTCCGCCATCTTTGAGCAGCAATTTTTTTTAATTTCAACAAAAATTCCATAACTCCGATTAACTTGAAATTTGGCTGGTGTTCATAATTTCGGTGACAATACATTATGAAATTTTTGTTAGATATAAAAAAATGGCTGCTCCAAGATGGCGGACAAGATTTGGTCCGATTCCATTCAAAATTGGTAGGTGGGGGTTTTTGAGGTCGGAGATCATGATTTTTTTGTGAAAATTTATAAATTCAAGATGGCGGCTTCCAAATAAGTTTCTGTTTTTGTATGAATGACGATAACTCCGTTGTTATCAACACAAAACTATTACTGCGACATTTCATTTGTAAGAGAAAAAAAGTTATTTGTAACTATGACCTACATTTGAAAAACTAAAGTTGGTGCTGATATCTCGAATTCTAGAAGAGTTGATTCAAATTTCATATTTTTTTCGAAATCACTTCGAAAAACTGCCATGAGAATGTGGAATGCCTATTTGAATATTTTCATAAATAAAGAAGTTACGGAGGAGACATGAAAAAGATCAAAATCTGATTTTTGCGTATTAAACAAAAATGAATAGATTTTATCAAAATATTTTTTCACATTATAGTTGGCCTTGACAAACTCCACATTTGGTGTCATTTAACCGACCTCGTATCTCTCACCGTTAAAAAGATACCCATGGTGAGCATGGTAAGTGGGACACACTGTATAATTTCGAAAATGTCGATATATCGATAACTATTGATAATCAATTAATAATTAAGGCCGTATTTTGAAAATCAAAGTTGAGAAAGGCAGCTCAAATACGAAACGTCATTAGAAAATCTGATAATACCATCTTGTAGAACAGACAAAGTGTCAATGAGAATGTTTAATTTGTTTTAGTACATCTATTAAAATATATAATGAAAAAACAGAAATTAACTTCGTTGGTATGTGTACCTACATACCAACTGGCCTTCGACCTTACGAGAAGTCCAGAAAGGTGTAGTAGCTCAGTTCGAACAAGTTCGATTTTTAACCAAGTGATAGCAGAGGACCTAGGTTCGAATCCCGTGGCGGTCTTCTTTTTTTTATTAATCAATATCTGCTTTAGAGATTTTGATAATTCCATTCCTCATTCGAATAGCTACTTATAATAGATAAGGTTGATATTGCATGATTATTCGCACTTTTTTAATTGTTATATCTTATTATCATTGTTTCATAATCATATGTATAATATTATGTATATTGCTTTTGGGTGTATGATAAATTGACATTCATCATACAGGGCGTGAAAAGAAATTCTGAATTGAGACTCTATCACGAATCTGCGATTAGAGGTCTATAAAAATCACAAGTTTCCATCGTTCAAGTTTGAACCCCCTGATTGGGTATAAAAACGTTGAAAAGGAATATTCTCAGATAAATTATGGACATACAAAAATGGATATATATTTATATGAAGCAATACATTGATAATTCGTATTCTCTATGTGATGTAGTTGTTTTCTGTTGAATATTCAGAATGATGTGTGCATATACATATTTTTTTCTGCAACCGACACAAAAGGCGTCCATTTTTATACCAAAATCAGCTCTTAAATTGACGTTTCTATTACTGACACAAAAATAGGTATGTTGCTAGGCAATATATTTAGTTCCTAGGAGCTAAAGTTGAATTTTAGTTCCTAGGAGCTAAATTTGCACTTAAGCTCCTAGGAACTAAAAAGGATCTACTGGACGTCATCAAGAATAAACAACATTGTGACGGTTGGTTATTTGGGTTGAGACGCATACCTGATTTGTTCCTGATTTCAGCAGATTTGGCATTTCATACCCATGCTGGAGATATAAATACACCTTATTATAGTTTAGTATTGGAATTATAAACATCTCAGTTGAGTATTTTTGTTTTGATCAGGGAAGCCTTCAAGATTCAAATACTTGCTTGATCTCTTTTTCATTCGTTATTCTCAGGATGGATAACTTGTTTTTGAATAATCACGGTGAGCAATAGTTTTTTTGTCTCAAACAACGATATTATTTAGCTTCATTTGATTATCGAGTCAAACACAGTGTAGTATGGAGAGGAATAAATAATCACTATTATCATTGTTGATATGCTCACTAACCTAACATTTTCCACTTCTTGTTCCTATAGCTGGCACTGGCGCGGTATTTGACATTAGAGCACCTGCTCCATACACAAATATGTCACTCTGTGGTTGTATTTATATTGAAACTACAATTCGAACATCCTAGAAAACCTAACCTGCTGTTAATGTAGGTAGAATATTCTCACCACATGGATTATTTGTCAATATTAGTTGCATTGCATACATATGGCACGACATTGGTGGTTACTTCACATGTTTATTTGAGTTAATTGTTTCGGTTGCAGAAAAAATAGCATGTCTCATTCGGATCAAAAGTGACTTTGTTCGACTCGCTAATTTTGCTTTCGCTCGGCTTCGCTCTAAACGCTCCGCCTCGCAAATGCAAAATTCGCTTGTCAAGCAAAGTATCACTCTTGATCTTAATAAAACAATCTACTATTGTCTGAAGGAGAAAGCAAATTCTCAATTTCAGAAGTTTTTATATTTTATTTTCAAACTCTTATCGTGTGTGTTCAATAGATATAATTCAATGTTCGCCGTGGCATATAGCCAGGAAAGTAGTTGTTTTCTATTGAATAAACTGAAGAAGAGTAGATTTTGTCATCATATAGAGAATGCGAATTCTCAATGTATTGCTTCATACAAATATATATATCCATTTTTGTATGTCCATAATTTATCTGAGAATATTCCTTTTCAACATTATGTATATTGTTTATGTATCCCTAATATAAAACAACTGTGACAGCTGACGGCCATGGTCGAGCTCCCATTGGTGCTGGCCCATCAATGTTCACAAGAATTTTAGCCATTCTGGACAATTCTGGACAGCATATCATGGGCCAGCATGAGGCCGACCAAAATTGTTTGCTGGGACGTTTCAAAACTTCCGTCTGTTTTGAAAAGTGTCATATTACATTCATGTAAAATCTAGAAGAATGATATTTTTCACTCATTTTTAGGGACTTCACGATCCAGACGACGAACCCGGAGTACTTCTAGGCAAATTCGAGTACAAGTTGGATGGTCGGCCGTATCAAACTTATCAAATAAATGACGGTTTGACGCACATACCTTTCGAGTATGTCGAACTTCATATCATTAATAACTATGGCAACAGCGAATTTACTTGCGTTTATCGCTTTAGAGTTCATAACACTTCCAAAAATACAACGAATAATGTACCGCATTAGCAAAAATGCTAGTGTTTTTACGGATATTTTATTTGTGTTTGTTTTTTTCTCATCTAGGCAGTGAAAAGTTTTGTTTGTTTCGATAATATAGTTTGATTGAATATTAATTATTTTGATGAATAAACCCTTTTATGAAAATGTTTTCTTTGTTAAACCATTAAGTCGCTTCGCGGATGATAGTACCCTCCATACCGCCTTCTCTTCCAGGGCTCCAATACCAGCCAGGCAAATCAGAAACGAACGAGGAAGAAATGTTGACAACATAAATATGGACTTGGCAACAATGGGGAAGACCACTGATTTTTTAAAACGACATTATCGTGAACTCTATACTGAAAAACTACCAGTGAATTAATTTTGAATTTTTTCATTCATGCTAAGACGATGAAAAAAATAAATTGGTATATGTCCATTTCAAAACACACAATTCCTGCGCCATTTGAAATTTCATCAATTCATTGGTGTGACTGGTGCGACGTCTTAGTCCCAACACGCATATTGTCCTTGAACTCACCAATTACACTGCAACACTGCAGAATGACGAGGTATCAGAGAGAGATAGCTACAGTTCGGGACTAATACGTCACGACTCCACCAACATATTTGGCTTTTTGAAATATCGAATGAAATATGCTGATTTCAAAACGATATAGATTCGATTCCCTTCAACTTCAACTCATGATATTGATTGTACATAAAATGTAAATCATGATTCGTCGATTGAAAGAGGCTTGCACGGATTTCTTCCCTCAGTGGTCTTCCCCATTCTCGAGTGGGGATCCAATAACTTGGTAGATTTCAATGCAAACAAAACACAAGCATGCCTTTTCTCTAGAAAAGCTGATCTCACTGTGCCCAACATAAGTTTGTCAGGAGTAACAATACCTTTGAAGACATCCATTTCGATGCTCGCTATTACTATCAGCAATAACCTTTCTTGTGAAAATCACGTGAGATCAATTATTGCTAAAAGTGCATCCCAAAAACTTGGTTTTCTGTTTCGGGCCAAGAGCTATTTCACTTCCAGTCAGCTGCTTATGATCTATAAGGCACAGATCCGACCTGTCCTGGAATACTGTTCCCATATTTGGAGTACAGCACCCAAACATACCCTGAAACTGTTGGATTCTGTCCAAAAAAGGGCAATTCGTGATGGTGGGTGATGCCTCGCTCACAAACTCACTCACTTCTCTAGAACACCGTTGAAAAGTAGGCGATCTGGCTCTAATTTATAGATATTTCCATGGACGATGTTCTTCTGAAATATCAACAATTGTTCCTCCCTTGGCAGTCCCCGCGAGATTAACCCGTCGAGTTGAGGCTTCGCACCCCTTCGTGGTCACTTTGGAGACCTGCAGAACATATCTTTCCAAAGACTCGTTCATCCAACGAACAGCGAGGCTCTGGAACACATTGCCAAGGAAGGTGTTCTTCGAGGCATATAACCTCCAGAAATTTAAGAAGAACACCAATTCCTACCTTATTTCCCTGGGTTTTCACGATGTTCTCTGAACATTACAAGATATCTCTTTTCGTGGGAACCAGAACATGAAAAAAAAAAACCTAGTAGACGAGGTATAATACACTACTCCATCAAAAATTAGCTAAAAGTTTAGTATACATTTTCGTCAAAGCTGCAATATTACGGCTTGACGATCTGTGATTTATTCAAAAAATTAAACACGTTACCATGGCAACACAATTTCTTACACATTACCATGGCAACACAGTTCATTAAACACATCTTCAGTCTTGAAAAGGAATATTTTCAGATATAATTATGAACACAAAAAAATGGATATATATACAGGGTGGCATTGAAATAAGTGCAAATATTTCAAACACTGAGATAGCTCGACGTGTACTATCGAATGGCAGTAATAAAAAAAAATTTGCGTTCAGAATAAAATTTGAGGTTAGACCCCTTTTTCGACCCAGAGTTCTACACTGTAGCAAATCTGACGTCACCTCTGGCCAAATTTCCATGTCGTAAGTAGGAGGGTTATGTGAGTGCACCTCAGAGGTGCAGCAACCTTGAACGTCAGCGACCTTGGACGTGGGTGGTCTTGTGCGTGTGACGACGCGGCCTTCGAAGGGCTCTGGAGAGAGCTGCTATGCCGTTTGTAACGACCTTGGACGTGGGTGGTCTTGTGCGTGTGACGAAACGGCCTTCGAAGATCTCTGGAGAGAGCTGCTATGCCGTTTGTATCGACCAGGACCGTGGGTGGTCTTGGGGGGGTGCGACGAAGCGGGAATCGCATGGTATTCACCGTAGTAGGTACCGCTTTCGATGTTCAAATACCAGTTGCAGTTCAAGGACGTCTTTGTTAGAAGTTTCTTTCGGTTCGATGAATGCTGGAATGTATCTTATACTTACGAATATTTATGGCATCCACCGCACCGTTTTTCGGTCCTCGAGTACGTACCTACGTAGGACGATGCATACAATTTTAACTTTCCAATCATTACGCTTGGATATGCTATTTACTATACGCAAAGTTTTGTCTACCTTCACACTCTTGACTCGCTATTGAATTCTCACTCTTTCCGCTGTAGGTAAGTTACATTTAACATTTTTTTGGCATTCTTTCGAATAGCAAGTCAAGTCTATGATTGAAATTACATTAACCGCTTACAATAGCTGGCTCAACAAGCTGATGTATGAATATAAAAGCAATCATTTGTATCCTTGGAGCATGTGGCGTTGGTTGTGGCCTTGAAAGTCTGTGTGTGTGAACATACTTGTTCAAGGTCGCTGTCATAGAATCTTTTCTTTCCTTTGATATTCCCCCACCACATTTCTATACTATATAACCAGGTAAATCCTAGATTTGAAAACACAAAATAGAAGCGACTCGTTTGGTGAAGATACAAGTATTGAAATAATTTTGAACAAGTTTCTCGTGAGAAGGTGAAGTGTGTTGTGTAAGTTGGAATATTTTTATATATTTATCATACCTCCCTTTCGCTGTGCAATTTACGATTATTTGAAGAAATATGTCTGTAGTACGTGCGATTGATTTAGACTCCATCAATAAAATGATCAACCGCGATGCTGATATCATCCAACAAATATCGATTTCAACTCTGATCGTAGGCCATCCCTACGTAATTGAAAGAATATGTTGTTGCGTAACTAGATTCGGAAAAGGGGTTTATACATTATTATGCGATGAACGTGACGGCGCTACTTTCAAATGTTGGCTTCCAAAACGTGTCTCAGATAATTTGAGCGAAGGTGATATTGAAGTTATGAATTCAACCAATGGGGGATATAGTCTGACATACACAGGCCAGAGTAAACCAGGATTTGTAGGGGCGAAATCGAGATCTCTCATTAGATTCGATAGCCGATAATAATTTTCTTAATACTTTAGACGACTTTGACTTTTTTTCTCGTTTACCTTAGATATAATCAATAAGCATAGTTATACGGAAGGGTGGATGAAAAATATTTAGAAATAGTTACTTACATATCACATACTAGTAATCTCTTTCAATGTAATAATCATTATTATTGTAAGTATATAGTCAACCTGTCAGATGAGATGTGTATGTTAATGTCTTATATTTGTTTCAGATACCAGACTTTCAAGCCTCCCCCGAACACAATGTGGATGCACTATTCAAGCCAGGGATGGGATAAAGCAGAAGACATCGATTCTGGAATAAGGAGGTTAGCATGTGAATTCAGAGATCTAGAAATGGATGCTATACATGCTACTAATTATGATATGAACGTGTGTTTTGATCCCGTGGAGATTCGAAGACTCTCCGATCTAGCTGATCAATATAGAATTGGCTTGGAATTGTGTCGTCGGTTTGGATATGGAAGTTTGAGCTTAGATGCGTTTTGTCAAGATATGGTGGAAGCTGAATTGAAAGGGTTCTTGTATGAAATATTCGATTTCCTTCCTGGCAGCATCATTGGCAAATATAACCTATATCGAGAATCTGAGGAAGAAGATGATACTGATGATGGCAAGGGTGACAGTGGTGTAGACGAAGCTGGGGATATCAAAACATAGTAATTTAATATCTCTCTTTTGATGTAATTATATGCTGTCTATACTGTAACGCTATTAGGTAGTTAATTTTTTCAATAAATGTTTGATATAACCATATGTTATTTTATCATTCCAAGTAAGTAGTTGAAAATTAAATTGTGGCGAAAAAGAGGTTGATGTAGTGATGTGTGACATAAATGAAAGTATTTCCAAGAACTTATAACTTACAAAAGTTCAAAACAGATTCTAACACCTACCTCCTCTCCCTATCCTCCCTAGGTATTTCCTTTCGTGTGCTCCAAGAGATAAAAAAAAGGTGTATATAAAGTCATAGATGGAGATATTTAGCGAATTATATATCTTTGAATGCAATCATTAACCTATTCAGATGAATATATTTGTATGAAAAAAAAAAAGATAAATAACATTATTTTTTATTAATACAGAGTAAGTAAATAAATACAATATATTGATATATATTTCAAGGAGCTCTTGTTTGAATCGATCCATCCAAAGCGCTATAGGTCAGATATGCATCATGAAGAATTAACGCATAGACTCTGGTATTGTCAGGAAATTGTGTTCTACGAGTCTCAAACTCCAGCTTGATATCAACGTTTGATGACTTCAGAGCATCTGGTTGGTGGCGGCAATCAATGAGAAACAGAGGATTCTTTCTGAATTCTTCAATGTTCATCATCGGTTCACCCATATCTTTATCGTAGTAGCTTCTCTGGAAATTTTCATAGGCGTAATAGGCTGCTGAGTCTAGTTTTTTGTCAAAATCCAGATTCCAGCGTTCATATGGATAGACTTCGGAATTCAAATATAGGCGGATATTATTGATGTTGGCATGTGTGAATTTTGTTACATCCTTCGATATATCATCGGAATTCTCAGTATTTTGAAAACCGATAATTATGTATCGAGGTCTTTCAAGGCTATTTGTGGTTTTCACAGCCCATATATCTGTAGCTGTTCTACGAAGAGACGGTAATTCGTATAATTCCCACATGCGGTATGCCATTTTTACCTTAGCATTGTCACTACTACTTCTATTGATGCGATTCAATAACTTCAATTTTTGTCTATCCTCCGGAATTATGTGCTTGATCTTCCATTCAACTTTCGTGATTTCCAAAGCAGCATCAACCTCACCGATGTACGAGTTTTTGAATGAGCGTGCAATAATGAGTATCAGCTCTTGTTTCACATTCAAAATGCCCTTGTTATAGTCTTCAGCGAATCCCATGAGATATTTGAGTGGTAACTTCCCACTGAATACGTGGCTGGTTGAATCCAAAATGAATTGTTTATTTTCATTTAGCCCCCATCCTATGGTTTCCAAGGAAGTCTTACTAGTCTGCCCATACGATATAAGAGTTTTCATCGTACTAGTTATACCAGGTTTTCGAACGACGGCAACCTGTTCACCGCCCATTTCGTATCGGATTTCATCGAATAGGAATGCTAGAGCATTATTCGATAGGTAGCAAATCTTTGTCAAATCACTGGGTGTGAACTTCCCTTCAATGTAGATGTAGCTGTCGGAAATATCCAATATAAGATCTTGAAAGTTGATTGGAATCCGTATCTCATCGGAATTATTGAAATATGGTGAGCCATACGGTTTATAGGTATGCTCATGGAGGCTGATCAGTGAGTTGTCGAGAAGGGGTTCCTCGAAAACATCCAATTTCTCGCTGGTAGTAGTAGCAATCATTGCAGCAGTATCACGGTAATGACAAAATATTAATTTCAACACACAATCAACCCTATGGATCTGAGGAACTTTTGTTCGCTTACGGATATCTTACGTCTTGACGGGGCGGTAACTCCTTGACGAATGACTTGATATCCGTATCCGTGTTTCCTTTTATTGATGGTGTATCGACCTTTTTCGATGTTCTCACAACTATCCGGCTTGGATCGACGGCTGTAGCAAAATCCCATTTTCTATCTCTTAACTGCTCTCTCTCTATCTCTCTATATGAGGGTGACTGGGAAGGAAGGTGTGTGCGTATGTGTCTCTTTCAGGCGAGCTTTTTCAATTCCAACTTCACTATAATTATTTCTCCTCGGAAATCCACTGAGCGACCCTTGTCGTCCAATATGCTTATGGTAATGTTGTCAATATACTGACGACCTTCAGGACTGATCGGCATATAAATAATATTTCGAGGTTCCTTAGAAAGCTTGTACCCAGGCTCTACATCAACATCAAACTCGTATAATGTATGCACCGCTTCACCATCGAGGTATGCTCCTGCTGTAATATTACAATCAACCCTTATCAGTCGCACCTTAATTATACTCACTGGTAGTGTGGATTCATGTAATTCATTGGGTGGGTAAAGTTTCGCTTCGAATCCGAGTACGCTAGCAATAGAATTCTCCACATTGAAATCTATCTTATACTCGCTTTTCATTTCACATTTAAGAGTATTATTATTAGCACGAAGAAAGAACACATCGTCAATATGTCGCCCATTCAGTAGTACTATTTGATCTGTAGATTTTTGTATAGCTCTATTGATTTCATCCACTTCATACACACCTGGCGGTATACTGAATACTTTGGAGACGGAAATATTTCCTTGCTCAAACCAAAATCCCATTGCATTATTTGTCTCATCCACGTTCAGTATAGAGTTGTAGGAGTAGAAACCATGCAAGCCTAATCCATAACTACTATTCACATCGAGTTCTATGGGTGGATAGAAATTTGCGCTTAATACACTCGATTCTGATGATAAAGTAAAAGTTCGGGACATGATTGATAGAGTACTTTATTGTTTCAAGCAACAGAGATGAATGAGCCGTTTTTTCATCGGCGGGGTATTAATATCCAAATCATTATTAGTAATAACATTAACAGCATTTATACGACAGTAGCAGCAAAATATCTTCCGACGGTTCGGTCCATCATTAACATCGGAACTGGAATTGTCTTGCACGTGTTCTTCGCAGTATTGGTACTTGGCAATGTCGACATCGTTTTGAAGATCCACCGGTAACTTATCCCATACCAACGCTATTTCATGGGGTGCGCAACCGATCATCACCTCCTTAGGCATATCAGCAAGTTGATGCCTACTCATCTTCAATAAACTGCGCAATCTCGAAAAAGCTATCAATGAATGGCCCATTCGTTTGATGCTTTCCCGATCGAATTCTGGTGTTGCTGCCATCTTCTATTCAATTTGCTTCGAGTTGTTGGTTGTTAAAAATCTCAGGCACAAATGCCCGCACCAGACTGTGTTGAATTGTTGCTGGCGGTCGTAATTATATAGGATTTTGATTGGTTCACTCGAATCACTTGCAAGATACTGTATCAATTCTTTGGGTGGGGGTAAATCACCATAGCTATCAAAGTAAGTGACAGTACCATAGCGCTTCTTGTACGCAACCCAATGTGTACCGCTACCACGAATTCCATCCAAGTTAATTATAGCTGATTCATTGCGATGCGGACCGGAATCTGGTAAGTTGTCACGCATGAAAACGCCTCTGAAATATGGAACTCTCATCTCCTCAGCATACTTCATTATATCATAATTGGATAGAGGTTTTCGGGGTAGGGACTCTAGAAGTTTTTTGAATTCTGTGGTCTGAGATAGATACCCAAACCCTTTCGATAGGGCTTCAAATACAATCCTTTACCGGTTTTCCCGATGGCTATCGCCTCCATATGTTGATTATGACGATTTGCTTCAGCTAACTGTTCTCTGGTAGCTCTAGCCGATTGTACAGCTTTTGTTATTCCAGCAGCAGCACCAGCCAAACTACCGAGTGCTGATAGGCCGGCAAAGATCGGTATTAGCGGAAGAAAACCTCCAACTTTGGGGATAGGTATAATGCGCGGGGTGCGAATATTTTTCTTTCCACCTGCGATTTTGACGTATTTACGCGCTGCCTGATAAGCTATAGCTGCAGCTTTGTCCATATTCTTCTCGAGCTTCTTATTTCCACCGGCCTGATGACGTAGTGCATCACGAACTTTGTGAACTACACCGGACCCAAATGCAATTTTTGTTGGTTTCTTAGCGTTAGATTTTTTTTTCACTTGACGCTCATCAAATCCGCATCCCATACCAAATCGCCTTTTCCCCTTCATTATATTAGTGACCAGCCAAGCTGCAGCCTTCTCACGTATGCCGCTTTCCTTAGATTTCACAATATTCCAAGCAGATTGTTCTAGCTGTTGATCTGCTGTATGTCTGGCGGAAATATCGTCCGGGTTTTGAGAGTAAGCTATATCGTGTCGCTTACAAGCAACGTCTAATTGATTGATGTCCGGATCTCCACGAGCCAACCTTTTCTCTAATTTGGTTCCTGGCCCGCAATATTGGTATCCTCCGGGGATATGTACTTCGAATGGAAGTTTATTTATTATAGAGTTAACAACACCTCTACCGGATTTCTTCCCATAACCGTTTTTACGTGTGCAACGTTCGACAACCATCATATAAATGACTGATCTTCAATTGAATCCTATTTATATGTTATCCAACCGTCACACGATGCGTATTGTCCAGCAGAAAGAAAAGTTCCATGTTGATAATTTGGATGAGAAAGTCGGCTGCGGATTGGTAAATTCCTTTCACCGACATGGAAAATTGTTCCCCTCAACAATTCGCGGACTTATAGTTGGCCCTTCGAATTGTGGTAAAACGAATGTTATGATATCCTTACTAACGAATGCTGATGGTCTACGTTATGCCAATGTCTACATTTATTCGAAATCAACATACCAACCGAAATATGAGTATCTACGTAAAGTACTCGAACCGATAAAAGGATTAGGATTCTACACATTCGATAATAATGAGGATATAATGGAACCATCCGAGGCTGAGCCAGATTCGATATTTATATTTGATGATGTCATGTGTGAGAAACAGGATGTTATTCGCTCATATTTCAGTATGGGCCGACATAAGAATATTGACTGTTTCTATCTAGCACAGACAGTCTCTAGAGTGCCAAAGCAATTGATTCGTGATAATTCCAATTTCATAATCATGTTCAAACAAGATGTGATGAATATGCACCACATTTTTTCCGACCACGTATCGCCCGATATGGATTTCAAGCAATTTCAATATATGTGCTCACAATGTTGGGATAATAAATACGGCTTTCTAGTGATTGATAAAGATAGAGAAATAATGGATGGTCGATACAGAAAAGGATTTGATAGCTTCATATACCCTTGATACCCGATGTGTGCACTTTCATTTAATCATTAGCCGTAGTGCGAGCGTCATCGTTGTCCTATACATTCGCATAATCCAACATGGAGGTCTCAACAAGTGATGGTGAAATTAACCTGAAACGACAGCTCATCGAGGCCACCGATGCAGTACGAAAGAAATTCAAGTCTCTCAAAAACGATCGTGCTGAGAGTAAGGTGGCACTCGAGAAGATCTATGAGCCGATAACCAAACCATTGAATGACATTTCGGCAGTGGCAAAGGCTAACCTGGCGAAAAATTCGGGATACAATACAAACAAAAATATGACGAAATTGCAACCTATACATCAATCTACCCCAATTTCATCGACAATTTATGAGACGCCTCAGCAAACAGACAAAAAAACTAGAAGAGAATCACCCGCCGATAGTCAACCATCATCAGATGACTCGAATGATGATTTCCAGTTCAATACTTTGATGGAGACCCCACCTACGTCATCATCGGATGGTTCACATTTAATTACCCAGCTGAATAGGAGTGATGAATCTGTAATTAGAAAGTTACAGGACATCGCTGAAGGACACGTACGGAAATTGGAATCTGGGGATACTAGTAACTATGACACAGTATACGGTATACATATAGATCCAAAATCGCGACGGTTGAAAATGGGTAATGCCGAAGTTCGTTTCTCAAATGGAAATATTGAGTTGGGTGGCAATGATGGAAAGAAGAAACCGAAAATTTATCCCGCTAGTTCGGATTTATATAAAGTGCTATTCCTCAAATACACACCGCAAACTTTGAGTGAAGATGATAGGAATATATACACAACGTTATTGGAGCAGACTAGAGCCCCATACAAAGGATACGACATCAGACTAGGTCTGAATTCCAGCAAATCTAGAAAATATCGAGAGTTAATCAAACCTCTAACTCGTACACCATATAAAATGAGAGTAGTACCTGAACATAAGGACGGTAGTGGATTACCGTCACAAAAAATCTTTGACGACGCCAAAAAAGAGTATGTCTATTGGAATAAACCGAAAGAATTGATAGCCCGCTTACGTTTGCTTTGGAGTTCGAAATCTGTTGGCCATACTGGACATGATAATGAAATAATATCGATTATAGAGGAGTTACGTGAAGAAGGCATTGTATACTAAATCAGATAAATATGTATCAATGATGACGATTCGTCTTAGTATCCAGCTGTAGCCCGTAGCAGTCGCTAAATTATCGAAAAATTGCTTCAGAATGGCTGAAATAAGTGATGTGAAACGTCAAGTTGTTGAGGAATTACACAAACCAGCTCGTCGCAATTTTCCTAGGAGGAAAACGATAATCAAAGGATTTGCGGATTTGTGGCAGATCGATTTAGCTGAAATGCAACCGTATGCGAAGGAAAATAAAGGTTTCAGATATATTCTATTCGTTATCGATTGCTATTCCAAATATGTCTGGACTGAGGCTATTAAAAATAAAACAGGTGTTGAAGTTACTGAAGCTATGAGAAAAGTACTCCAAAGAGCGGAATATTCACCGAATAATGTGCAGAGTGATCTTGGAAGTGAATTTTACAATCGCTGGTTCAACAAGCTTATGGATGAATATAAAATCAATCATTATTCAACGTATAGTACTATGAAAGCTGCAATCGTCGAACGTGTCATAAGAACTCTGAAGAATTGGTTATATAAAGAGTTTTCAGCAAGAGGAAAATATGTATGGCTCGATGTTTTACACGAACTTACTACTGCATATAATAACCGAAGACATCGAACAACTGGAATGAAGCCCATCGACGTCACCCCAACAACAAAACTGAGCGCATTCAATCATCCGAAACTGGCCTTGAAGCCGAAATTCAAAATTGGTGACATTGTGAGAATCAGTAAATACAAAGGTGTTTTCGAGAAGGGATATCTTGCAAACTTTTCATCAGAGCTTTTCAAAATTTCCAAAATAAACACAACCAACCCTATAACATACTTGATCGAAGATATTATTGGAGGAAGACCAATCAAAGGATGTTTTTATGAAGTGGAATTGTTGAAAACGAGAAATTCAGATGTATACTTGGTTGAGAAAATTTTAAAGGAGAAAGGTGGCAAAGTATATGTGAAATGGCTGGGATTCTCGAACATACATAATTCATGGATTGATAAATCTGCAATTGTTTGAATCTAATTATATTGTAATGCATTCTTGAATAGTTTTAATAAATACATTATTTGAATCAATATTATTTCCTTTACACACACACCTCCCACCCACCCACACACACACACACACACACACACACACACACACACACACACACACACACACACACACACACACACACACACACACACACACACACACACAAATCATATAGAAATAATGATACGATTTTTTTTTTAAATATATATTTTTATTACATGAAAGATATATTTTTATTACATACCTACCTAATAGATATATTGACAAAGTATATTTGATTCATTATTATTACTCGCTAAGATCATTGTTCCAGATGACATCATTGCAGTCATTGGAGAAGGGTAGGTGCTGGTAGTAGAATCAGGCAATTTTTTTTCGACGGCTAATGTCAATCTATTCTCTTTCGAATTTCAGACAATTCATTAATCAGTGATTTAACTTCACTCTCCATGATGGTTTGCTTTTCAGCCATTGAAAATCTGAACGCAGTCTGTTGTTTATCAAAGAGAATCAGAGCATCTCTGACTACTAACGATACGTCAGCTTTCACAGCCTGTAATGCATCTTCTTTCACGTGGGCGATTTCTTTTTTCAAGGACTCCATCTCCATACGATGGCTGTTAATGATCGGAGCACCAACATTTATTAATTTTTTGCCTTGCAGATCGAAATTACCATCTTTATCTAGTTTGAAGCCTACACCTGCAGGGCCGCGTAGTGAAACAACGGATTTACTCTTTTTGCGCCCAAATTTATCGATAGTTTTATTCATCATTACCCGACAAATGATCAACTTATACTGAGCGCCCTATTCAAAAGAGCTTACTATATACACAGAATGACGCTCATGTAGAAATAGTGAATATTTGAACTCTACCTAAATCGCAAGTACTCAATAATAATATTTTTGTTTTTTACATTTAGAGGCTGACACTCGACATAAAATTATAATTACAAATATAGATTAGTACACACACACACACATATATATATATATATATATTTACAAAATGATGCTTATAAGTACTCAATATTTCCCTAATTACATCAGGACTATGACTATCTAATTTTATCATCACAAAAAAATAGATTTCCCAGTTTATGATTCAATTCATTTCTTCCTCCAATAGTTGGATCAGTAGATCTAATCTTTTTTCATCTTCAGTCATGAACGATTCTATTACTTGATTGCACCACCTAACATTATCCTCAGGATCGGATTTATAAAACTCGATATCACTATGTCCCCAAGGTAGGGTTTTCGTGATATTGGGGATTATAAACCGCTTGTCGTCATTATGTGAAAGAGCTACCTTGTTCTTCATCTCCGTATACATATCATGCAAATAACTTTTGAAACAATTCATCTTTCGGAATATGAGCCCACCTTGTTCTACTATGCTCTTATAATCGTCTAGATGTAATTGTTGTTGGACAACTGCGTGTGAGACCCCTTTCGCTTTTTTCAACTCGGTCCCTACCGATTGCACGTAATAAGCTTTAGCCCCTGTACCGTAGAAGCTCATTATGGGATCATTGGGGAACTCATCTTTCATATTCCCGAGAATTGATTTTGTTACAGGCATATTGAACTTATTATTTTGAGGGTAATTAGAAGTATCGAATTTCTCAATATTATCCTTCATGAATGCATAAAAATTATCTGTCTTAACTTTCAATATCAATGAATCGGTGTCTGTGTAGAGTAGCGATGCTCTATCACCGAAATTTGCCTTGATAAATTGATAATAAAAGTCATAAATAACGGTTTTAGACATGTCCAATATACAGAAACCCAAATACAATGGTTTATTATAATTAACTTTGACTTTACCCATATGTATAGCAAGAAAGTTCTCGGTGAATATGGAAGCACATTCAAAATTTGGACGTGATATTAAGGCGCAAGCACCAGCACTTCTGCCTATACTATGCCAACGAGTGACCAGTTTTATGTCGCGTCTCTTATCCACATTCTCCATCGTCTTACCATACACTGAATTAGTCATCATTTTGAACTGATTACTTTCAAACTTATTGGAGCTATTATTTCGCAATACGGTGTTCTTATCTATATATTTCTTCAACCACGGTGACTGATTGAATTTCAGTATTCTGTGAGTTCTCTCTAATAATAAACCATTGTAAATCGCCTGTTTTAGGTTTTTGTAGTGAACGACGTATTTTTTCTTATCGTTCAAGTTAGGTATGAGTTTATGAATTTTTGATTTAGAGTGCGGTGGTGTGATAGATTCGACTAAGAAAGGCATATCTGAATGGGTATCATGAAGTTCTGCAGGATAGTGAACATCGACCTCAAGTACATACCCAATTGGGCTATCGTCCGGAACACTCATGATATCCAATGTCTGTATTTCTTTAGGTGTTAGCCAACAGAAACCAGATGTCGGTAGCGGTTGTGACATACTATGACCGTAAAGATTCGTTGCATCTAAATAGGTAATGAATGATTGTGGTTCATCAGGTTTGAAATTTGGGAGGAATTTGTTATTAGCAACAGCTTTACGGTCAACGCAAGTACTTATTCCACCACGTATGCCTTTCTTAAAGAAATGTATCATATCAATATCAGTTAATAACTCCAATTCTACTTGAGTGCACTTGAGCATAGCGTCCCAAGATAAGCCAGGTGCAGTGTAGTATTGCGCGGGGTCTAAATCATAGGCTTTTAAGCAAATATTCCTAAAGTTTTCAAAAATATCACACAACAGTAAGACATCTGATTTAAGATATATATCCGAATACTCTCCAAGACTTTTACATTCGAACACATTCCAAACACGGACCGCTCTCATATAATCCTCATCTGAAACATGTTCATTCCTCAAGTTATCATAAAAATCGTCTTTACTCGGTAAGGTATCTGTATCTAGCTTGTCCATAGAACTAACAAAACTATATGGAAAAACGCCCTTTTGAGTCATCAATTCAAATTTATCCATTTCTGGAAAGTATTTTGCAGTATCAACCAGCTGGTCACGACTTAGAATCTTACCCAAATTGGCCAAGGATGATGCCATGAATCTAAAACTATCAATAAATCGAAGTTTCAAGAAAACCTTTTTCATTTGATCGTTTTTACCCATATAACTATCGACAAATATGTACTTAGTGAATGATAAATATTTTTCTTTGGTTTGAGGAATAACATCCACTCTCTCACTATTGTCACCATCTGCGAATAACTGTTTTATGAACATATGACTGTCGTAACCACTCATGTTGTGAGATATGACTGGAATAAAGTTCGGTAACTTAAAATTCAAATTACAGACAGAATGCGCGGCCCCAAATCTTTTATGACCTGTTATATGACAATGGTCTCTCACTTTTACATCGTTATCATCAAAGGGCTTCTTACAGATACCACACTCTGTTGCATTTGAGAATTCCAACTCTTCCTGAATAGTCAATTTTTTCATTGGAACTACATGTTTCAAATAAGAATTGTAAATGTTCTCTGATTCACTGACTAACTTATCGACAAACTTTTTTGCAGCGTCCTTGCCTCGATAAGTCACAAATTTTGATTTGGAGTCATCAAAGGAACATTTGATAAGGAATGCGAAAGAATACGGTTCGTGTTCGAATGTTTTGTTTGTAAAAGAATGCTCCGGATCGGGTTCACTGGTGAGAATTGGTTTCAAAATTGATTCAAAATCTGCGTAGATAGTAAACGGCACCTTCAACTGTCTCTCAAAATTTTCGAATTTCAATATATTTTCAGGTACTTCCCTACCAAATTTGTCAATTTTCAATTCTGTTGTTGGTGTTCTGGTGTAGATATGATTGCAATCATGTAAGCGATGATTGATCAATTTGCGCTCATCATTAAAATAGATCAAACAACCGTCGCAAAAATATTTTCTACTCCTGTTTTTAGATATTTGAGTAGATACCAATCTCGATAGATCTTTGATCCAACAATAATGACTATTACCGCTCTCATCATCAGTAATGAGTAGCAAATTAACATGTTTGTCTAGCACCTTCTGAGAATAATGTAAAGGTCCAACTATTTCATACTTCATCTTACTATCTTCGAATATATTCTCTAATCCGTAAACGTTAATGGAGCAGTCATTGAGGCCCTCAAATTTTGAAATATCGCGTAATTTGACTGGGAAATCTATACCTGTTATGTTTAAAACAGTGGAGAAATGAGGGTATGAAGATATCAAATGACTGCGTACTGCTGCTGGATATAATGCTGACGTTACAGCCCATGCGAAACAATGCTGGTCCTCGTTTTGGACATTCACCACCGCCATCTTCTTCTGGATAAACTTGGGCAGCTCCATATATGAAGAGCCTCGTAGTGGACTGAACTTGTTGATGTTGCACTCGAGGAATAAAATTTTCTCCAAAACCCAACCTTAAAATAAAGAAAAAATGATGAGAATACAATTGAAAATGAATTTATGTAAGGATATACATCTAATAGCTGTACACCACATCACAGCATAATGTCGAAGAGATACTCTGATAGCAACGCTTTCGTTTATAGTGGAATATACATTATTTCAGTCAACTCACCAGAATCACGTTCCTCAAATTCGGTAGCTCGATTGATGAGGATGTCCGTGCATGTATCGATGATTGCTCCCAAATCGGTTGACTTATATACAATATGGTTTGGGGTGGCAAACGACTTGGTGTCGTATATATCTTGGGTTTGTTGAAAATATCTTCCGAATACCTCCATATTAACCTTCAGGGTGTTGTGGACATCTAATGTTGTTTTTAATAATGACATGAGTGTTTCCTTGGATTCGATGAAGAAAGTTTTGTA
Organism: Phaedon cochleariae; assembly: GCA_918026855.4. NCBI lineage: Eukaryota > Metazoa > Arthropoda > Insecta > Coleoptera > Chrysomelidae > Phaedon > Phaedon cochleariae. Next base: position 577,326 of record OU896722.1, read on the forward strand.
ATCTGCTGGAAGTTGACTCTTACACTCAATTCTATAGCTGGCTATTCTGCATTTCAAAGCGCTATGAATCAGTTGGACATTATCTGAATACTGCGCACTGGACTTGGTTCTATGCTCTAGCGATCTCTTATGCGCAACCATTTTATCTGCAGGTATTGATTTATTGCAGGTTATGCAAGTTTCCATAGTCACCGTTGTGGAAGCGGCAGTATCCAGCCTCACTCGTTTTGCTGAGGGTGCACCACCAACTGACGCCCCACATGAACCTCTTTCATGTCTACGTAAGTTGTCAGTACGTGTGAACACTTTTCCGCAGTTATTACATGAAATCACATTGTTCTGATTAGGAGCTGATGATGTCTGCGCACTAGTATCCACATTCGCCCGATTCACTGGAGGTGTACCAGCTGTATGACCCGACCCTTTTTCATGTCTCCTCAGACTACCAGCACGCGTGTACAATTTGCCGCAGGTAATACAAGAGTACATTTTGCTTCACTGATGATACTTTCACACTGAATTGACTAAGAGGTTGCTGGACACTGCTTTTGAAGTTCGTAAACTGACTGAATTATTAGCGAACACCACAATTTATAACCGATCTCCTTCCACGTCGAGAAGGAACCTCCCTAACCAATCAACAAATCATAGGTCGCCTCCTACTTCTACGTCAAGAATCACCCAACCAACGGCGACTGGTGTTTACACAGTCCTCCGAATTTCAAAGCGATATCCGTTTCCACTCCACTGCACGCTCAAGGCCACCCACGGTCCGGGTCGATGCGAACAGCTGCAGGTCCTTTCAGACCCCTTCGAAGGCCCACATCGTCTCACGCTCAAGACCACCCACGTCCAAGGTCGCTGACGTCACTGCGGCGACGGTGCGGTGCAGTCACATGCTCAAGACCACCCACGTTCGAGGTTGCTGCATCGCTGCGGCGGGTCTTTTCAGACCCCTTCGAAGGTCCACATCGTCTCACGCTCAAGACCACCCACGTCCAAGGTCACTGACGTCACTGCGGCGACGGTGCGGTGCAGTCACATGCCCAAGACCACACACGTTCAAGGCCGCCCACGTTCAAGGTTGCTGCACCTCTGAGGTGCACTCACATAACCCTCCTACTGTCGTAGGCACAATCACGTGGAGTTCAATCATTTAAATTGTTTTGAAGTGGCGTACTTGATTTTTTTCTCGTATTTTGTTCAATTTTTGGTATAGATTAACATGAGAAAAGTGGTTGAAATCTCAAGTAATCGGCAATAGCATAGTCACTTTCAGTATACAAAAAATATGTATAGAACTTAAAAATTATTAATGGACCCGTAACAAGCCCCTGTGGAACTCCCAGTAGAAACCTTCAGAAAACCGTGCACCGATTCAGAAGTCTTCAGATCACGAATTTAGAAGACTTCTGAAGTCGTGATTTGAAGACTTCCGGGGATAACCATGAAAGAGCCATTTTCACTATTTTGAACCTTAAATTTTCTTATGGTGATTAACATGAGAAAAGTGGCCAAAATGTCGAGCAATCAGCATAGCACAGTCACTTTTAGACACAAAAAAATGTATAGAACTCGAAATTATCAATGGACCCGTAACAAGCCCCTGTGGAACTCCAAGCAGACACCATCACAAAGCCGTGCACCGATTCTGAAGTCTCCAGATCACGACTTTAGAGGGCTTCAGAAGACTTCTGGAGTCGTGATCTGAAGACTTCCGGGGATGACCTTGAAAGAGCCATTTGCACAATTTTGAACTTAAAATGTTCTAATAGTCACTTTCAGTATACAAAAAAAATGTATAGAACTTAAAATTATCAATGGACCCTTAACAAGCCTTTGTGGAACTTTCAGCAGACACCTTCACAAAGCCGTGCACCGATTCAGAAGTCTCCAGATCACGACTTTAGAGGGCTTCAGAAGACTTCTGGAGTCGTGATCTGAAGACTTCCGGGGATGACCATGATAGAGCCATTTCCACCATTTTGAACCTTGAATTTTCTTATGAGGATTACCATAAGAAAAGTGGTCAAAATCTCGAGGAATCGGCATAGCATAGCCACTTTCAGTACACAAAAAATATGTATAGAACTTAAAATTATTAATGGACCCGTAACAAGCCCCTGTGGAACTCCCAGCAGAAACCTATAAAAAAAACGTGCACCGATTCAGAAGTCTTCAGATCACGACTTTAGAGGGCTTCAGAAGACTTCTGGATTCGTGATCTGAAGACTTCCGGAGATGACCTTGAAAAGAGCCATTTTTACTATTTTGAACCTTAAATTTTCTTATGGTGATCAACATGAGATAAGCGGTCAAAATGATGAGGAATCGGCATAGCATGGTCACTTTCAGTATACAAAAAAATTATTGAACTCAAAATTATCAATGGACCCGTAACAAGCCCCTGTGGCACTCCTAGCAGAAACCTTCACAAAACCGTGCACCGATTCAGAAGTCTCCAGATCACGACTTCAGAGGGCTTCAGAAGACTTCTGAACTCGTGATCTGAAGACTTCCGGGGATGACCTTGAAAGAGCCATTTTCACTATTTTGAACCTTAAATTATCTTATGATGATTAACATGAGAAAAGTGGTCAAAATGTCGAGGAATCAGCATAACATGTAAAGAACTTAAAATTATCAATGGACCCGTAACAAGTCCCTGTGGAACTCCCAGCAGGAACCTTCACCAAACGGTGCACTCGCGCTTCTCGATAAAAACTTCCGACAAGTGACAACTTCCGGAGTTCATATACTCCCTGAACTTCAGCCTGTCGCTGGCCATTTCAGCCAACATCAAAACAGCTCCGTTCACGTTTCCACTTGTCAAACTCGGCATGACAGAACCGTCGACCACGAACAGATTATTGGCGCCCCTAACCTCAAAATCGTAGTCAACGACGCCGGTGGGATCGAACCGGTCCGCCATCTTGCAGGTGCCCACGGGGTGGTAGGCTGTCAGTGTCAAATGTCTGACGTAACACTCCCAGTAGGCTGGGCTGTCGAACAAGTGACTCTCGCAACCTGGAAATATAAACTGGGCGTCAATTGAAACGTTAATAGTGAAATTTGGCATCAAGTTTGACTTCTCGTAATTTCTAAAATATTAAACGAATTTTGAATTGCCGCCCAGATTCTGAATGCCTTTTTCATCGTCTTTCGAACCGTTCCTTACAGCTTCTTCTAAATTGATCAGGATCCATGATACAGGGTGAAACAAAGTTACGTGCATTTTGAAAAAAACTTCTCCGCCCCCCCATTTTGTCGGAAGACCACGATGCTCATATTTTATTCAGGCATTTCATAAATAGCAACCATACCTCGGGACATTTTCGAGTTTTTGACAAAAACTACTGTGGTTTCCGAAAAAAAAAATTTTTTAGCATTTTTTTTAAATGGACTAATTACCTGTATCCTCAAAACGATGAATCAGTCTCTTTATTGTCATGACTGACTTATTGAAAATGGTACTTGAATGAGTTTGGGTATATCCTAATCGTCGTAACCTGAAATAATAATTATCTGTACTGAATTATAGTCAATATCACTATAGTGATTTTACCTAATGATATTTTCCATTTCGACCCGATTTGAACGAGGCATCTTCAAATTTTTTAGGACCCGAATTACACTAACGTTTTCATGAAAATTGGCAATTGATATAACCTCTATGCATACCTACATTGTTTCAACAATACGCTGTTATAGAAACAAGGTATCGTTGTTTGTATTTGTTGATGAGATGTGTTGATTTACTGCTCACTAAGGTAGAAAACTTTTATCATAGACTGCGTAGTAACCTGGTATACATATCTGCTCCAACGATTTCCTGAAATGCATAAAAGCATCCATTTATGGAACTTCTCTAAAATTAGTCCATTAAAAAAAATGCAAAAAAAATTTTTTTTTCGGAAACCACAGTAGTTTTTGGCAGAAACTCGAAAACGTCCCGAGGCATGGTTGCTATTTATGAAATGCCCGAATAAAATATGAGCATCATGGTCTTCTGACAAAATGGGGGGGCGTAGAATTTTTTTTCAAAATGCACGAAACTTTGTTTCACCCTGTATCACGGGTCCTGATTAATTTAGAAGAAGCTGTAAGGAACGGTTCGAAAGACGATGAAAAAGGCATTTAGAATCTGGGCGGTAATTCAAAATTCGTTCAATATTTTAGAAATTACGAGAAGTCAAACTTGATGCCAAATTTCACTATTAACGTTTCAATTGACGCCCAGTTTAGTAAATAGATTAATCTCAGAGTAACTGCAGTTGATGAATAATAGAATACGTTGATTCAGGTGAATGTCCAGCGGTAATTCTTTATCTTAGTGATCTTAGTCGAGCTTTCGAATGTGTCAACCATAGAAAACTGAGGTCGAAATTAGAAATGTATGGAATAAGAGCGTTACCACCGATAAAACAAGGCCAGCAGACTCTGACGTAAACAGCTCGTGACGTCGCATACTCAGGCCATCTTCCAAGGCATTCGCGTCGATTGATCGTCAGTTTGTTTTTGTTTAAGAACGGTGGCGTAGGTAAATCGCGTGTGATCGAATTCTCTTGTTGTTTATTCATCAAAATAATTGGCGGAGAAATTACTGTTTTGTGAAATATTTCGTGTTGTGATAGGCGAAATGACAATGCCTTACAAGTGTTGTGTTCCCTTTTGTCGGGGGAATTATGTGGGTGGTCCAAAAGTTCATGCTTTTAGTTTCCCGTTGGACAAGGAACTATCGAAAAAGTGGGTACATGCAATTCACCGCAAGGATTTTACGACTCCATCTAAGTACAGTAAAGTATGTGAACTACATTTTACTAAAGATGATATTATTACTTCATCTACTGCAACCGATTCAAAAACTGGCAAAACTGTAACAATAGATTTGATGTTATTCCCACTCAATTTCCCAACTGTTCATCTTATTTATCGAAAGATGTAAAATTACGCACAAGTCGTGATGAAAAACTTGAGATACTAGAGACTAAAAATTTGGCACAACCACTTACCAAAAGTAAAACTGAATTCGAAAATTACCAAAAATCATTTTGCTACACAGAATTTCAAGAATTTCTAGTTGTATTAGAGTCTTTTCAGTTGCCCGAAAAGTGGTTCAAAATTCTCGATTTGCAAAAAGTCACATTATTCAAATTGTCTTATTCTCCAGGGCCCGTAATTACATATTCGGTTGTGATTGATTTTGTTTTGAATGTGGAATCATTTTTGTATGACCTAGCGATACAAACATCTCTAAAAGCCAATCTGAAAATACCTTGTATCTCTAATAATATCATTCAAATCAAGGAATTACTAATTGAAATAGATAAAAACGAGATACATAATTCGGGAAAATGTCTTGATAATCAGAAAAAGAGGGTTTTGAAACATATTTCGAATGCATTGGGCTCTGGTTTCTGACTCAATACATTCTCAAATTTCTTTCTGAAAACGGTCATTTGCCTCGTGGCAATGAATGCAGAATTCATTACAATGATCAAATTGCAACTATTATATTAACATGTACTACAAACACTCTACTTAAAAATTACTGTTTCAAGTCTAACGACCAATTGGGTAAAAAATCCAACAACAGGAAATTGAAAACACTCACTGGCTAATTTTTTAGGTAATAGGAATTCTCCAAGATAAATATAGGTAATTAGGTATAACAAACGGCATGTCTATCAAACTAAAATACATTTTCCCCAATTTTCTTTCGATCAATCTCATGATAAGTTTATGTTCTGCGGGCCCTGTATAAGTAGGTGTGAAGTTCACCTCTAATGAGATTGAATCACTACAATTTTTGCCAATATATTTAATTCGAATGGGTTGCTGTAGGTGGGTATTTGTGTTTTATTCTGGTTTTTGCTTTGAAACTTCGTTTTTCCATAATAAAATCGAATGGGATGCGAAGAAGAGCTCAGTTGACGGCTGGCATCCTCTTTCAACCGGAAGCCCTTCAAAAAAAAAGCAAAATCGGCTCAATAATGATCTAAAACTAAAATCGAAATACGCGGTCGCCTTATAGCGCTATAAGCGCTTGTCGTTTCGAGCCGCTGGTTAGGCCTGACTAAGTGACGTCACCCACGGAGCATGCAGGCCTTGTTTTATCGGTGGTAACGATAAGAGGCGTATGTCTTGGTTGGTTCTCGTCATTTCTTCACAATCGAAAGCAATTTTTTTCCTTACAAGTAAAGTACATTGATGACTGGCGAGGGGCAAGGGGTTGGGTGTTTTGGCTGGTTCAAGATTCAGAATTTTGATCACCCTGTATCTGTTCTGATTGAATATCAGTCAATAGTAAATGTAAATTTGAGATAGGGACATGTGAGCCGTTTTGGCCGATAATGAATAGTTTCGGCACAAACAAATCTTGAAGTTGAAAAATCTCGATTTTCAACACCCTATATCTCTGTTATCATTCCCGATAGACCCCAAGTTTGATGTATTGATGAAATCAGCACTCCAGGGAGAATCTAAGAATGCAATGAAATACAGGGTATTCTATTTGATATAACAAAGTTGTTGCTACTTTTTGATAGAAACTGTATTTTTTAAGAATCTACCATCTTTAATAACTGTGATACAGAACGTAATCTCGATTTTGGCAAAATCTTCATCTGTGATCAGGTCATAACTTTTGAACCACTGTCACTTCATACTTGGTAAGTATATTCAACTCATATCACTCATCAAAACTATACAGGGTGGGCCACCAGTAACGCCTCGGTCTCTAGAAGGCTAACCACCTATCTTCTTGGAATTCTTCCTCTCTAGGAAGTTGCATGTCAACATAGGCTACCATTTAAAATTATTTCGAAACATACAGGGTGTCCCCAAAAACCATAAAACACTGAAGTTAAACTTTTTTCTATCGAACACCCTATATATTATTTCATTTTGAGATTCTCCCTGATGAGCTGATTTCAACGACCCATCATACTTGGGGTCTAGCAGTTATAATTACTGAAATATATGGTGTGAAAAATCGAGATTTTCCAAGTTCAAGAATTTTTTGTGTCGAAACTATTCATAATTTGTCAAAACGGCTTACATGTCCCTATCTCAACTTTTGATTAACTATCAACTGATATTTAATTGGGACATATACAGGGTGATCAAGATTCTGAATTCTGCACCACCCTGTATTTGTTTCAATTAAATGTCAGTAGATAGTTGATCAAAAGTTGAGATAGGGACATGTGAGCCGTTTTGACCAATTATGAATGGTTTAGACACAAAAAATTCTTGAACTTGGAAAATCTCGATTTCTCACACCCTATATCTCAGTAATTATAACTGCTACACCCCAAGTATGATGGATCGTTGAAATCAGCTCACCAGGGAGAATCTCAAAATGAAATAATATATAGGGTGTTCGATTGAAAAAAGTTCAACTTTAGTATTTTGCGGTTTTTGGGGACACCCTGTATGTTTTGAAATAATTTCAAATGGTAGCCTATGTTCACATGCAACTTCCTAGAGAGGAAGAATTCCAAGAAGATAAGTGGTTAGCCTTCTAGAGACCGAGGCGTTACTGCTGGCCCACCCTGTATAGGAATCGAATTTAGAATCCAGATCCCTCTTCAGGCAAAACAGAAAACTTCTTTCTCAATAACAACACTCTCTATATTAGAATTTTGTAGATATGTTCTGATATCTGCAAGGAGCAGGAAAAATCAATGAATTGGTCTACTTTTTAACAGTGCGCATCCAATTTGAAGAATAGAATTTTTATTGAACTCGTAATTCAAAATCCAATTTTATTTAAAAAAATAACCAGTCCTCAAATTTCAACTTAATTAGGGGAACTATCGATGGATTTTGTTCCGTGAAATACTTTGTCAATTATTTTAGTTATTTTCGTGTGCTTAAATTTTCACACTCACAAATGTCAAATTTAATGCGCGCTTATAAAAAAGTAGGCCACATTGTTCATTATTTTCTTGCTCTTTCCAGTTATCAAAACATATCTAGAGATTTTGGGAAAGATTATATTTTCAGCCTGTGTTCAATCATTAGACTTTCGAAAATAATAGTGTCAGAGTATATCCGTGTTCAATACTTCATCTTATAATCTGTATATTATATATCTTTTCCCCCCGTATAATTTCATTATCATTAGTTATAGATTCCACCCCCCCCCCCCCCCGTATAATTCCATTATCATCATTATACATAGATAAATCATTTTCTGTTCGGAAATTAATCGGTTAGCGGCATGATTCAACTTATTAGTCATTCATTAGGGACCAGGTGGTAAATCAAGACAGTATTATATTAGATGTCATCACGTACGGTCGAGTTTTGTGATCGACATCGAAAAATATGCGAAAGGAATTATTTATCGTTCCAAACTGAGTGTTCCCTAAAGACTGAGTGATCGTATTGATTCGTATATAGTGTTTTTGTATTCCTCATTCGATTCAATAATAATAATATCTGGATTGTGTGTTGTTCTAGTGTTTCGTGTTGTTTCATCAAAGCCTCAGTTTTTTCACGCTGGTGAGTGGTGAGTATATTTCTCTGTATTCATTTAACTGCATTACCCTATACAGGGTATGTCACGACGAGCTTACACTATCTTTAAATCGAGAATCAGTCGGGACAAATCCATGAAAATGTGCATGCTTATATTTTGGTATACGCTCTTTTCATTTAAGATATGTTCGACAATGCAGTGTTGCCGCTTCTACTAGAAAGTAGTAGCAACATTGATTTTTCGAACGGAACACCCTGTATTTTATCGCATTTTAAGATTCTCCCTGAAAAGCTGATTTCATCGAAATATCATACTTGGGGTCTATCGAAAATGATAACAGAGATATAGGGTGTTTGCAAATCGATATTTTTCAACTTTGGGAATTTTTTGTTTCGAAAATATTCATTATCGGTCAAAACAGCTCACATGTCCCTATCTCAACTTTTGTTTCACTATTTACTGATATTTAATCGGGACAGATACAGGGTGGTTCAAGATTCAGAATTCTGATCACATGCATATTTTCATGGATTTCTCCCGACTGATTCTCGATATAGAGATAGTGTAAACTCGTCGTGACATACCCTGTTTGTTTCGTACCGTTTGTTGTATTTTCTCCGATCAAGGAATACTTTCTTCTGATTTTCGTGCTTCCTGTTCGAAACTGTATCTTCTAAGAATTTAACATCTTCAATAACTGTGATACAGAACGTAATCTTGATTTTGGCAAAATCTTCATCTATGGTCAGGCCATAACTTTTGAACCACTGTGTATAATCGATTCATACTTGGTAGGTATATTCAACTCATATTTCTCATCAAAACTAAATATGAATCGAATTTAGAATCCAGATCCGTCTTCAGGCAAAACAAAAACCAGTCCTCAAATTTCAACTTAATTATATAGAGCCGAATTAGGTAAACTATTGTTCTAAACTGGACATTACACCGCACCACCCTATACATCGATACCTTCTGATTCTATTAGTAAGACATGACTCAGATGGTTACGTTACATGATGAATAAGAGGACCGTTGGAGAATATAGATTATTAATCGTTTATCTTTTGTAGAGCACACATCGTGAATATAGAGTCTGTCCAAGATAAGGTTGCACAGCATGGGGATCTCGGAAACGGTAGGAGATACGAAGTCGGTTAAATGGGGAAAAAGTTGCGCATTCGGAGGCTCATACCAACAGCCTTCGAAAATTTTCAAAATTGTTTCAAGTTTTCCAGTTATATCGAAAAAAGTGAAATTTTGGAATATCTATTTTATTTTTTTTCTCCGTTATAATTAGAGATACAGAAAAACTGAAAATACTTTTTCATAGCAACTTTTGATGACGTTTAACGTGGTGATACCGATTTTTCTATGCGACGTTTCGTATTCGTAGAACCATCACCAACTTTTGTTTTTCAAATACGGTCCTGATAATTCTTTCACAGATTCTGAAAGCTTTTTTATTATGAATTCAACCATGTATTGAACAAGCTGGTTTGAATGTGTTTCGACCTATTTTTAGCCATCATCAATGTTTTTTTCGAAATTCCAAAGGAAAAATGCCATCAGTTTCACTTATTTCTGATTATTCAGTGTCAAAAATTGATGGACTAGTTATTCAATACTGAAAAGTGAAAAAAAAATCCACTAAATTATTCAATGCAGCGCTTCGAATTGTTTATGAATTGTATTCATATTTTAATCCGAAGGAGCTTGTCATAATTAAATTTTTCGAAATAATTATTCCTATAAGTCTATCAATCGGAACTAGTTGATGAGGTATTAGTTTGTTGGCTGATTTTCCTTCAAAATAAGTGGAACTGATGGCATTTTTCCTTTAGAATTTCGAAAAAAACATTGATGATGGCTAAAAACAGTTTGAAACACATTCAAACCACCTTGTATAATACATGGTTGAATTCAGAATAAAAAAACCTTTCAGAATCTGTGAATAAATTATCAGGACCGAATTTAAAAAACAAAAGTTGATGATGGTTCCACGAATACGAAACGTTGCAAAAAAAATCGGTATCACCACGTTAAACGTCATCAACAGTTGCTATGAAAAAGTATTTCCAGTTTTCCTGTATCTCTAATAATAACGGAGAAAAAAAATAAAATAAAAATTCCAAAAATTCACTTTTTTCGATATAACTCAAAAATTAAAAATAATTTTCAAAATTTTCGAAGGCTCTTGATATGAGCCTCCGAATGCACAAGTTTTTCCCCATTTAACCGACTTCGTATCTCCTACCGTTTCCGAGATCCCCATGCTGTGCAACCTTATCTTGGACAGACTGTATATTGTTAAATTTGAATAGTGTTTCAATAACCATAGTCCAATACTATCGATGGATTTCGTCCGATAGAACAATTTGTCACAGGGTGATGCAGAATTCAGAATCTTGATCACCTGGTATATGTCCCAATTAAATATCAGTAGATAGTTAATCAAAAGTTGAGATAGGGACATGTAAGCCGTTTTGACTAATTATGAATAGTTTCGACACAAAAAATGCTTGAACTTGGAAAATCTCGATTTTTCACACCCTATATTTCAGTAATTACTGCTAGACCCCAAGTATGATGAGTCTTTGAAATCAGCTCATCAGGGAGAATCTCAAAATGGAATAATATATAGGGTGTTCGATAGAAAAAAGTTTAACTTCAGTGTTTTGTGGTTTTTGGGGATACCCTGTATGTTTCGAAATAATTTTAAATGGTAGCCTATGTTGACATGCAACTTCCTAGAGAGGAAGAATTCCAAGAAGATAAGTGGTTAGCCTTCTAGAGACCGAGGCGTTACTGGTGGCCCACCCTGTATACGTATTTTTTGTGAAAAATGTATGCGATTAGAACAAACGCGAAAAAAATTTGTCAACCCGTATCGCTGACTGTGCTTGCCTAGGTACCGCAACTGCCAATTCTCACAGAGAAATTTTCGAAGTCGTCAAAATTTCTTTGAAATGGTCATACACGAATTGTCAAACTCTTATTATTATCCATATACTCAGATTGGAAATTTGTCTCAAAATACCCTGTACTAATTGTATAATTTCCTATGGTTCATTATATTTATATCCAGCTCGCATTCCTGGATAAGGTGATTACTCTTAAAATTTCAAGCCCCTGTATAAATATGAATAACTTTTTTTCTGCTTTGAACAATTTGAATTCGGTTCACACTGTTCGCTAGCCCAGTCCTTCAGCTATAAGCTCGTACTTCTTTAAATCATGAGGTTCTTCATATAAACTCGCTACAGGGTGACACCTAAAACTGTGAAAAATTTTTGAATTTTCAGAAGGATCCCAAATGAACGAAAACTTTTTTTTTTCAACTTTGACAGCAGATTACCTTGAGACATTTTTCGAATTGTCTTATTATCCCTTTTACTTGCAGAGCGATATCGAAAAATTAACTTTTTTCTGCAACCGACACAAAAGTCGTCTTAAATTGACGTTTCTATTACTGACACAAAAATAGGTAGGTTGCTAGGCAACATATTTAGTTCCTAGGAGCTAAAGTTGAATTTTAGTTCCTAGGAGCTAAAGTTGAACTTTAGCTCCTAGGAACTAAAAAGGAAGTACTGGATGTCATCAAGAATGAACAACATTGTGACGGTTGGTTATTTGGGTTGAGACGCATACCTGATTTGTTTCAGATTTCAGCAGATTTGGAATTTCATACCCATGCTGAAGATATAAATACACCTTATTATAGTTTAGTATTGGAATTATAAACATCTCAGCTAAGTATTTTTGTTTGATCAGGAAAGCCTTCAAGATTCAAATACTTGCTTGATCTGTATTTCATTCGTTATTCTCGGGATGGATAACTTGTTTTTGAATAATCACGGCAAGCAATAGTTTTTTGTCTCAAACAACGATATTGTTTAGCTTCATTTGATTATCAAGCGAAAAACATTGTATTATAGAGAGGAGTAAATAATCGCCATTATCATTGTTGATATGCTCATTAACCTAACATTTTCCACGTCTTGCTCCTATAGCTGGCACTGGCGCGGTATTTGCTATTAAAGCACCTGGTCCATACACAAATATGTCACTCTGTGATTGTACTTATATTGAAACTACAATTCGAACATCCTTGAAAATTGAATGAACCTGCCGTTGATGCAGGTAGAATGTTCTCACTACACGGATTATTTGTCAATATTTGTTGCATTGCATACATATGGCACGGCATTGGTGGTAACTTCACATATTTATTTGAGTTAATTGTTTCGGTTGCAGAAAAAATAGCATGTTCCATTCGGATCAAAAGTAACTTTGTTCGACTCGCAAATTTTGCTTTCGCTCGGCTTCGCTAAACGATCCGCCTCGCAAATGCAAAATTCGCTTGTCAAACAAAGTGTCACTTTTGATCCTAATGAAACAATCTACTATTAGGTTTTGCAGTCATAACTTTTTTCCTTCCCAACCGATTTTTGAAATCTCAGGCTTATTTTGAAGATGAAACTTCAGATGATGAGATATGAAGGAAGATCAGAATTGACTCAAGATGAACATTGCACAGTGTGTCTCACTCTTATTGGAAGCATCCCTGTATCTTTCGTATTTGTTCAGTTAGGATTCTGGAATTTGCAGGAACGGTGAATATACAGTCTGTCCAAGATAAGGTTGAACAGCATGGGGATCTCGAAAACGGTAAGAGATACGAAATCGGCTAAATGGGGAAAAAGTTGCGCATTCGGAGGCTCATATCAAGAGCTTTCGAAAATTTCGAAAATTATTTTTAGTTTTTGAGTTATATCGAAAAGAGTGAATTTTTGGAATTTCTATTTTATTTTTTTTCTCCGTTATTATTAGAGATACAGCAAAACTGAGAATACTTTTTCATAGCAACTTTTGATGACAGTCAACGTGGTGATACCGATTTTTTCATGCGACGTTTCGTATTCGTGGAACCAACATCAACTTTTGTTTTTTAAATACGGTCCTGATAATTTTTTCACAGATTCTAAAAGGTTTTTTTTATTCTAAATTCAACCATGTATTATACAAGGTGGTTCATTCGTGTTTCGACCAATTTTTGGCCATCATCAATGTTTTTTCGAAACTCCAAAGGAAAAATGCCATCAGTTCCACTTATTTTGAAGGATAATTAGTCAACACACTAATACCTCATCAACTGGTTTCAATCAACAACCCATTTCATTTTGCGGAAACAAAAATTCCATCCATACAAATTCAGAATATGTCAAGCGCTAAAACCAGGCGATGACGAAAGGCGCAAGACATTCTATGAGTGGTATACCAGGAAATGTTAAAATTTCGCAGATTTCTTTCGAACAATCATCTGGACTGATGAAAGCACGGTCACTAATCATGGTAGCTTCGATAGAAAAAATACACATTATTGTTCACGAGAAAATGAACATTTATACATTACAGCGAGACACCAACACCGTTTCGGCTTTAATATGTGGGTTGCAATATTTGGTACACGAATTATTGTTCCTTCTATTTACCATGAAACACAGACTTCCGAACGTTATAGAAATTCGCTTGAGAATCATCTTGAGGAAGCTCTGGATGATTTACCGATTGCGGAAGTTCAGAACTCTGTTGGTTTCAACAAGATGGCGCTCCGGTGCATAATTCCAGAGAAGTCCGTGCGTTTTTATCCCTTGGCCGGCGCGGTCGCCTGATTTGACACAGCTGGATTTTTTCTTAGGGGATATATCGAACTTTGTACACGCAAATAACTTTGATGATGAAGAAGAACTAAGGGACAGTGTCTTCGAAGCATTCAATAGAATAACCCCAGAAATGCTTAGCAATGTCTTAGAAGCAACTGTGAGAAGAGGATATCTTTGTTCAGAGAATAATGGTTATCATTTTGAACATTTGTTATGCATGTCTCTGTAGGTATTGTCAATGTTAAGTTGTTAAAGTAATTCGTGTAAGAATTCATCAACAATTTTAAACGCTGCATTGATCGAATGATGTAGTGAAATAGTTTTTATTCACTTTTCAGTATTGAATAACTAATCCATCAAGTTTGACACTAAATGATAAGAAATAAGTGGAACTGATGGCTTTTTTTCTTTTGGAAGTTGGAAAAAACATTGATGATGGATAGAAATAGGTCGAAACACATTCGAATCACCTTGTATAGTACATTGTTGAATTCAGAATGAAAAAACCTTTCAGAATCTGTGAAAAAATTATCAGGACCCTATTTAAAAAACAAAAGTTGATGATGGTTCCACGAATACGAAACGTCGCATAAAAAAATCGGTATCACCACGTTAAACCTCATCAAAAGTTGCAATGAAAAAGTATTTTCAGTTTTTCTGTATCTCTGATAATAACGGAGAAAAAAAATGAAATAGAAATTCCAAAAATTCACTTTTTTCGATATAACTCGAAAACTAAAAATAATTTTCAAAATTTTCGAAGGCTCTTGATATGAGCCTCCGAATGCGCAACTTTTTCCCCATTTAAGCGACTTCGTATCTCCTACCGTTTCCGAGATCCCCATGCTGTTCAACCTTATCTTGGATAGACTGTATACTGAAAGTACACACTATGACCAAGTAGAGTCATCTTCAGTGATATACACTGCTTGCTAAAAGCCATGGAACCATCCACAAAAATTAAATAGGCGAGTTGACTAATTTTTTTTATTTCTTAAATAGAATCATCACTCAAATAACTTTCAATTTCATATATTTTTAGAATTCTTCATTCGATTTCAAGGTGCTGAGATCAACAATAATGCCACGGTAATTTTCAAACGGCTAAAAATTTACCGCGAGTGAAAACTGGCGTCACGATTTCGTAAGTAGGGACAGACCATAGCACAGTTGCCATATGTTAAAATACGATTTGAACTTAGGAAATATTAGTTATTCAATAATTCATAAATTCCCAATTTTGTATCGGTTATATTCCTAATTAGACAAAAAAATCAATTGTCTCAAAATATTCCCTCATCTGTTGTGGCTTATTGTTTATAATACATTTGTGTTAATATTGATAAAGAGCTTTCACGCTGGGTTGATAGTGACGTCAATATGTCAGCACATACAGTGTTGCCAGTTGAAAGGAAATGACTAAATGATCAACCGCCCGAATATGGATATGTCTAGTGTTACGATCGTCGGACGTTATTATGTTTTTTGGAACCAACTCAAAAGCCGTCCATTTATGATTCAAAACCAGCACTCGAAGTTGATAAATGAACTTCAATATTTGTGTTTAATGAACCATGCACCTAAACAGTATACTGAATATGAAATTTAATGATAATGAAATTCTTATAAAGAATAATAACTTGAAGAATGATTTATTATATAACAACATCAACAAATAATCACAGATATTGACATTAAAAATAACTTATTTTTCTACCAATACACAATCATGTCTTGAATTATTTTTTTTTAATAAAACTCATCAGTATTCACATTTACTGAGTGAAAATAATAAAAACTTCGAATTCAATTTTTAGGTTACCTAATCGTTTTGAATATTTTTCAATTACTATAAATTTGTGAAATGAAATAGAAATTCGATCAATTGATTTTATTTCGTGGGAAAATAAAAAGTAGTGCATCTACTCATATTGGAAATTATGAAATAGACAACAAGAGTTGTTCTTTCTTCAATATTCTCAATATAATTCATGAGGAAAACCAACAAAAACTCATGAAACCACTATGTCATTACAATAAACTAACACAAATCATATTTGGATCATTCGGACAACACAAAATATCAGTATTAATAACATCATTCAACTTACATCTCTCACAGCAGTCATTGGAAGTAATAGACATTCTGAATAAATCGAATTTCAACTATGATTCACAAATAAATCACAAACAATTCCTTGAAAGTACAAATTGTCAGTAATGAATAATTCGCAGAGATCAGCTGATCACAACAAATCGCTTCTAGAAATGACAAATAAATCTGGCATCGGTGTACAGTTTTGCCAACTTAAATCGATAACGCGGTTCGCCCATTTCGAAAGTAACTAGTATTTTTCAATGTGCAACTTGGAACGACATTGTTACCAAGTATTGCGCAACTATCAACCCAGCGTGAAAGCCCTATAGGTACATTTAATACTTCAAAACTAACATAAGCGTTGTTTCATCTTACAGATTTTCTTTTGATAAATTTGCTGATGATGAAGGATTAATCCTTCGAAACATGTCCTTATGTCCATGTCCGTTGGTAATTATTGAATTGTTTATGTGGTGGAGTTGTGACTGTAAGTTCTTTCACCCCTCCTGATTTATATCACCTCCACTGTAAGTTATGGATCACCTACGCTGATCAACATACAGTGTGTCCCACTTACCATGCTCACCATGGGTATCTTTTCAACGGTGAGAGATATGAGATCGGTTAAATGACACCAAATGTGGAGTTTGTCAAGGCCAACTATAATGTGAAAAAATATTTTGATAAAATCTATTCCTTTCTGTTTTATACGCCAAAAACAGATTTTGGTCATTTTCATGTCTCCTCCGTAACTTCTTTATTTATGAGAATATTCAAATAGAAATTTCACATTCTCATGGCAGTTTTTCAAAGTGATTTCGAAAAAAATATGAAATTTATACCAACTCTTCTAGAATTTGAGATATAATTTTTTTTATTTCAACAAAAATTCCATAACGTATTGTCACCGAAATTATGAACACCTGCCAAATTTCAAGTTAATCGGAGTAATGGAATTTTAGTTGAAATTGAAAAAATGGCTGCTCCAAGATGGCGGACGAGATTTGGTCCGATTCCATTCAAAATTCGTAAGTGGGGTTTTTTGAGGTGGGAGATCATGATTTTCTTGTTAAAATTTATAAATTCAAGATGGCGGCTTCCAAATAGTTTTTTGTTTTTGTATAAATGACGATAACTCCGTTGTTATCAACATAGAACTATTACTGCGACATATCATCTGTAAGAGAAAAAAAAGTTATTTGTAACTAAGTCATAGTGAGCTATGACCTACATTTGAAAAACTAAAGTTGGTGCTGATATCTCAAATTCTAGAAGAGTTGGTATAAATTTCATATTTTTTTCGAAATCACTTTGAAAAACTGCCATGAGAATGTGAAATTTCTATTTGAATATTCTCATAAATAAAGAAGTTACGGAGGAGACATGAAAATGATCAAAATCTGTTTTTTTGCGTATAAAACAGAAACGAATAGATTTTATCAAAATATTTTTTCACATTATAGTTGGCGTTGACAAACTCCACATTTGGTGTCATTTAACCGACCTCGTATCTCTCACCGTTAAAAAGATACCCATGGTGAGCATGGTAAGTGGGACACACTGTATTTTGTTATAGGGTACAAGAGAAAAACAGACATGCCGGTTTCTCGAAAAAGTCAAGAATGACCTATAATATCATGGCTTACTATTATTATGTTTTATCTCGTGTTTTATCCAACGACAGGGCTCTTATCTTTATGATAAATTGATTATAATTGGTGACTTGACAACGTTGCTTCATGAGTGGAAATGAAAGATTATTTTTGCAGTACTGCAGTATTATTGCAGAGAACAGTGTTGTTTATCTGCCTGCCTCGTCTTCATTGTGATAGTTGATGAATTGATGAATTACAAAAATATATCGCGTTCCAGTTACGAATGTTGGAAATATTATTCAGGTATGTTTCAGATTCAACATCCATGTTCCGCCTCTCATGAAAATCAGTATTAATTTTCATGGACTTCGATATTTGATGTCATGTTTATTTGCAGATCTGAGAAGCAAAGTGTTTTATTCTTGTCACTGAATCGGAGAAAACCATCCAGTCACGACGAATCGAACAAAGAATCCGCAAAGAAAAATAGCCAGAGAATACTTTACATAATTCAGATTCTTATATTCGTACGGAAAGCGATATATTGATATCCTTTCCAGATTCTCAAGCAAACAGGTAAGACAGATATTCACCTTTATGTCCCTATGGAAACACGACAGGCAAAGGAGGTAGGCGCATATGATGGGCTAGGTATATACAGTGTTCTTCATTGCAGAGAAACTTGTTGTTTATCTGCCTGTCTCGTCTTCATTGAGATAGTTGATGAATTGATGAATTACAAAAATATATCGCGTTCCAGTTATGAATGTTGAAAACAATATCCATACTTTTCATAGATTCATATTATATGTAGGTCGCACGATTCAAATTTGAAATTGATATTCAGTTTTAGATCTGAGCAGCACATTGTTTGGCCCTCATGGTCCTTAATATAACCCACGTAATTGAACATGTGGAAGATGCCTACTGGAAAAACCACTATACGGAAAGAAAGCGTACATGTAGCAATCTAGTTACGGATGTTGAAAATATTATTCAGGTATGTCTCAGATTCAACATCTATGTATTTCCTCTAATGATATTGTCTGATTCTGATTCAAATGTACTTCGATTTAAATGTGATGTTTAGTTGCAGATCCAAGAAACAGTGTTTGATACTTGCCAGTCAATCGGAGAAATCCATCCAGTAAATACGGACCGAACAGAAGATCCGCGAAGAGAACTGACCAGAGTATACTTTACAGAATTCAGATCATTATATTCGTACGGAAGGCGATATATTGATTACCTTTCTAGATTCTCAAGCAGACAGATAGACAGATATTCAGCTTTATGTCTCTATGGAAACACGACAGGTACCCTTACGAGGGGAGAGTATCAACTCGGCGTTTATAAACCCTCTCTGCAAAGGAGGTAGACGCATGGTGGGTTAGGTATATACAGTGTTTTTCATTGCAGAGAAAATTGTTGTTTATCTGCCTGCCTCGTCTTCATTGAGATAGTTGATGAATTACAAAAATATATCGCATTCCAGTTACGAATGTTGAGAACAATATCCAATATTCTATGTAGGTCTTACGATTCAAATTTGAAATTGATCCTTAGTTTTAGATCCGAGCAGCACATCGTTTGGCCTTCAAGGTCCTTAATATAACCCACGTTCGTAATTAAAAATTTGGAAGATGCCTACTGGAAATAACACTATTCGGAAAGAAAGCGGATATGTAGCAATCCAGTTACGGACGTTGAATATATCGTTAAGGTATGTCTCAGATCCATGTAATTCATCTAATGATATTTATTTTTTGATATGAATGTACTTCGATTGATATGTGATGTTCTGTTGTAGATCAGAGAAGCAGTATTTGATACTTGCCAGTCAATCGGAGAAAACCATCCAGTCCATACGAACCGACCAGAAGATTCACAAAAGTGAACTGACCAGAGTATACTTATGGTGACTAGTTATGTTATATACTTGGTATATTATGATTTGATAGTCTGACATTGATGTGACATTTTTATAATATAATTACAACTCAAGGCCTGTTCGTTTGTATTGCTAAACTTGCTGAAGTTGATTTTTTGCCCATATTTGTCTCTGTTCATGGCATGATGTAAACAGAGAGTCATAGAAAAAATCAAGTTCAGCAAGTAGAGCAAGCACAGACGAACAGGCCTTCAAAGTCTTATAATTTGTATCAATTGTATCCACAATTTGGTGACCCCGACGTGATATTATGAAGCAGTTGAGCGAAGGCGAGATCATACAAATTTTAAGACATTTCAACATCCATGTTAGTCATTCGATGGAATTTTCGGATATAAAGGAAATGCTGAGAGAGTACATTAAATAAACTTATGAGGACCAATTCCACGAAGCCGACTCCAGGAGCATTCTTTCAGTGATATCATCAAGAATCATACCAAATGATGCTTCGAATACTATTTTTACGAAGAAGATCGATAGACTTGAAGAATTATGCGAAATTGTGATCGTCAAATTTGATGAAAATAATAAAAAAATATGATTCGTTGGAAGCAAGACTCGATATTTTGGAAAAACATCATGAGAGTTTAACATTTCCAAACAATATCATGCTTCATGACATCATCTCCTCAGAAGACACATCAACTGGACATTCCAAGAAAGAGCAAGAATCAATTGAATCAATTAACCTACCAACTTTCTGGAAACATGAGCCTGCATTATGGTTTAATGTTGCTGAATCGATTTTTGAGACTCAAGGAATAACTTCACAGAGAAATGAATTTGGGAAAGTGATTTCAATGTTGGACTGCAAATATTTCGCTCTGGGTTGGTTTTGTAGGTCTATCTGTATATGTTTTTTTCCTAATATCTATTCGTCTCAAACACACTGTGTATTTTTCAAATATTCATCGATAAGATTTTAATCTGCCGCTGGTTTTTCTGCTCACCCTGTAATAAATTATAATATTCCATTTGGTACAAGATATTTGATCTGCCTCTGGAATTCAGCTCGCTCTGTATATTTCTAATATTCATTCAGCTCAAACGCACTGAGTATTTTTTCAATTTCCATCAATAAGATTCTGATTCTATTTAGTTCAAGATATTTTATCTACACTATATACGTATTCATTTTTCATCCAACTCATACGTCAACTGTCACACGTCATCGGCCATCTGTCACCGGTCATCAACTGACATCTGTCATCGGTTGTCGGTCATCGGTCATCGGTCATCGTTCATAGGTCATCGGTCAACAAATGGGCTTATATCACAAAAAAATTTTATTTCATAATTCGATAGAACTCACCCAAACTAGCTCACCACCGCAAACCGTTCCTTGCTGTGAGCTCCCTACGTTTTATAAAAAATTATTGAAATCCCCGATTTTTCGGACCTCTGAAAACGAGGCGATGATGTGACGTCAGAACCCTAATACTGAAACAAGACTATTCCAGACAGAGATGAATGATACATGATTTCTGACATAGTGAATTAGCACGAGATCACAGTTGAAAGACTTGATATATCAGTTGCCTCAGTCTCCGTCGGGCGTTTGGTATTTTCTTTTAACTATGGCGAGATGAGGTTTCTACGTCATAAGAGGGTCCGTTTTCAGAAGGTACTAAATGTTATTTATGTTCAAAAATAAAACATTCCAGTTGATTTTTCGATCGAATTATGTCGTCAATCATTATTTATGTATAAAAGGATCATTATAAACATGGTTTGAGTTAAAAGTTCTACTGAGGTGTACACGCCCATTGTAGAATTTTTAAAACTGCCTGATGTCATAAATTATACCGGGCATAGTTTCAGAAGAACCTCGGCAAGTTTACTTGCAAGTTATATATATAACTCTTTATTAGCATACAAAGTGCTCTTCACAAAAAAATACAGAATAAGCAAAAAAAAAACAACACAAGTATCACAAATAACAAAAGTCCTTCAAAAGACAAAAACAGGTACTATAGTAGGTACAACATATTAAAAGTTTCTATAGGTACAATATTAAAAATCAACTAGATACAACATATTAAAAGCTACTCTCATAAAATATAATTCCATACTATTAAAACTGTTTGAATACATAGTCTCTGCATTTTTTTTGGAAAAGGGTCAAAGTCGTGAGGTTTTTTGCCTCAGAGGATAAGCTATTGAGGAGTATTAAACCCTTATTAAATACTGTGTCACAGTGCATGTTATCCATTCGAATATAAAAATCATTTGCAGTTCGAGTTCTAGTCTCATGAGTGTGTACATTTTCAATATAACTTAATTCGTCACTGAGGTAGGTTGGTAACATACTGTTTTTCATCTTGAACACAAAGACCAACATATTGTAATGAATTCTTTGTTTCACAGTCATCAATGATAATGTATCTAACATATTTTTTATTGGAGTACGTTTGTTACACATGAGTATAGCTCTCATGGCACGATTGGGTGTTTTTTGAATTATGTTCAACTGGTCATTATTAAGAAAAAATAATAGGGTTCCACAATAATCGAAGTGAGGTGCTATTATAGACTTGTAAATAGTCAACTTAGAAAAAAAAGAAACTTTACCATTGAGCCTGTACAAAATGTGGGTTTTCTTTGCAATTTTTTTCTTTATATAATCACAGTGTGCATTCATATTCAATTCTTCATCAATCATTACTCCCAAGTACTTATAGGTTTTCACAGTCTCAATTATGACATTATTAATCATCAAGGTCATTTGAAACAAATCGTTTTTCAATGTTTTATGTTTGTTTCTGTTAGCTATCAACATACATTTGGTCTTTCCAAGATTCAGCATCAGTCCATTATCACACAACCATGAGAAGATACGACTCAAGTCCTCATTTAAAGATGATTCAACTTCTTCTGGTTCACCAGCAAAGTATAACAAAGTATCATCAGCGAATAATTTCAATTTACATTTTTTTACTTGTTTGATGATATCGTTAATGAACAAAATAAATAATATCGGTCCCAATATTGAACCCTGGGGGACTCCATATTGAGTTTTCAGTTTACGAGAAAATACATTGTTATACTTTACTATTTGTGTTCTATGTCGTAAATAACTTTCGAACCAATTCAATACATTGCCTGTAATTCCATATCTATTGAGTTTTAACAACAATAAATCTATGTTGATAGTTTCAAAAGCATGCTTGAAATCCAAAAATACAACTCCTATCACTTTTTTTTTGCTAAGATTTGTTTTCCATTGGGATATTAAAAATTGCAGGGAAGTCTCACAGGAGTGAGATTGTCGAAAGCCAGATTGTTCCTTGATGATTATATCGTTATCTCCAAGAAATTTCAGCAGCTGATCTTTAACGACCAGTTCCAACATTTTTTCATAACTTTTCAAGTTCTGGAGGAGACATTCTTGCTTGGAAGTCTCCGAATATCGCTGAAGGGTATGTGCAGCAATCTCTCACAAAATAGCAAAATATTTCGAACCAAATTGTGGGTCACTAAAGTTTTTTTATGAAAATATCACGAAAGCTGCATTGGCTCCAGATCTCACTTCTAGTGGTATTCAAATAACCACTGCTCAAAACTACACTTTCAACATCAGTTTATATAATTATTACTCTACCACAAATTGAAAATATGTAGGATACAAGAGTGAAAATAACGTGCCCATAAGTTATACTGCATACCTACTTCTTTGTTACTTGCATCAATAAATTATTTGGAAATGACTTTTTATTTAAGGAAGACGGAAAAATCATATGTAAAACATGGGGGTAAAGTATATTCTATTCTTCATTTTCCTGCCATTTCACGTATTTATTTATTTATTTATTTATTTATTTATTCGAAATTTGGGATACTAACAGGTTGTTACCCATACAAGCATCCACTAATACAATCCGTTACAGAGCTAACATTCATGTCTAGACAAATACAAAAATACAAAAATACACCTAATTACATAGGAGGTATGAAAATGACAATCATATATACGATACGGGAAAAATAGTAAGCATTTTCATTAATGAATACTAATTACTCATCATCGTGATATTAGGAAATAAAAATATTTTTTGTAATTCTTTTAAAGGAATATAAAGATATGGAAAAAATGTTTACATCATTGCAATATTTGTTGAATAAATCACACATTCTGGTCATTGGAGAATTTTTACCTAAATTTGTATTATAATTGGAGCACGCTAATAATTGTCTATTTCTGGTATACCTCTGAGGAACATGGTAGGAAATCATCGACACTAATTTCGGTGAGTCATAACAGTTTGTTAATATTTTGAATAGGATGAGTAAATCATTGATAATTCTTCGCTGTTCGAGAAGTTGTATCTTATAGTGGGTGCGAATTTCACTAATACCTGTTATTACATACCTATTAGTCATTTTAAAATGAAGGAATCTCACAAATCTATTCTGAAGCCTTTCTAAACGTACTTTATGAATGTTATAATAGGGGCTCCATATGACACTAGCAAAATTCAATTTGCTGAAAACAAATGAGTAGTAAACTGATTTTATTGCCACCTCATTGTTGAAGTCCCTACACATTCTGCAAAAGAAACCTAAGGTTCTACTGCAGGTGTTGATTACATAGTCTAGATGTGGATTAAAGCTCATTTTAGAATCAAAATATACTCCAAGATCTTTGATTTGATCTACTCTATTTATTACAATATCATTTATGGAGTATTGAAATTCAATCGGCGTACTGCTTTTGCTGAATGATATACAAGCACATTTTTTAACATTTAGTTTCAATCTGTTGCGATTGCAATAAATTGAAAATTTTGATAGATCTTCTTGAATCTTCGTACAATCCTTAACAGAGGTTACTTTTCCAAAAATTTTCAAGTCATCCGCTATAAAAGTATATTGGATTGTTCAAAGCACCCTATCAAATCGTTAATGAAGACCGAGAACAACAATGGGCCAAGGTGTGAACCCTGTGGAACTCCTGAAGTGACCACAAACGGTGCTGACCTATATCCATTGAGATTCACGAGTTGGCTTCGATTGTGTAAATAGGATGATAACCATCTCAAGAGGTCTCCCTGCACACCGATTCCAGCAAGCTTCGAGATAAGGATGTTATGATCAACCTTATCAAAAGCCTTACTGAAATCAGTGTACAACGAGTCCACCTGTGCTCGATTGTCTAGTGCATTTGAGATGTATTCTGAATAAATTATCAAGTTTGTTTCAATTGCACGCTTGGAGAAAAAACCGTGTTGGTGTTCTGAAATTGAAGACTTGAGACAATGAAATAGACTGTCATAGATAATACTTTCAAACAGTTTGCTGAAAATGGATAATTTGCTTATGCCACGATAATTATTCACTGAGTTTCTACTTCCAGAATCTTTGTAAATTGGAACTAACAAAGCAGTATTACTTTTTATAAGCCTACTTTTCGTCCTAGAATTAGTCACTCCATAAATTTTTCTCCGAGTTGGATTTCCGAAAATATATTCTGCACACATGACATGTGTACAGTAGTTCTGATACCCACATCGAGGTTTTCACCATTTCTCAATCATAAGTATCAGCTCATTCAGCTCATAGATAAACTACTGATCAGCTTGAAATCAGAATTCATTCAGTCAATTCAGTCAACCCTGGTATACAGTCTAAGAACAGTCTCTTTTGGTGAAATATATTATAAGCTATTAGTACAAATTATAAGTTCCCTATCTCGCTAAGATTATGTTGGAGAAGTAAACTCTAAAACTAGAGGATTGTTCAACCATATCTTGGTATAGTTGAATCAGGAATTCCATATGGAAATTACGTATGATACGCCAATGACCTCAATATAACCTAAAAACAACGAATGTCAAAAATCTAGTGTTTATCCCCAGAATTGAATAAGGATGGCACTATACAGGCTGATTTTAAAATAAGTGCATATATTTTAAACATTAAGAAAGCTTGAGGTATACTACCGAATAGCACTATTGAAAATATTATTAGGATCAAAATAGATTTGGGGCGAAATACCCTTTTTCCGCCCAGATTTCTACTTCTGTCACAACTATCGTTTGCGATCCGCAGTCGACCGTGATGAACGAAGCGACGTTGCCACTCACATGAAAATTAGGAGATATTAAATAAAATGTATAATCGAGAAAATGTACATGGGGAAGAAGTTAACCCTGGTCTTGAATTTCAGAAAGATAATACAAAAACTTCAAAATGGACTCACCCAAGATTTCTACACATTAGCAAGAATAGAACTTAACACCTCACGGTTGGGAGTTATTTTACTGAAAAATCCTTTAGACCCTTCCTTCCACCTCCTTGCATCGCTACAATTTCGTGGTCTTCGAGGAGTCTCATGGGCCCCGCACAATAACGACCCGACATAAGAACCATATCATTCAGCTCAATGTGAGAAATGCATCGTCACATTCCAAGCAAATTGTCAGAAACAAAACTTTACATTCAGTGTTGTTCCTGGGTCTGATTTTTTCGTAATAGATTTTCTTGGAAAATGGTAACAGATTTGTATAAAAAGGTAATAGATCCTAAAAATCTGACATTTGACATTCTGAATGTCATTCTTGTAAAACCATATCGCACAAATTACACAATTTTGGCAGGAATGAGGCAGGTCACACAGAACTTATGACATAAATATAGAACATCCGCTGAACACAGAAATAGATTTTTTAGTAACAAAACATCATATTTTGGTGCTAACACCCAATAGTAATAGATTCATGACAAATCGTAATATTGTAACAATCTCCGTGGAATAGTAGGTAATAGATCTATTACAAAAGTAATGACAAGGACCACACTGTTTACATTTATACTAGTATCACGTTTTGACGTTTTCCGAAATAACATACATTCTCAGGCTATATTCCGAATTCAACTGACAGTACTGAATCTGCTGATTTTCCATTCCGGAATCAAAAAATTCACTGGAAGTGACATATGCTTGTCAGCAGACATACTATTCATTCCAAATATTTCGACTCAACATTCTGCTGGAATTGCTGAGTATCAAAAGGTATTGTGGTTTCAGTGAACTGTCATATTTTAGAGGAGGAAGGAATGTAACATTCATTTCCGTTGTTAATTAATGAAATGATTCTCAATATCAGAAAATACCTGGAGTATGAAGTGGTAGAGCAGGTAAGGAAAGGAGCAGCATTGGCTAAATAAACTAAATAAACCATCAGGAATGTCTCCTAAAATTCATCATTATTAAGGCATATTGCGATTTTCATGAATCTCAATCCTCAATCTGGTGCATCATGAGAAATTTATGGCAACAAAATGTCCAAGTATTCTTCATCACTCGAGCTTGAATCGCCATCATCAACAATCGTAGAAATTATAGAGGATACAAGAATCGATTTCTCTTCCATGTTAAATATTAAATTTCCAAAATTCATAACAAGTTGGAGGCTAAACATCTAGTTCAGATAAACGAGAAACTACTACTGATGAAAACCATGAAAACGTGTCCCGAATTACAGTAGTGAATTTTTGATTTTATATTTCGGAACACAGATTTTCAGCAGAGTCAGTGGATCAACTGACAGTACTGACCAGTTGAATTCGGAATATAGCCTCAGAACAACAAACTGTCAAGAAAGGATCTTTGTTTTGATTGTTCTTATGGTGTGCTAGCAGCAAGAATTCAGATGACCATGAATTACTAATAGGCGACTTTTACGGACCAATCAGAAACAGCAAAGTAGTGCCTGCGTGGTTGCGATTCATCCTGATTGGGCACAGGTGATTGAGATTAATGTATTAGTGAGGAAGGATCAT
Source organism: Phaedon cochleariae (assembly GCA_918026855.4). Lineage (NCBI taxonomy): Eukaryota > Metazoa > Arthropoda > Insecta > Coleoptera > Chrysomelidae > Phaedon > Phaedon cochleariae. The sequence goes on from OU896722.1 coordinate 604,906, forward strand.
ATCTTTAAAAGAAACTACCATTTTCATAAAAAACTAATTTGGAAAAAACATCTATTAGTTTAATTCAATGAAATGATACTTCCTCACTATACACTAATCTCACAAATCCAATCAGCTGTGTCCAATCAGGATGAATCGCAACCACGCAGGCGCTACTTTGCTGTTTCGGATTGGTCCGTAGAAATCGCCTATTAGTAATTCATGATCATCTGAATTCTTGCGTCCGAAACGGTCAGAAGCATGCGCAGTTTCACAGAACTGTATGATTTTTTTGGGTTCTGTGGTTCTGTGGACTTGTGCATGCTTCTGACGGTTTCGGATTGTTTATTTTCTGAACGCGAACAATCCTAGTTAGTACTGTCAAAGGTCACAGCAAAGAGGAAATCTATGGTCACAGATACTACTGTTCTGAGAAATGCTGTTGACAGATCATATGATAATAGTTTTGTTTATGTGGTTGCTGGTTTATAAAATAATTGTAAACGTAAAATAAAAAATAAAATAATTGGATGTTGTGTCTTGTGTCGTGATAATCGTGATATGGTCGTGATCCTGATTTTCAATGTGAGATTGCCAGGAAGGATATGTCGTCGTCGAGTCGTTTTCGATGGTTTAAGTGCGAATATGAACCAACAAGAACAGGACGATATTAGTCTGGAATGGACTCGATATTAGTATTTATTTGCTCTCGGGAGTTTTGCTGTTCGAGCAGGTATGAGAAAATCTACTAGGTGAGTCGATTTTCAACTTTGTGTATGTTGTGTACCTATTTATTGTCTGCTAATTTTGTATCTACCCGCTGGGGCCTTATTTTCGAATTGAAGGAAGGGGGACGTTCTATCATTCCCCTCATGTTTCTCTCCGTCTCTCGTGATCCATGGAGATAATCACCCCACAGTTCTCTCAGTAAACTTTAAAAAATAAGGCTCCTGTACATATTACATTCACCTCTATTAGTTTCCATAACCTATTTCAATTCATATTCATTCTGTGACAAATTCTTATCAGGATATTCGTCTCTGAAACAATCTGGCCTCACTGTCTTGTTTTGACTTTAGTGAATGACGAATTGGGGATTACCTGGGATTCCGCAGATTTCACTTGCTTCCCAGTGGCGTACTCGAATTTCGAAGCATTTTATGTTCAATTTTCAGAATGAAATTTCTCGTTAATGTGAAGACTTAGGAAAAATCTAATATTTTAGTAATTTTTGTTAGACTCTCTCATATATATGTCTTGAATATATGCACTCATTTTAAAATCAGCCTGTATAACTGTTTCACAAACACTTTAGAGTGAGAGGAGACCAGGATCTGTCCGTACCCTGTTAAGATGACTTTAACATTAATTTCCATCAATGACTCTAGTCTATTTAATTCTAAACCCACCGTACCTGGAAAAACTGCATCGTTGAATCTAGCTCCAAGAGACTTCATCTCCGCAGAGCCCACAAGACTTTTTATCAACTTGATTCCTTTCAACAATACTCTGACGTCATCGGGATCATCTAGATAGTTAGGGTCGATTAGCGGTTGGCTTTCGAACTTTTGATCGCGCAGACGCACTGTACCCCTGCTTTTCGGGTGCAAGAGAACCGGCAACACTGTCATGGTAGTGGCAGCTTCGATCGGCGCGAAGTAAGCGTTCCAAGCGGTGTTTTTGACACCTGTCAAATATCTGAGGTACCAACCGGCGTCTTCCTTGATGCCTAAAGGCATAACCATGAATTGAAGGTCGGGTCGCCCTGTATTCTCGGTGTGGAAGAATGCTAGGGCTTCGCAACCGGACGTAGTCCAAGGACCTGTACCTGTAGGCCGATTGGATTGTTTTGAATAATGAGGTTTGACCTTGGATTAACTAAAGTGATCGAAAAAAGTTGAGCCTATATTGTGTTTTTGCTACGACAATAGGCGAGTGTAGGGTCCCTTGATGCAATAAACTGACGTATTTGTCATCTAACAGGGTACGGACAGATCATAGCTCCTTTCTCTTTTAATCTAGTGACTTTGATTGCGTGTATTGGCATTCCTGACATGACATTGCTGTCACGTCACATTCATAGGCGTTAAAAGTGATCTTACAAAATTTTAATTCCCTACTTTATCCTAATACGACATATTCAATTCTGTTTTGGAAGGATAGTAAAATGTGCTGCGTTAGGCTGTAACAATCAGTTGGATGGCAAATTTGAATTTGTCAGCTTTCCATCAAATGCAAATGAACTTATAACATGGAAAGTGAAGTGAACGAATTGGGAAAATTGGTAAATACCTACATTCAGGAAATATTGAGTGTTCGTGAAAAACTACAAATATAATTCCCAACATGAAAATATACGCAACACGACATGACATATGAGCGCATTAGTTTGAATTGAATACCTACATGAAAATTTTCACCATTTCTCAACCATAAGGCTTAGTCTGAAATAAAAATTCATTTATTGATAGGTACTGCCTAAGAACAGTCCCATTTCGTAAAACGTATCAAACTTTCAGAAAAAATTGCTCATTGCCTCACAAAGATAATGCTGGAGTTGAAAAATCAAAAACTGGAAAATTATCATCATCATTTGGATATAATATGTAGAGTTGAATGAGAAATTACATGTGGAAATTACGTATGATACGCCATGTCCTCAATATAACCTAAAAACAAAAAATGTCAGAAATCTAGTGTTCATCCCCAGAAATGAATAAAGATGGAACTATTTAGCTGTTCCACAAACACTTTAGAGTGAGAGGAAACGAGGATCTGTCCGTACCCTGTTAAGATGACAAATACGTCAATTTACATCAAGGGCCCTACCAGCCTAGTTACTTTAGCAATAAAGTTCAGCAATATTTTTTATTTTTTCCGTTACGCATTCTGCGATAACAATTTTCCAGTATGTTTATTGAGGATACTCAAGGAAGAAATGTACTAATCGAAACAGATTTTCCGGATGTCCAGGGCCGGACAGGGGCCAGCAATATTTTATAACTTTCTTATTAGGGATCCTGCCACTTACATATTTCCGTATGTCATTCGGAAAGACAAAACGAAGAAATGTACAGAATCAGAATATTTAATCCGGGCGTCCAGGGCCGGACAGGGGCCAGCAATATTTTATAACTTCCTTGTTAAGGATCCTGCCACTTACATATTTCAGTATGTTATTCAGAAAGACAAAACGAAGAAATGTACAGTATCAGAATATTTAATCCGGGCGTCCAGGGCCGGACAGGGGCCAGCAATATTTTATAACTTTCTTATTAGGGATCCTGCCACTTACATATTTCAGTATGTTATTCAGAAAGACAAAACGAAGAAATGTACAGTATCAGAATATTTAATCCGGGCGTCCAGGGCCGGACAGGGGCCAGCAATATTTTATAACTTTCTTATTAGAGGGATCCTGCCACTTACATATTTCAGTATGTTATTCAGAAAGACAAAACGAAGAAATGTACAGTATCAGAATATTTAATTCGGGCGTCCAGGGCCGGACAGGGGCCAGCAATATTTTATAACTTTCTTATTAGGGATCCTGCCATTTACATATTTCAGTATGTTATTCAGAAAGATAAAACGAAGAAATGTACAGTATCAAAATGTTTAATCCGGGCGTCCAGGGCCGGACAGGGGCCAGCAATATTTTATAACTTTCTTATTAGGGATCCTGCCACTTACATATTTCAGTTATTTATTCAGAAAGACAAAACGAAGAAATGTACAGTATCAGAATATTTAATCCGGGCGTCCAGGGCCGGACAGGGGCCAGCAATATTTTGTAACTTTCTTATTAGGGATCCTGCCACTTACATATTTCAGTATGTTATTCAGAAAGACAAAACGAAGAAATGTACAGTATCAGAATATTTAATCCGGGCGTCCAGGGCCGGACAGGGGCCAGCAATATTTTATAACTTTCTTATTAGGGATCCTGCCACTTACATATTTCAGTATGTTATTCAGAAAGACAAAACGAAGAAATGTACAGTATCAGAATATTTAATCCGGGCGTCCAGGGCCGGACAGGGGCCAGCAATATTTTATAACTTTCTTATTAGGGATCCTGCCATTTACATATTTCAGTATGTTATTCAGAAAGATAAAACGAAGAAATGTACAGTATCAGAATATTTAATCCGGGCGTCCAGGGCCGGACAGGGGCCAGCAATATTTTATAACTTTCTTATTAGGGATCCTGCCACTTACATATTCCCGTATGTCATTCGGAAAGACAAAACGAAGCAATGTACAGTATCAGAATATTCAATCCGGGCGTCCAGGGCCGGACAGGGGCCAGCAATATTTTATAACTTCCTTATTAAGGATCCTGCCACTTACATATTTCAGTATGTTATTCAGAAAGACAAAACGAAGGAATGTACAGTATCAGAATATTTAATCCGGGCGTCCAGCGCCGGACAGGGGCCAGCAATATTTTATAACTTGCTTATTAGAGGGATCCTGCCACTTACATATTTCAGTATGTTATTCAGAAAGACAAAACGAAGAAATGTACAGTATCAGAATATTTAATCCGGGCGTCCAGGGCCGGACAGGAGCCAGCAATATTTTATAACTTTCTTATTAGGGATCCTGCCATTTACATATTTCAGTATGTTATTCAGAAAGATAAAACGGAGAAATGTACAGTATCAGAATATTTAATCCGGGCGTCCAGGGCCGGACAGGGGCCAGCAATATTTTATAACTTTCTTATTAGGGATCCTGCCACTTACATATTTCAGTTATTTATTCAGAAAGACAAAACGAAGAAATGTACAGTATCAGAATATTTAATCCGGGCGTCCAGGGCCGGACAGGGGCCAGCAATATTTTATAACTCTCTTATTAGGGATCCTGCCACTTACATATTTCAGTATGTCATTCAGAAAGACAAAACGAGGAAATGTACAGTATCAGAATATTTAATCCGGGCGTCCAGGGCCGGACAGGAGCCAGCAATATTTTATAACTTTCTTATTAGGGATCCTGCCACTTACATATTTCAGTATGTTATTCAGAAAGATAAAACGAAGGAATGTACAGTATCAGAATATTTAATCCGGGCGTCCAGGGCCGGCCAGGGGCCAGCAATATTTTATAACTTTCTTATTAGGGATCCTGCCACTTACATATTTCAGTATGTCATTCAGAAAGACAAAACAAGGAAATGTACCGTATCAGAATATTTAATCCGGGCGTCCAGGGCCGGACAGGGGCCAGCAATATTTTATAACTTTCTTATTAGGGATCCTGCCACTTACATGTTCCAGTATGTTATTCAGAAAGACAAAACGAAGAAATGTTCAGTATCAGAATATTTAATTCGGGCGTCCAGGGCCGGACAGGGGCCAGCAATATTTTATAACTTTCTTATTAGGGATCCTGCCACTTACATATTTCAGTATGTTATTCAGAAAGACAAAACGAAGAAATGTACAGCATCAGAATATTTAATTCGGGCGTCCAGGGCCGGACAGGGGCCAGCAATATTTTATAACTTTCTCATTAGGGACCCTGCCACTTACATATTTCAGTATGTTATTCAGAAAGACAAAACGAAGGAATGTACGTTATCAGAATATTTAATCCGGGCGTCCAGGGCCGGACAGGGGCCAGCAATATTTTATAACTTTCTTATTAGGGATCCTGCCATTTACATATTTCAGTATGTTATTCAGAAAGATAAAACGAAGAAATGTACAGTATCAGAATATTCAATCCGGGCGTCCAGGGCCGGACAGGGGCCAGCAATATTTTATAACTCTCTTATTAGGGATCCTGCCACTTACATATTTCAGTATGTCATTCAGAAAGACAAAACGAGGAAATGTACAGTATCAGAATATTTAATCCGGGCGTCCAGGGCCGGACAGGGGCCAGCAATATTTTATAACTTTCTTATTAGGGATCCTGCCACTTACATATTTCAGTATGTTATTCAGAAAGATAAAACGAAGAAATGTACAGTATCAGAATATTTAATCCGGGCGTCCAGGGCCGGACAGGGGCCAGCAATATTTTATAACTTGCTTATTAGAGGGATCCTGCCACTTACATATTTCAGTATGTTATTCAGAAAGACAAAACGAAGAAATGTACAGTATCAGAATATTTAATCCGGGCGTCCAGGGCCGGACAGGAGCCAGCAATATTTTATAACTTTCTTATTAGGGATCCTGCCATTTACATATTTCAGTATGTTATTCAGAAAGATAAAACGGAGAAATGTACAGTATCAGAATATTTAATCCGGGCGTCCAGGGCCGGACAGGGGCCAGCAATATTTTATAACTTTCTTATTAGGGATCCTGCCACTTACATATTTCAGTTATTTATTCAGAAAGACAAAACGAAGAAATGTACAGTATCAGAATATTTAATCCGGGCGTCCAGGGCCGGACAGGGGCCAGCAATATTTTATAACTCTCTTATTAGGGATCCTGCCACTTACATATTTCAGTATGTCATTCAGAAAGACAAAACGAGGAAATGTACAGTATCAGAATATTTAATCCGGGCGTCCAGGGCCGGACAGGAGCCAGCAATATTTTATAACTTTCTTATTAGGGATCCTGCCACTTACATATTTCAGTATGTTATTCAGAAAGATAAAACGAAGGAATGTACAGTATCAGAATATTTAATCCGGGCGTCCAGGGCCGGCCAGGGGCCAGCAATATTTTATAACTTTCTTATTAGGGATCCTGCCACTTACATATTTCAGTATGTCATTCAGAAAGACAAAACAAGGAAATGTACCGTATCAGAATATTTAATCCGGGCGTCCAGGGCCGGACAGGGGCCAGCAATATTTTATAACTTTCTTATTAGGGATCCTGCCACTTACATATTCCAGTATGTTATTCAGAAAGACAAAACGAAGAAATGTTCAGTATCAGAATATTTAATCCGGGCGTCCAGGGCCGGACAGGGGCCAGCAATATTTTATAACTTTCTTATTAGGGATCCTGCCACTTACATATTTCAGTATGTTATTCAGAAAGACAAAACGAAGAAATGTACAGCATCAGAATATTTAATTCGGGCGTCCAGGGCCGGACAGGGGCCAGCAATATTTTATAACTTTCTCATTAGGGATCCTGCCACTTACATATTTCAGTATGTTATTCAGAAAGACAAAACGAAGGAATGTACGTTATCAGAATATTTAATCCGGGCGTCCAGGGCCGGACAGGGGCCAGCAATAATTTATAACTTTCTTATTAGGGATCCTGCCATTTACATATTTCAGTATGTTATTCAGAAAGATAAAACGAAGAAATGTACAGTATCAGAATATTCAATCCGGGCGTCCAGGGCCGGACAGGGGCCAGCAATATTTTATAACTCTCTTATTAGGGATCCTGCCACTTACATATTTCAGTATGTCATTCAGAAAGACAAAACGAGGAAATGTACAGTATCAGAATATTTAATCCGGGCGTCCAGGGCCGGACAGGGGCCAGCAATATTTTATAACTTTCTTATTAGGGATCCTGCCACTTACATATTTCAGTATGTTATTCAGAAAGATAAAACGAAGAAATGTACAGTATCAGAATATTTAATCCGGGCGTCCAGGGCCGGACATCAGGGGCCAGCAATATATTATAACTTTCTTATTAGGGATCCTGCCACTTACATATTTCAGTATGTCATTCAGAAAGACAAAACGAAAAAATGTACAGTATCAGAATATTCAATCCGGGCGTCCAGGGCCGGACAGGGGCCAGCAATAATTTATAACTTCCTTATTAGGGATCCTGCCACTTACATATTTCAGTATGTCATTCGGAAAGACAAAACGAGGAAATGTACAGTATCAGAATATTAAATCCGGGCGTTCAGGGCCGGACAGGGGCCAGCAATATTTGATAACTTTCTTATTAGGGATCCTGCCACTTACATATTTCAGTATGTCATTCAGAAAGACAAAACGAGGAAATGTACAGTATCAGAATATTTAATCCGGGCGTCCAGGGCCGGACAGGGGCCAGCAATATTTTATAACTTTCTTATTAGGGATCCTGCCACTTACATATTTCAGTTTTTCATTCAGAAAGATAAAACGAAGAAATGTACAGTATCAAAATATTTAATCCGGGCGTCCAGGGCCGGACAGGGGCCAGCAATATTTTATAACTTTCTTATTAGGGATCCTGCCACTTACATATTTCAGTTTTTCATTCAGAAAGATAAAACGAAAAAATGTACAGTATCAGAATATTTAATCCGGGCGTCCAGGGCCGGACAGGGGCCAGCAATATTTTATAACTTTCTTATTAGGGATCCTTTCACTCACATATTTCAGTTTTTTATTCAGAAAGATAAAACGAAGAAATGTACAGTATCAGAATATTTAATCCGGGCGTCCAGGGCCGGACAGGGGCCAGCAATATTTTATAACTCTCTTATTAGGGATCCTGCCACTTACATATTTCAGTATGTCATTCAGAAAGACAAAACGAGGAAATGTACAGTATCAGAATATTTAATCCGGGCGTCCAGGGCCGGACAGGAGCCAGCAATATTTTATAACTTTCTTATTAGGGATCCTGCCACTTACATATTTCAGTATGTTATTCAGAAAGATAAAACGAAGGAATGTACAGTATCAGAATATTTAATCCGGGCGTCCAGGGCCGGCCAGGGGCCAGCAATATTTTATAACTTTCTTATTAGGGATCCTGCCACTTACATATTTCAGTATGTCATTCAGAAAGACAAAACAAGGAAATGTACCGTATCAGAATATTTAATCCGGGCGTCCAGGGCCGGACAGGGGCCAGCAATATTTTATAACTTTCTTATTAGGGATCCTGCCACTTACATATTCCAGTATGTTATTCAGAAAGACAAAACGAAGAAATGTTCAGTATCAGAATATTTAATCCGGGCGTCCAGGGCCGGACAGGGGCCAGCAATATTTTATAACTTTCTTATTAGGGATCCTGCCACTTACATATTTCAGTATGTTATTCAGAAAGACAAAACGAAGAAATGTACAGCATCAGAATATTTAATTCGGGCGTCCAGGGCCGGACAGGGGCCAGCAATATTTTATAACTTTCTCATTAGGGATCCTGCCACTTACATATTTCAGTATGTTATTCAGAAAGACAAAACGAAGGAATGTACGTTATCAGAATATTTAATCCGGGCGTCCAGGGCCGGACAGGGGCCAGCAATAATTTATAACTTTCTTATTAGGGATCCTGCCATTTACATATTTCAGTATGTTATTCAGAAAGATAAAACGAAGAAATGTACAGTATCAGAATATTCAATCCGGGCGTCCAGGGCCGGACAGGGGCCAGCAATATTTTATAACTCTCTTATTAGGGATCCTGCCACTTACATATTTCAGTATGTCATTCAGAAAGACAAAACGAGGAAATGTACAGTATCAGAATATTTAATCCGGGCGTCCAGGGCCGGACAGGGGCCAGCAATATTTTATAACTTTCTTATTAGGGATCCTGCCACTTACATATTTCAGTATGTTATTCAGAAAGATAAAACGAAGAAATGTACAGTATCAGAATATTTAATCCGGGCGTCCAGGGCCGGACATCAGGGGCCAGCAATATATTATAACTTTCTTATTAGGGATCCTGCCACTTACATATTTCAGTATGTCATTCAGAAAGACAAAACGAAAAAATGTACAGTATCAGAATATTCAATCCGGGCGTCCAGGGCCGGACAGGGGCCAGCAATAATTTATAACTTCCTTATTAGGGATCCTGCCACTTACATATTTCAGTATGTCATTCGGAAAGACAAAACGAGGAAATGTACAGTATCAGAATATTAAATCCGGGCGTTCAGGGCCGGACAGGGGCCAGCAATATTTGATAACTTTCTTATTAGGGATCCTGCCACTTACATATTTCAGTATGTCATTCAGAAAGACAAAACGAGGAAATGTACAGTATCAGAATATTTAATCCGGGCGTCCAGGGCCGGACAGGGGCCAGCAATATTTTATAACTTTCTTATTAGGGATCCTGCCACTTACATATTTCAGTTTTTCATTCAGAAAGATAAAACGAAGAAATGTACAGTATCAAAATATTTAATCCGGGCGTCCAGGGCCGGACAGGGGCCAGCAATATTTTATAACTTTCTTATTAGGGATCCTGCCACTTACATATTTCAGTTTTTCATTCAGAAAGATAAAACGAAAAAATGTACAGTATCAGAATATTTAATCCGGGCGTCCAGGGCCGGACAGGGGCCAGCAATATTTTATAACTTTCTTATTAGGGATCCTTTCACTCACATATTTCAGTTTTTTATTCAGAAAGATAAAACGAAGAAATGTACAGTATCAGAATATTTAATCCGGGCGTCCAGGGCCGGACAGGGGCCAGCAATATTTTATAACTCTCTTATTAGGGATCCTGCCACTTACATATTTCAGTATGTCATTCAGAAAGACAAAACGAGGAAATGTACAGTATCAGAATATTTAATCCGGGCGTCCAGGGCCGGACAGGAGCCAGCAATATTTTATAACTTTCTTATTAGGGATCCTGCCACTTACATATTTCAGTATGTTATTCAGAAAGATAAAACGAAGGAATGTACAGTATCAGAATATTTAATCCGGGCGTCCAGGGCCGGCCAGGGGCCAGCAATATTTTATAACTTTCTTATTAGGGATCCTGCCACTTACATATTTCAGTATGTCATTCAGAAAGACAAAACAAGGAAATGTACCGTATCAGAATATTTAATCCGGGCGTCCAGGGCCGGACAGGGGCCAGCAATATTTTATAACTTTCTTATTAGGGATCCTGCCACTTACATATTCCAGTATGTTATTCAGAAAGACAAAACGAAGAAATGTTCAGTATCAGAATATTTAATCCGGGCGTCCAGGGCCGGACAGGGGCCAGCAATATTTTATAACTTTCTTATTAGGGATCCTGCCACTTACATATTTCAGTATGTTATTCAGAAAGACAAAACGAAGAAATGTACAGCATCAGAATATTTAATTCGGGCGTCCAGGGCCGGACAGGGGCCAGCAATATTTTATAACTTTCTCATTAGGGATCCTGCCACTTACATATTTCAGTATGTTATTCAGAAAGACAAAACGAAGGAATGTACGTTATCAGAATATTTAATCCGGGCGTCCAGGGCCGGACAGGGGCCAGCAATAATTTATAACTTTCTTATTAGGGATCCTGCCATTTACATATTTCAGTATGTTATTCAGAAAGATAAAACGAAGAAATGTACAGTATCAGAATATTCAATCCGGGCGTCCAGGGCCGGACAGGGGCCAGCAATATTTTATAACTCTCTTATTAGGGATCCTGCCACTTACATATTTCAGTATGTCATTCAGAAAGATAAAACGAGGAAATGTACAGTATCAGAATATTAAATCCGGGCGTTCAGGGCCGGACAGGGGCCAGCAATATTTGATAACTTTCTTATTAGGGATCCTGCCACTTACATATTTCAGTATGTCATTCAGAAAGACAAAACGAGGAAATGTACAGTATCAGAATATTTAATCCGGGCGTCCAGGGCCGGACAGGGGCCAGCAATATTTTATAACTTTCTTATTAGGGATCCTGCCACTTACATATTTCAGTTTTTCATTCAGAAAGATAAAACGAAGAAATGTACAGTATCAGAATATTTAATCCGGGCGTCCAGGGCCGGACAGGGGCCAGCAATATTTTATAACTTTCTTATTAGGGATCCTGCCACTTACATATTTCAGTTTTTCATTCAGAAAGATAAAACGAAAAAATGTACAGTATCAGAATATTTAATCCGGGCGTCCAGGGCCGGACAGGGGCCAGCAATATTTTATAACTTTCTTATTAGGGATCCTTTCACTCACATATTTCAGTTTTTTATTCAGAAAGATAAAACGAAGAAATGTACAGTATCAGAATATTTAATCCGGGCGTCCAGGGCCGGACAGGGGCCAGCAATATTTTATAACTCTCTTATTAGGGATCCTGCCACTTACATATTTCAGTATGTCATTCAGAAAGACAAAACGAGGAAATGTACAGTATCAGAATATTTAATCCGGGCGTCCAGGGCCGGACAGGGGCCAGCAATATTTTATAACTTTCTTATTAGGGATCCTTTCACTCACATATTTCAGTTTTTTATTCAGAAAGATAAAACGAAGAAATGTACAGTATCAGAATATTTAATCCGGGCGTCCAGGGCCGGACAGGGGCCAGCAATATTCTATAACTTTCTTATTAGGGATCCTGCCACTTACATATTCCAGTATGTTATTCAGAAAGATAAAACGAAGAAATGTACAGTATCAGAATATTCAATCCGGGCGTCCAGGGCCGGACAGGGGCCAGCAATATTTTATAACTTTCTTATTAGGGATCCTGCCACTTACATATTTCAGTATGTCATTCAGAATGACAAAACGAGGAAATGTACAGTATCAGAATATTTAATCCGGGCGTCCAGGGCCGGACAGGGGCCAGCAATATTTTATAACTTTCTTATTAGGGATCCTGCCACTTACATATTTCAGTATGTCATTCGGAAAGACAAAACGAGGAAATGTACAGTATCAGAATATTCAATCCGGGCGTCCAGGGCCGGACAGGGGCCAGCAATAATTTATAACTTCCTTATTAGGGATCCTGCCACTTACATATTTCAGTATGTCATTCGGAAAGACAAAACGAGGAAATGTACAGTATCAGAATATTAAATCCGGGCGTTCAGGGCCGGACAGGGGCCAGCAATATTTGATAACTTTCTTATTAGGGATCCTGCCACTTACATATTTCAGTATGTCATTCAGAAAGACAAAACGAGGAAATGTACAGTATCAGAATATTTAATCCGGGCGTCCAGGGCCGGACAGGGGCCAGCAATATTTTATAACTTTCTTATTAGGGATCCTGCCACTTACATATTTCAGTTTTTCATTCAGAAAGATAAAACGAAGAAATGTACAGTATCAGAATATTTAATCCGGGCGTCCAGGGCCGGACAGGGGCCAGCAATATTTTATAACTTTCTTATTAGGGATCCTGCCACTTACATATTTCAGTTTTTCATTCAGAAAGATAAAACGAAAAAATGTACAGTATCAGAAAATTTAATCCGGGCGTCCAGGGCCGGACAGGGGCCAGCAATATTTTATAACTTTCTTATTAGGGATCCTTTCACTCACATATTTCAGTTTTTTATTCAGAAAGATAAAACGAAGAAATGTACAGTATCAGAATATTTAATCCGGGCGTCCAGGGCCGGACAGGGGCCAGCAATATTTTATAACTCTCTTATTAGGGATCCTGCCACTTACATATTTCAGTATGTCATTCAGAAAGACAAAACGAGGAAATGTACAGTATCAGAATATTTAATCCGGGCGTCCAGGGCCGGACAGGGGCCAGCAATATTTTATAACTTTCTTATTAGGGATCCTTTCACTCACATATTTCAGTTTTTTATTCAGAAAGATAAAACGAAGAAATGTACAGTATCAGAATATTTAATCCGGGCGTCCAGGGCCGGACAGGGGCCAGCAATATTCTATAACTTTCTTATTAGGGATCCTGCCACTTACATATTCCAGTATGTTATTCAGAAAGATAAAACGAAGAAATGTACAGTATCAGAATATTCAATCCGGGCGTCCAGGGCCGGACAGGGGCCAGCAATATTTTATAACTTTCTTATTAGGGATCCTGCCACTTACATATTTCAGTATGTCATTCAGAATGACAAAACGAGGAAATGTACAGTATCAGAATATTTAATCCGGGCGTCCAGGGCCGGACAGGGGCCAGCAATATTTTATAACTTTCTTATTAGGGATCCTGCCACTTACATATTTCAGTATGTCATTCGGAAAGACAAAACGAAGAAATGAACGGTATCAGAATATTAAATCCGGGCGTTCAGGGCCGGACAGGGGCCAGCAATATTTGATAACTTTCTTATTAGGGATCCTGCCACTTACATATTTCAGTATGTCATTCGGAAAAACAAACCGAAGAAATGTACAGTATCAGAATATTTAATCCGGGCGTCCAGGGCCGGACAGGGGCCAGCAATATTTTATAACTTCCTTATTAGGGATCCTGCCACTTACATATTTCGGAAAGACAAAACGAAGTAATGAACAGTATCAGAATATTTAATCCAAGCGTTCATTTTCGCGTGTAGGTAGGTGATCGAAGCATGGAAGGATCGGGAGTTATACAGGGTCGGCCAAGGCGTAGGCTGACGGATTGTTACAAAATACAGTTGAATGTTGTTTTTGGGGATTCTGTTATCAAAATCATTGTTTGTGAAAAATACGGAAATATAGTGCTATTCACAGTAATGAATTCAGCAAGAAAAATATTTGAGACCTTTCGCAATTTGATTCTTTGATTGTTGGAAATTCATAGTTTTGTTATCGTTTGATTAAATGAAATATGGGATGCCCACTTTTCATTCAACAATAGAAGTATGTTTCTCTCATCATTCAAATGAAAATACAACTAGGTACATTCATGAAATCGATCTAATTAATTTCATAAAATATCTTGAAACAACATCATTCTATCACAATTGTTTATTAAAACAAAAGTACAGTTGCTGTTGAAAAGGTTATCAGCGCACAAGGATACTTCATATGATACAGAATGTCCCGAAACTCAACGTCATCCTTTATAGGATGGGCGAGTTATGTTTGACTAGAATATCAGAATTTGAATATTGATATTGATTGATATTGAATTGACATCGTTGATCAGTTGTTCATGTGCTACTGCAACAAAACCTCATATTCTCAGATCTAATATTTTTCACGTGTCCCTGAATATTTTTCTTTTTGAAACAAGGAAATGTGTGAGTAATTTTAAAAAAAACAATATCGCAATTGGATGAAGTTGAGTTTTGATATACGCTATATTATATTATATTTAACAAAAAAACGTTTTTTACTTTCATCACAGTAATCACAGTTAGGTAACTATGTTACATACAGTGTGTTTCACTCTCATGGAAACACCGCCGTATATTCCGTAATTGTCGACGAAAAACTATGAAATTTTCAGGATCGATAGATGCACTGAGAATGAACTCACTGCACAAAGTGTCATCCTAGTATATATCACACACTGCACGCCAGCAGCGATATGGAACCACCCATTTTTCCAGAAAGTCATATAAGGGGGCAAATTATAACTCGAATTCTTTCAATCCACTAACAAATACAGAGTATTTGCTACAACAAATCAATGGGATTTTTTGAGTGACACTGTGCATTACCTATAATCCGAATTTGTGTATCAACCTGGACTATGTAAGTGGCAGGATCCCTAATAAGGAAGTTATAAAATATTGCTGGCCCCTGTCCGGCACTGGACGCCCGGATTAAATATTCTGATACTGTACATTTCTTCGTTTTGTCTTTCTGAATAACATACTGAAATATGTAAGTGGCAGGATCCCTAATAAGAAAGTTATAAAGTATTGCTGGCCCCTGTCCGGCCCTGGACGCCCGGATTGAATATTCTGATACTGTACATTTCTTCGTTTTGTCTCTCTGAATAACATACTGAAATATGTAAGTGGCAGGATCCCTAATAAGAAAGTTATAAAATATTGCTGGCCCTTGTCCAGCCCTGGACGCCCGGATTAAATATTCTGATACTGTACATTTCCTCGTTTTGTCTTTCTGAATGACATACTGAAATATGTAAGTGGCAGGATCCCTAATAAGAAAATCATAAAATATTGCTGGCCCCTGTCCGGCCCTGGACGCCCGGATTAAATATTCTGATACTGTACATTTCTTCGTTTTGTCTTTCTGAATAACATACTGAAATATGTAAGTGGCAGGATCCCTAATAAGAAAGTTATAAAATATTGCTGGCCCCTGTCCGGCCCTGGACGCCCGGATTAAATATTCTGATAATGTACATTTCCTCGTTTTGTCTTTCTGAATGACATACTGAAATATGTAAGTGGCAGGATCCCTAATGAGAAAGTTATAAAATATTGCTGGCCCCTGTCCGGCCCTGGACGCCCGGATTAAATATTCTGATACTGTACATTTCTTCTTTTTGTCTTTCTGAATAACATACTGAAATATGTAAGTGGCAGGATCCCTAATAAGAAAGTTATAAAATATTGCTGGCCCCTGTCCGGCCCTGGACGCCCGGATTAAATATTCTGATAATGTACATTTCCTCGTTTTGTCTTCCTGAATGACATACTGAAATATGTAAGTGGCAGGATCCCTAATGAGAAAGTTAGAAAAAATTTGCTGGCCCCTGTCCGGCCCTGGACGCCCGGATTAAATATTCTGATACTGTACATTTCTTCGTTTTGTCTTTCTGAATAACATACTGAAATATGTAAGTGGCAGGATCCCTAATAAGAAAGTTATAAAATATTGCTGGCCCCTGTCCGGCCCTGGACGCCCGGATTAAATATTCTGATAATGTACATTTCCTCGTTTTGTCTTTCTAAATGACATACTGAAATATGTAAGTGGCAGGATCCCTAATGAGAAAGTTATAAAATATTGCTGGCCCCTGTCCGGCCCTGGACGCCCGGATTAAATATTCTGATACTGTACATTTCTTCGTTTTGTCTTTCTGAATAACATACTGAAATATGTAAGTGGCAGGATCCCTAATAAGAAAGTTATAAAATATTGCTGGCCCCTGTCCGGCCCTGGACGCCTGGATTAAATATTCTGATACTGTACATTTCTTCGTTTTGTCTTTCCGAATGACATACTGAAATATGTAAGTGGCAGGATCCCTAATAAGAGAGTTATAAAATATTGCTGGCCCCTGTCCGGCCCTGGACGCCCAGATTGAATATTCTGATACTGTTAATTTCCTCGTTTTGTCTTTCTGAATGACATACTGAAATATGTAGGTGGCAGGATCCCTGATAAGAAAGTTATAAAATATTGTTGGCCCCTGTCCAGCCCTGGACGCCCGGATTAAACATTCTGATACTGTACATTTCTTCGTTTTGTCTTTCTGAATAAAAAACTGAAATATGTAAGTGGCAGGATCCCTAATAAGAAAGTTATAAAATATTGCTGGCCCCTGTCCGGCCCTGGACGCCCGGATTAAATATTCTGATAATGTACATTTCCTCGTTTTGTCTTTCTGAATGACATACTGGAATATGTAAGTGGCAGGATTCCTAATGAGAAAGTTATAAAATATTGCTGGCCCCTGTCCGGCCCTGGACGCCCGGGTTAAATATTCTGATACTGTACATTTCTTCGTTTCATCTTTCTGAATAACATACTGAAATATGTAAGTGGCAGGATCCCTAATAAGAAAGTTATAAAATATTGCTGGCCCCTGTCCGGCCCTGGACGCCCGGATTGAATATTCTGATACCGTACATTTCTTCGTTTTGTCTTTCTGAATGACATACTGAAATATGTAAGTGGCAGGATCCCTAATAAGAGAGTTATAAAATATTGCTGGCCCCTGTCCGGCCCTGGACGCCCGGATTAAACATTCTGATACTGTACATTTCTTCGTTTTGTCTTTCTGAATAAAAAACTGAAATATGTAAGTGGCAGGATCCCTAATAAGAAAGTTATAAAATATTGCTGGCCCCTGTCCGGCCCTGGACGCCCGGATTAAATATTCTGATAATGTACATTTCCTCGTTTTGTCTTTCTGAATGACATACTGAAATATGTAAGTGGCAGGATCCCTAATGAGAAAGTTATAAAATATTGCTGGCCCCTGTCCGGCCCTGGACGCCCGGATTAAATATTCTGATACTGTACATTTCTTCGTTTTGTCTTTCTGAATAACATACTGAAATATGTAAGTGGCAGGATCCCTAATAAGAAAGTTAGCTATAAAATATTGCTGGCCCCTGTCCGGCCCTGGACGCCCGGATTAAATATTCTGATAATGTACATTTCCTCGTTTTGTCTTTCTGAATGACATACTGAAATATGTAAGTGGCAGGATCCCTAATGAGAAAGTTATAAAATATTGCTGGCCCCTGTCCGGCCCTGGACGCCCGGATTAAATATTCTGATACTGTACATTTCTTCGTTTTGTCTTTCTGAATAACATACTGAAATATGTAAGTGGCAGGATCCCTAATAAGAAAGTTATAAAATATTGCTGGCCCCTGTCCGGCCCTGGACGCCCGGATTAAATATTCTGATAATGTACATTCCCTCGTTTTGTCTTTCTGAATGACATACTGAAATATGTAAGTGGCAGGATCCCTAATGAGAAAGTTATAAAATATTGCTGGCCCCTGTCCGGCCCTGGACGCCCGGATTAAATATTCTGATACTGTACATTTCTTCGTTTTGTCTTTCTGAATAACATACTGAAATATGTAAGTGGCAGGATCCCTAATAAGAAAGTTATAAAATATTGCTGGCCCCTGTCCGGCCCTGGACGCCTGGATTAAATATTCTGATACTGTACATTTCTTCGTTTTGTCTTTCCGAATGACATATTGAAATATGTAAGTGGCAGGATCCCTAATAAGAAAATTATAAAATATTGCTGGCCCCTGTCCGGCCCTGGACGCCCGGATTAAATATTCTGATACTGTAAATTTCCTCGTTTTGTCTTTCTGAATGACATACTGAAATATGTAGGTGGCAGGATCCCTGATAAGAAAGTTATAAAATATTGCTGGCCCCTGTCCGGCCCTGGACGCCCGGATTAGATATTCTGATACTGTACATTTCTTCGTTTTGTCTTTCTGAATAACATACTGAAATATGTAAGTGGCAGGATCCCTAATAAGAAAGTTATAAAATATTGCTGGCCCCTGTCCGGCCCTGGACGCCTGGATTAAATATTCTGATACTGTACATTTCTTCGTTTTGTCTTTCCGAATGACATACTGAAATATGTAAGTGGCAGGATCCCTAATAAGAAAGTTATAAAATATTGCTGGCCCCTGTCCGGCCCTGGACGCCCGGATTAAATATTCTGATACTGTAAATTTCCTCGTTTTGTCTTTCTGAATGACATACTGAAATATGTAGGTGGCAGGATCCCTAATAAGAAAGTTATGAAATATTGCTGGCCCCTGTCCGGCCCTGGACGCCCGGATTAAATATTCTGATACTGTACATTTCTTCGTTTTGTCTTTCTGAATGACATACTGAAATATGTAAGTGGCAGGATCCCTAATAAGAGAGTTATAAAATATTGCTGGCCCCTGTCCGGCCCTGGACGCCCGGATTAAATATTCTGATAATGTACATTTCCTCGTTTTGTCTTTCTGAATGACATACTGAAATATGTAAGTGGCAGGATCCCTAATAAGAAAGTTATAAAATATTGCTGGCCCCTGTCCGGCCCTGGACGCCCGGATCAAATATTCTGATACTGTAAATTTCCTCGTTTTGTCTTTCTAAATGACATACTGAAATATGTAAGTGGCAGGATCCCTAATAAGAAAGTTATAAAATATTGCTGGCCCCTGTCTGGCCCTGGACGCCCGGATTAAATATTCTGATACTGTACATTTCTTCGTTATATTTTTCTGAATAACATACTGAAATATGTAAGTGGCAGGATCCCTAATAAGAAAGTTATAAAATATTGCTGGCCCCTGTCTGGCCCTGGACGCCCGGATTAAATATTCTGATACTGTACATTTCCTCGTTTTGTCTTACTGAATGACAAACTGAAATATGTAAGTGGCAGGATCCCTAATAAGAAAGTTATAAAATATTGCTGGCCCCTGTCCGGCCCTGGACGCCCGGATTAAATATTCTGATACTGTACATTTCTTCGTTTTATCTTTCTGAATAACATACTGAAATATGTAAGTGGCAGGATCCCTAATAAGAAAGTTATAAAATATTGCTGGCCCCTGTCCGGCCCTGGACGCCCGGATTAAATATTCTGATACTGTACATTTCTTCGTTTTGTCTTTCTGAATGACATACTGAAATATGTAAGTGGCAGGATCCCTAATAAGAGAGTTATAAAATATTGCTGGCCCCTGTCCGGCCCTGGACGCCCGGATTAAATATTCTGATACTGTACATTTCTTCGTTTTGTCTTTCTGAATAAAAAACTGAAATATGTGAGTGGCAGGATCCCTTATAAGAGAGTTATAAAATATTGCTGGCCCCTGTCCGGCCCTGGACGCCCGGATTAAATATTCTGATACTGTAAATTTCCTCGTTTTGTCTTTCTGAATGACATACTGAAATATGTGAGTGGCAGGATCCCTAATAAGAAAGTTATAAAATATTGCTGGCCCCTGTCCGGCCCTGGACGCCCGGATTAAATATTCTGATACTGTACATTTCTTCATTTCATCTTTCTGAATAACAAACTGAAATATGTAAGTGGCAGGATCCCTAATAAGAAAGTTATAAAATATTGCTGGCCCCTGTCCGGCCCTGGACGCCCGGATTAAATATTCTGATACTGTACATTTCCTAGTTTTGTCTTTCTGAATGAAATACTGAAATATGTAAGTGGCAGGATCCCTAATAAGAAAGTTATAAAATATTGCTGGCCCCTGTCCGGCCCTGGACGCCCGGATTAAATATTCTGATGCTGTATATTTCTTCGTTTTATCTTTCTGAATAACATACTGAAATATTTAAGTGGCAGGATCCCTAATAAGAAAGTTATAAAATATTGCTGGCCCCTGTCCGGCCCTGGACGCCCGGATTAAATATTCTGATACTGTACATTTCTTCGTTTTGTCTTTCTGAATAACATACTGAAATATGTAAGTGGCAGGATCCCTACTAAGAAAGTTATAAAATATTGCTGGCCCCTGTCCGGCCCTGGACGCCCGGATTAAATATTCTGATACTGTACATTTCTTCGTTTTGTCTTTCTGAATAACATACTGGAATATGTAAGTGGCAGGATCCCTAATAAGAAAGTTATAAAATATTGCTGGCCCCTGTCCGGCCCTGGACGCCCGGATTAAATATTCTGATACTGTACATTTCTTCGTTTTGTCTTTCTGAATAACATACTGAAATATGTAAGTGGCAGGATCCCTAATAAGGAAGTTATAAAATATTGCTGGCCCCTGTCCGGCCCTGGACGCCCGGATTAAATATTCTGATACTGTACATTTCTTCGTTTTGTCTTTCCGAATGACATACGGAAATATGTAAGTGGCAGGATCCCTAATAAGAAAGTTATAAAATATTGCTGGCCCCTGTCCGGCCCTGGACATCCGGAAAATCTGTTTCGATTAGTACATTTCTTCCTTGAGTATCCTCAATAAACATACTGGAAAATTGTTATCGCAGAATGCGTAACGGAAAAAATAAAAAATATTGCTGAACTTTATTGCTAAAGTAACTAGGCTGGCCCTACCTATACCTACTAACTGTCACATTGGAATTTTCTTATGGAACTGCTTTCGATAGTTTATTGCGATAATTGCATCCAAACTTTCATAATTCTAAATGTCAACTAATTTCATGAAAATTGCAAAAATTGCAAAAATTCCTGAAAATTGCAGAAAATGCATAAATTCATGGAAATTGCAAAATTCATGAAAATTGTAAATATTCCTGGAAATTGCAAAAATCGCAAAAATGACTGAAAAATGTGAAAATTGCAAAAATATCTGAAAATTCCTGAAAATTGTGGAAATTCCTGAAAATTGCAAAAATCGCAAAAATACCTGAAAACTGGAAATTGCAAAAATTCCTGAAAATTGCAAAAATAGCAAAAATTCATGAAAATTGCAAGAATCGCAGAAATTCCTGAAAATTGCAGAAAATGCAAAAATTCATGAAAACTGCAGAAATTGCAAAATTCATGAAAATTGTAGAAATTTCTGGAAATTGCAAAAATCGCAAAAATTCCTGAAAATTGTGAAAATTCCTGAAAATTGCAAAAATCGCAAAAATGCCTGAAAATTGCAAATGTTGCAAAAATTCATGAAAATTGGAAAAATTCCTGAAAATAGGAAAAATTCCTGAAAATTGCAAAAATTCCTGAAAATTGCAAAAATTCCTGAAAATTGCAGAAATTGCAAAATTCATGAGAATTGTAAAAATTGCAAAATTCCTGGAAATTGCGAAAATCGCAAAAATGCCTGAAAATTGCAAAATTTGCAAAAATTCCTGAAAATTGCAAAAATTCCTGTAAATTGCAAAACTCCTGAAAGTTGCAAAAATTGCAAAAATTCCTGAAAATTGCAAAAATTCCTGAAAATTGCAAAAATTCCTGAAATTGCGAAAATTACTGAAAATTGCAAAAATCGCAAAAATTCCTGAAATATGCAAAAATTCCTGAAAGTTGCAAAAATTGCAAAAATTCCTGAAAATTTCGAAAATTACTGAAAATTGCAAAAAACGCAAAAATTCCTGAAAATTGCAGAAATTGCAAAAATTCCTGAGAATTGCAAAAATTACAAAAATTTTTGAAAATTGCCAAAATTCCTGAAAATTGCAGAAATTGCAAAAATGACTGAAAATCGCAAAAATCGCAAAAATTCCTGAAAATTGCAAAAATCGCAAAAATGACTGAAAATTGCAAAAATTGCAAAAATGACTGAAGATTGCAAAAATCGCAAAAATTACTGAAAATTGCAAAAATCGCAAAAATGACTGAAAATCGCGAAAATCGCAAAAATTCCTGAAAATTGCAAAAATCGCAAAAATTACTGAAAATTGCAAAAATCGCAAAAATGACTGAAAATTGCAAAAATCGCAAAAATTACTGAAAATTGCAAAAATCGCAAAAATGACTGAAAATTGCAAAAATCGCAAAAATGACTGAAAATTGCAAAAATCGCAAAAATGACTGAAAATTGCAAAAATTGTAAAAATAAATGAAAATTGCAAAAGCCGCAAAAATAACTGAAAATTGCAAAAACCCGCAAAAATGACTGAAAATTGCAAAAATCGCAAAAATGACTGAAAATTGCAAAAATGACTGAAAATTGCAAAAATCGCAAAAATGACTGAAAATTGCAAAAATTGCAAAAATGACTGAAAATTGCAAAAATCGCAAAAATTGCTGAAAATTGCAAAAATTGCAAAAATGTCTGAAAATTGCAAAAATCGCAAAAATTACTGAAAATTGCAAAAATCGCAAGAATTACTGAAAATTGCAAAAATCGCAAAAATGACTGAAAATTGCAAAAATCGCAAAAATGACTGAAAATTGCAAAAATTGCAAAAATGACTGAAAATTGCAAAAATCGCAAAAATTCCTGAAAATTGCAAAAATCGCAAAAATGACTGAAAATTGCAAAAATTGCAAAAATGACTGAAAATTGCAAAAATCGCAAAAATTACTGAAAATTGCAAAAATCGCAAAAATGACTGAAAATTGCAAAAATCGCAAAAATTACTGAAAATTGCAAAAATCGCAAAAATGACTGAAAATTGCAAAAATCGCAAAAATGACTGAAAATTGCAAAAATTGCAAAAATGACTGAAAATCGCAAAAATCGCAAAAATTCCTGAAAATTGCAAAAATCGCAAAAATGACTGAAAATTGCAAAAATCGCAAAAATGACTGAAAATTGCAAAAATCGCAAAAATGACTGAAAATTGCTAAAATCGCAAAAATGACTGAAAATGGCAAAAATCGCAAAAATGACTGAAAATGGCAAAAATCGCAAAAATGACTGAAAATTGCTAAAATCGCAAAAATGACTGAAAATGGCAAAAATCGCAAAAATGACTGAAAATTGCAAAATTGCAAAAATGACTGAAAATTGCATAAAACGCAAAAATTACTGAAAATTGCAAAAATCGCAAAAATTACTGAAAATTGCAAAAATCGCAAAAATGACTGAAAATTGCAAAAATTGCAAAAATTCCTGAAAATTGCAAAAATCGCAAAAATGACTGAAAATTGCAAAAATGACTGAAAATTGCAAAAATCGCAAAAATGACTGAAAATTGCAAAAATTGCAAAAATGACTGAAAATTGCAAAAATCGCAAAAATTACTGAAAATTGCAAAAATCGCAAAAATGACTGAAAATTGCAAAAATCGCAAAAATGACTGAAAATTGCAAAAATCGCAAAAATGACTGAAAATCGCAAAAATTGCAAAAATGACTGAAAATTGCAAAAATCGCAAAAATGACTGAAAATCGCAAAAATCGCAAAAATTCCTGAAAATTGCAAAAATCGCAAAAATTCCTGAAAATTGCAAAAATCGCAAAAATGACTGAAAAAGCAAAAATCGCAAAAATGACTGAAAATTGCAAAAATCGCAAAAATGACTGAAAATTGCAAAAATCGCAAAAATGACTGAAAATTGCAAAAATTGCAAAAATAAATGAAAATTGCAAAAGCCGCAAAAATGACTGAAAATTGCAAAAATCGCAAAAATGACTGAAAATTGCAAAAATCGCAAAAATTCCTGAAAATTGCAAAAATCGCAAAAATGACTGAAAATTGCAAAAATTGCAAAAATGACTGAAAATTGCAAAAATCGCAAAAATGACTGAAAATTGCAAAAATCGCAAAAATGACTGAAAATTGCAAAAATTGCAAAAATGACTGAAAATTGCAAAAATCGCAAAAATGACTGAAAATCGCAAAAATCGCAAAAATGACTGAAAATCGCAAAAATTCCTGAAAATTGCAAAAATCGCAAAAATGACTGAAAATTGCAAAAATTGCAAAAATGACTGAAAATTGCAAAAATCGCAAAAATGACTGAAAATTGCAAAAATCGCAAAAATGACTGAAAATTGCAAAAATCGCAAAAATGACTGAAAATTGCAAAAATCGCAAAAATGACTGAAAATTGCAAAAATTGCAAAAATGACTGAAAATTGCAAAAATCGCAAAAATGACTGAAAATTGCAAAAATCGCAAAAATGACTGAAAATTGCAAAATCGCAAAAATGACTGAAAATTGCAAAAATTGCAAAAATGACTGAAAATTGCAAAAATCGCATAAATGACTGAAAATCGCAAAAATCGCAAAAATGACTGAAAATTGCAAAAATCGCAAAATGACTGAAAATTGCAAAAACTGCAAAAATGACTGAAAATTGCAAAAATCGCAAAAATGACTGAAAATTGCAAAAATCGCAAAAATGACTGAAAATTGCATAAAACGCAAAAATGACTGAAAATTGCAAAAATTGCAAAAATGACTGAAAATTGCAAAAATTGCAAAAATGACTGAAAATTGCAAAAATCGCAAAAATGACTGAAAATTGCAAAAATTCCTGAAAATTGCAAAAATCGCAAAAATTCCTGAAAATTGCAAAATCGCAAAAATTACTGAAAATTGCAAAAATCGCAAAAATGACTGAAAATTGCAAAAATTGCAAAAATGACTGAAAATTGCAAAAATCGCAAAAATGACTGAAAATCGCAAAAATCGCAAAAATGACTGAAAATTGCAAAAATTGCAAAAATGACTGAAAATTGCAAAAATCGCAAAAATGACTGAAAATTGCAAAAATTGCAAAAATGACTGAAAATTGCAAAAATCGCAAAAATGACTGAAAATTGCAAAAATTGCAAAAATCGCAAAAATTCCTGAAAATTGCAAAAATCGCAAAAATTACTGAAAATTGCAAAAATCGCAAAAATGACTGAAAATTGCAAAAATTGCAAAAATGACTGAAAATTGCAAAAATCGCAAAAATGACTGAAAATCGCAAAAATCGCAAAATGACTGAAAATTGCAAAAATGACTGAAAATTGCAAAAATTGCAAAAATGACTGAAAATCGCAAAAATCGCAAAAATTCCTGAAAATTGCAAAAATCGCAAAAATGACTGAAAATTGCAAAAATCGCAAAAATGACTGAAAATTGCAAAAATCGCAAAAATGACTGAAAATTGCAAAAATCGCAAAAATGACTGAAAATTGCAAAAATCGCAAAAATGACTGAAAATGGCAAAAATCGCAAAAATGACTGAAAATCGCAAAAATCGCAAAAATGACTGAAAATTGCAAAAATCGCAAAAATGACTGAAAATTGCAAAAATTGCAAAAATGACTGAAAATTGCATAAAACGCAAAAATTACTGAAAATTGCAAAAATCGCAAAAATTACTGAAAATTGCAAAAATCGCAAAAATGACTGAAAAACGCAAAAATTGCAAAAATTCCTGAAAATCGCAAAAATCGCAAGAATGACTGAAAATTGCAAAAATGACTGAAAATTGCAAAAATCGCAAAAATGACTGAAAATTGCAAAAATTGCAAAAATGACTGAAAATTGCAAAAATCGCAAAATTACTGAAAATTGCAAAAATCGCAAAAATGACTGAAAATTGCAAAAATCGCAAAAATGACTGAAAATTGCAAAAATCGCAAAAATGACTGAAAATTGCAAAAATCGCAAAAATGACTGAAAATCGCAAAAATTGCAAAAATGACTGAAAATTGCAAAAATCGCAAAAATGACTGAAAATCGCAAAAATCGCAAAAATTCCTGAAAATTGCAAAAATCGCAAAAATGACTGAAAATTGCAAAAATTGCAAAAATGACTGAATATTGCAAAAATCGCAAAAATGACTGAAAATTGCAAAAATCGCAAAAATGACTGAAAATTGCAAAAATTGCAAAAATGACTGAAAATTGCAAAAATCGCAAAAATGACTGAAAATCGCAAAAATCGCAAAAATGACTGAAAATCGCAAAAATTCCTGAAAATTGCAAAAATCGCAAAAATGACTGAAAATTGCAAAAATTGCAAAAATGACTGAAAATTGCAAAAATCGCAAAAATTACTGAAAATTGCAAAAATCGCAAAATGACTGAAAATTGCAAAAATCGCAAAAATGACTGAAAATTGCAAAAATCGCAAAAATGACTGAAAATTGCAAAAATTGCAAAAATGACTGAAAATTGCAAAAATCGCAAAAATGACTGAAAATTGCAAAAACCGCAAAAATGACTGAAAATTGCAAAAATCGCAAAAATGACTGAAAATTGCAAAAATGACTGAAAATTGCAAAAATCGCAAAAATGACTGAAAATCGCAAAAATCGCAAAAATGACTGAAAATTGCAAAAATCGCAAAATGACTGAAAATTGCAAAAATTGCAAAAATGACTGAAAATTGCAAAAATCGCAAAAATGACTGAAAATTGCAAAAATCGCAAAAATGACTGAAAATTGCATAAAACGCAAAAATGACTGAAAATTGCAAAAATTGCAAAAATGACTGAAAATTGCAAAAATTGCAAAAATTACTGAAAATTGCAAAAATCGCAAAAATTCCTGAAAATTGCAAAAATCGCAAAATTACTGAAAATTGCAAAAATCGCAAAAATGACTGAAAATTGCAAAAATCGCAAAAATGACTGAAAATCGCAAAAATCGCAAAAATGACTGAAAATCGCAAAAATCGCAAAAATGACTGAAAATTGCAAAAATCGCAAAAATGACTGAAAATTGCAAAAATTGCAAAAATGACTGAAAATTGCATAAAACGCAAAAATTACTGAAAATTGCAAAAATTGCAAAAATTACTGAAAATTGCAAAAATCGCAAAAAATGACTGAAAATTGCAAAAATTGCAAAAATTCCTGAAAATTGCAAAAATCGCAAAAATGACTGAAAATTGCAAAAATGACTGAAAATTGCAAAAATCGCAAAAATGACTGAAAATTGCAAAAATTGCAAAAATGACTGAAAATTGCAAAAATCGCAAAAATTACTGAAAATTGCAAAAATCGCAAAAATGACTGAAAATTGCAAAAATCGCAAAAATGACTGAAAATTGCAAAAATCGCAAAAATGACTGAAAATCGCAAAAATTGCAAAAATGACTGAGAATTGCAAAAATCGCAAAAATGACTGAAAATCGCAAAAATCGCAAAAATTCCTGAAAATTGCAAAACTCGCAAAAATGACTGAAAATTGCA